>JAJAGP010000884.1:0-13025 GCA_025084515.1 Ancistrus triradiatus | reverse complement strand
ATGAGTGCTCATCCAAGACTGGTGATTCCATACTTTTTGCCAGGGGTTGTACATGACATTCTCCCAACCCTCTTCTGGATCATCCATATGCTCTCTGGCAAACTTCAGACGGGCCTGGACATGTACTGGCTTAAGCAGGGGACACGGCTGGCACTGCAGGATCTGAGTCCCTCTCGGCATAGTGTGTTACTGATGGTAGCCTTTGCTACTTTGGTCCCAGCTCTCTGCAGGTCATTCATCAGGTCCCTCCGTGTAGTTCTGGAATTTTTGCTCACCGTTCTCATGATCACTTTGACCCCACGGGATGAGATCTTGTGTGGGGCCCCAGATCGAGGGAGATTATCAATGGTCTTGTATGTCTTCCATTTTCTTACAATTGCTCCCACAGTTGATTTATTTATACCAACCTGCTTGTCTATTGTAGATTCACTCTTCCCAGCCTGATGCAGGTCTACGTTTCTCCCTGGTATCTTCCGACAGCTCTTTGGTCTTGGCCATGGTTGAATTTTATACAGTTTTATAACGAAGTCAAATAGGTCCCATTAATACAGGTAACGAGTGGAGGACAGAAGAGCTTCTTAAACAAGACGTTACAGGTCTGTGAGAGCCATAATTCTTGCTTTTTTTGTGGGTGACCAAATAATTATTTTCCACCATAATTTCCAATTAAATTCTTATAAAAATCCTACAATGTGATTTCCTGGTTTTTTTTCTCATTTTGTCTCTCATAGTTGAAGTATACCTATGACGAAAATTTCAGACCTCTCTCATCTTTTGCACAACTTGCACAATCAGTGGCTGACTAAATACTTTTTTGCCCCACTGTATTTGAAATAAGAATACAGTAATGTAGATATAAAAATAAAGAACAACAGGATTAAAATTGTGGAGATCTTCATTGAGGGCTATTGTGAACCTGAATCATGAATCGTGAATGGAGTTTTGGCTGAAACGAGTTGTGCAGCTCAGCAAACAGCAAGAATCAGTTATTGGCACCCATTGTAAAGATTAGTAATAAGGCACAGCTAGGTAAGAAGGGTTTTAGATTTTTGTTTTAAGGAACCCATTGTGTCTCCATACATCCACTGAACTCCCCTGCACTCAATAAAATACAGGGTGACCGCCAATGACTTGAGCTCACAAAAGTCTGGCCTTTGAAAAACATCATGCCTCTCCTCTGCATTAATATCAGTAATAAAAGTGCTTTTAAAGATCTTGTAAACAGGTCTGATCTAAGTGACTGTATAAACACCTTGACTTGTTATTAGCATTCCACTGCACAAACTGTCCAGGTCCTTGTTTGCCTTCACTTGTGAGGGGAAACAATGTAAGTCTACAAGACTACATAAGGAGACGATTAAGAGGGAATCAAAGGTTAATAATGCCTGAACATGTGAGAGAAATACAAAAATCTCCAAACCTGACCCCTGTGGCTGAAATGCGGTCATTGTCTGGCAGGGCAGGGCACAGCAGACACAGGATTTTGCACTAAAAGCAAGTTCTCTTAGTAAATACATAACTAGATAGGCAATCTAGTGTGTAATGATGAGGCAGAACAAGATTTTAAGAAGAGTCTCCAAGGGAGACCTACGTGGAACTGGAAAAGAGCTAATGTGGAGGTTTAACAGCCCATCTCTGGATAATCATGAGAATTATTGAGTAATACCCTTACCATATTGGTGGATGTATGTGGACTATTGGATTAATTCTGTAAGTTTATGTAAAACATTTACTCATGACTTAATCAAGAACCATGGAACCATGTTCTGACCTCTAAGGGAGACTTTTTAAGTTGATTGGTAACCAGATGTTTAGCCGTTTAAAACAGTGTTTGATGAAACAACGATATGTGAACGATGTAAAGAGCATCTGAAGAGAAAATCAGGTGACTGTCCATATTAAGTTAGGCCCAAGCCCCAGTAAGTTTTTAAGTAGAGCTCTACCTAATGACAAACAAAAGTTTTGGTCAAATAACATTTTTAAGACATAATGTCTATTGAATATCATGTGCTGCGAAAATTAGGGCTGGCATGGAATCCCTGCTTCTACGCACCATACAAGTTCTCCCATATTCAGTTAACTAAGACTTCAACAGCTTACATTGGTGCTTAAAAGTTTGTGAACCCTTTAGAATTCTCTATATTTCTGCATAAATATGACCTAAAACATTATCAGATTTTCACACAAGTCCTAAAAGTAGACAAAGAGAGCCCAGTTAAACAAATTAATCAAAATATTATACTTGATCATTTATTTATTGAGGAAAATGATCCAATATTACATATTAGTAAGTGGCATATATACAGTCCCTGACAGAAGTTCTGTCGCTTATCCATGTTGCGGAAACAAAAGCTTATAACCTGAATTTAAATTCATCCATTGGTTTTAGAAATGACTCATATGAAAGCTGAAAGCCTCCCAAATGAGATTTAATTTACGAAAATAAATTTGCTTCACTGCAGAAATATTGATCATTTAATGAACACAGAAAGGTCAGATTTTGGCAAGACAAAAGTTTTGTCGCCTTGTCATATAATGCACCTAATCCTAGTTTACAGCCTCACCTGTGCTTACTAATTGATCGGTTAATTAGTGGGTGTGTATAAAAAGAACCCCAGCACCCCAGACCTTCACTTGAACTGTAACTTGACCTCTGACAACATGCCAAAAAATCCACCCTGCGACCAAAGCCTTGATTATCAAGAGGCTGAAGACCAGAGGTGGCTGACACCTTTAATGTGTCTCAGTGTCAAGTACAAAGACTTAAAATAAGAAGAGACTGGAGATGTTTTTGACAAGCCCAGGTCCAGCAAACCCTGCATAACAACCGCTCGGGAGGAACGTTTGTTGGTTAGAAAATCCAAAGCCAGCCCCTCTTCCACTGCAGCAGAGTTCCACCAGGCCTGGTCACCTCAAGTCCCTGTGTCAACTAGAACAGTTTGTAGGATTATGTCTCGAAATGACCTCCACGGTCAAATCAGTGCCCAGAAGCCGGCACTAAACAAAAGGCAATTAAAAACTGTGTGGCATTTGCCAAGGCCCACAGCCTGCTAAACGGATGGACGCTGGAAAAGTGGCAGAAGATGGATTTCTCAGATGAATCTTCAGTTGAATTACACCACAGCCACCGCAAATACTGCAGGAGACCTACTGGAGTCCGTATGGATCCAAGATTCACCCAGAAAATAGTTAACTTTGGTGGTGGAAAGATCATGGTCTGGGGTTACATTCAGTATGGGGGTGTGCGAAACGTTTGCAAGGTGGAAGGCAATATCAATAGCCTAAAATATCAAGAAGGATTAGCTACCTCTTACATTCCCAAAAGGGGTCAAATTTTGCAGCAGGATGGTGCTCCATCTCTACATCAAAGTTCCTCAAGGTGAAGAAGATCAAGGTGCTCCAGGACTGGCCAGCCCAGTCACCAGACATGAACATCATTGAGCATGTTTGGGGTAGGATGAAATGGGAAGCTTGGAAGACAAAACCAAAGAATGTTGATGAACTCTGGGAGGCATGTAAGACTGCATTCTTTGCTATTCCTCATGACTTCAGCAATAAATTGTGTGAATCATTGTCGAACCGCATGTTTGCAGTCCTTCAAGCTCATGTGTATATATATATAATCCGATTAACAGTACTTTTACTTAAGTAAAGAACTTCCGACACCTCTGACTTTTAAGTCACGTTAAGCTTTTTTCCTTACAGTGGGTTTAAACGGGAAGACAAAAGTTTAAAGTTAAACTTAATCACGTCTGTCACTTCGGTAGTGCAGAATTCTTGTGACCAGTAGTCTTTAAGTGGCGTTACTAGCTCATTGTTTTCTTACATTAAGTCACGTTACGCTTTTTCTCGTAGCGTTTAAACTCTCCCTTAAATAAGGTACTGATTTGCCTACCTGGCGGTGACCAGCGACAGGCGACCTAAAACATTCCCTGTAGAAAGACGCAGCATTTCTATGAACTCTTAAACGTGGGATCAATCCAAAATAGTGCTCTTTTGAAAAGGTAGTCCACTATATAGGCTATTCAAGCAGTTCCTGAAGCCTACACGTAATGTATCCTGTACACGCCGTTTGGGATCACACCATTTGCGTCACGACGTCCTTGAACGTGTGTGCCTGTGTAGGTACATAAGGTGGCCGCCAGGGGGTGAGCAGAGGATGGCCAGCCGGTATTAATCTAACGCGCTGGTGTAATGCAGCGCCTGGTGAGGCTTTTCGGTAATGAATGCTGGAATTTTAAGAAATACCACATGTATGCAGCGAGCGTTTCATTTTTATCTAAATTGTCCTAGTCAGAAACTAGATGACGTTCGTGATTTGTCTTTCACACATATTGCAAGCTAGAATTGCAAGATAGCCATATAGCTAGGCTACATTTAGTATATTGGCATAATGCATGGTATTAAGTGTCCTGCTAGTCCTGATGTGACCTCTGAATAACCTTGCTTCTACTCTGAATTACAAACATCTCCGCATCCTGCGCTGAAGTCACCACATACTATGTAGCTGGGGAAAAAAACTCGGCATCCGCTTCCTTAATGTAACCTGAGGACACTAAAACGCAGTTTAGCTACGCTTAGGTACAACTGCCATTTTTCTATTCTATGAAATATTCCCTGAAAGCTTGTAATGTCTGAGAGCTAAACGCCGGGGATTACCGGGGCCGCATGCGACATTTTTTTCTAAACGTATCACCTTTTCCGGTTGACGCAAGGATGCTTTGTATGAAAGGGATGATAATGTTAACCCAAAGTTAGTCTTTTTGATCTTACCTGCATATCTCAATGGACCGGGAGCTTGATGGGGAATTTGAAGCAGACATGAGGTCGGACATCACAATCTTTCTGCTGTACAGAACCTGACTGACTCACTAAGGGCTGAATCGATTCACCGGACACCAGACTTTCAACACTGGAGTGCATTATTTAAGAACGATAACGTGAATTAACTAAATCTAACTGTAGCGATTGCTGAAGCGTTTTAAACGGAACGAAACCATGCACGTGAACGTCGTGTAATACCAGTCCTGGTAGTAAACAAACGTCTTAATCGATAATTGGTTTCTGTTTAATGTTGGTTCAAAATCATTTATACTGGTTAGTGCTGGTTCATTGCAGGCTGAACTTGTGAACCTGTGGTTCTTGGTCTTGTTGATTGGTCATAAGTTTGCTGGTAACCAGCATACAGTTGTGCTTGAAAGTTTGTGAACCCTTTAGAATTTTCTATATTTCTGCATGACCTAAAACATCATCAGATTTTCACACATGTCCTAAAAGTTGATAAAGAGAACCCAGTTAAACAAATGAGACAAAATAATATACTTGGTCATTTATTTACTGAGGAAAATGATCCAATGTTACATATTAGTGAGTGGCAAAAGTATGTGAACCTTTGCTTTCAGTATCTGCTGTGACCCCCTGTGCAGCAATAGCTGCAACTAAACGTTTCCTGTAACTGTTGATCAGTCCTGCACATGGGCTTTAGCCCATTCCTCCGTACAGAACAGCTTCAACTCTGGGATGTTGGTGGGTTTCCTCTCAATAACTGCTCGCTTCAGGTCCTTCCACAACATTTTGATTGGATTAAGGTCAGGACTTTGACTTGGCCATTCCAAAACATTAACTTTATTCTTCTTTAATCATTCTTTGGTAGAACGACTTGTGTGCTTAGGGTCATTGTCTTGCTGCATGACCCACCTTCTCTTGAGATTCAGTTCATGGACAGATGTCCTGACATTTTCCTTTAGAATTATCTTATATAATTCAGCATTCATTGTTCCGTCAATGATATCAAGCCGTCCTGGAACAGATGCAGCAAAACAGGCCCAAACCATGATACTACCACCACCATGTTTCACAGATGGGATAAGGTTCTTATGCTGGAATGCAGTGTTTTCCTTTCTCCAAACATTACGCTTTTCTTTTCAACCCAAAAGTTCTATTTTGGTCTCATTTGTCCACGAAACATTCTTCCAATAGCCTTCTGGCTTGTCCACGTGATCTTTAGCAAACTGCAGATCAGCAGCAATGTTCTTTTTGAAGAGCAGTGGCTTTCTCCTTGCAACTCTGCCATGCACACCATTGTTGTTCAGTGTTCTTCTGACGGTGGACTCATGAACATTAACATTAGCCAATGTGAGAGCGGACTTCAGTTGCTTAGAAGTTACTCTGGGGTAATTTGTGACCTCGCCAACTATTACATGCCTTTGTTGGTCGACCACTTCTGGGGAGAGTAACAATGGTCTTGAATTTCCTCCATTTGTACACAATCTGTCTGACTGTGGATTGGTGGAGTCCAAACCCTTCAGAGATGGTTTTGTAAGCTTTTCCAGCCTGATGAGCATCAACAACTCTTTTTCTGAGGTCCTCAGGAATCTCCTTTGTTTGTGCCATGATACACTTCCACAAACATGTGTTGTGAGAGCAGACTTTGATAGATCCCTGTACATTAAATAAAACAGGGTGCTCTCTCACACCTGATTGTCATCCCATTGACAGAAAACACCTGATTCTAATTTCCCCTTCAAATGAACTGCTAATCCTAGAGGTTCACATACTTTTGCCACTCACTAATATGTAAAATTGGATCATTTTCCTCAATAAATAAATGACCAAGTATAATATTTTTGTCTCATTTGTTTAACTGGGTTCTCTTAAATCTACAGTACATTTGGGATTTGTGTGAAAATCTGATGATGTTTTTGGTCATATTTATGCAGAAATATAGAAAATTCTAAAGGGTTCACAAACTTTCAAGCACCACTGTACTCACTATCCCAGCATCTCTTAATGGTAACCAGCACACTCACCATCCCAGCACCTCTTTGTGGTAACCCGTATACTTAATATAAAAGCATCTCTTACTGGTAACTAGCATACTCACCTCCCAGCATTTTATAGTTGTAAACAGCATAATCACTATCTCAGCATCTCACTATATGGTAACCAGCATGCTCAATATTCAAGCACCTCATAGTGGTGACCAGCATAAGCACTATTCCAGCATCTTATAGTGGTGAGCAGAACATTCACCATCCAAACATCTCTAACTGGTAACCAGAATAGTCACCATCACAGCATCTAGTAATGTAAGCCTGATCACAATCCCAGCATATTATAGTGGTAACCAGAATACTCTCTATGCCATAATCTCATAGTGGTAGCCTGCATACTTGCTATCCCAGCATCCCATAATAGTAACCATCATACTCACTATCAAAGCATCTCTTAGTGGTAACCAGCATACCCACTATCCCAGCATGGCAGCATCGTATATTGGTAACCAGCATACACACTATCCAAACACATCTTAGTAGTAACCATCATGCTCACTATCCCAGGATCTAATAGTGGTAACCAGTATACCCATTATCCCAGCATGTCTTAGTGTTAACCAAAGTACTAATTTTCCTACCGTCTATTAATGCTTACCAGCATACTCACTATCACAGCATCATCTACAGGTAACCAACATACTCACTATCCCAGCATCATCTACAGGTAACCAACATACTCACTATCCCAGCATCATCTACAGGTAACCAACATACTCACTATCCCAGCATATCTTACTGGTAACCATCATACTCTCTATGCCATAATCTCATAGTGGTAACCAGCATACTCATTATCCCAGCATCCCATAATCGTTACCGTCATGCTCACTATCAAACCATCTCTTAGTGGTAACCAGCATACTTGCTATCCTACCCTCTCTAAGTGGTAACCAACATACACATTTTCCCAGTAAGTCTTAGTGTTAACCAAAGTACTCTTTTTCCTACCATCTATTAATGGTTACCAGCATTCCCACTATCACAACATCTCCAACTGGTAACCCACATACTCACTATCCCAGCATATCTTACTGGTAACCAGCATACTCTCTATGCCATAATATCAAAATGGTAACCAGTGTACTCATTATCCCAGTATCTCTTAGTGGTAACCAACATATTTATTTTCAAAGCATTTCAAAATTGGTGATCAGCATACTCACTATGCCATAATCTCATAATGGTAACCAGCATACTCACTATCCTTGCATCTCTTAATAACTGCAACTAAACGTTTCCTGTAACTGTTGATCAGTCCTGCACACTGGCTTGGTGGAATTTTAACCCATTTCTCCTTGCAACCCTGCCATGCACACCATTGTTGTTCAGTGTTCTTCTGATGGTGGACTCAAGAACATTAACATTAGTCAATGTGAGAGAGGCTTAGAAGTTACCCTGGGGTCCTTTGTGACCTCGCCAGCTATTACACACCTTGCTCTTGGAGTGATCGTTGTTGGTCGACCACTCCTGGGGAGGGTAACAATGGTCTTGAATTTCCTCCATTTGTACACAATCTGTCTGACTGTGAATTGGTGGAGTCCAGACTCTTTAGAGATGGTGTTGTAACCTTTTCCAGCCTGATGAGCATCAACAGCTCTTTTTCTGAGGTCCTCAGAAATCTCCTTTGTTCATGCCATGATACACTTGTTGTGAAGAGCAGACTTTGACAGATCATTGTTTTTAAATAAAACAGGGTGCCCACTCACACCTGATTGTCATCCCATTGACTGAAAACACCTGACTCTAATTTCGCCATTCAAATTAACTGCTAATCCTAGAGGTTCACATACTTTTGCCACTCTTTAATATGTAATTTTTGATAATTTTCCTCAATAAATAAATGGCCAAGTATAATATTTTTGTTGTTATTGCTTTATTGTTATTTTTGTTGTTATTGTTTAATGATTTCTCTCTGACGTTACCAGTGACACCCTGGTGATGTTGGACAGCCACTTTGAAATCAAATTGGTACAACTGTAAACTTGGTTGACTATGAACTGACTATGAATTATTTCACAGTTGTACCATGAATTTTGATGGTAATTTGGCCACTTCATAGTTCCACTGTCAAATTTCACTGTACAATTTTTCCTGGGATTACTAGTATTTACAATTTATTAAAAATGCCATAATACTTTCTACAACTATAAAAGTACTAATGTGAGGATCAGCGCAAACTAAATACAAAACACAGACTTATATCATTATAGCCATTAAGTTGTTTTATATAGATGCCATTATATTTATAGTAAAACAAATGCTAAATACTGCTTTTTGACGTTTTGTGACTGTTAACGCAACTGGAGTTTAATCATGCAATAATATAATTTACCACAAGGTGGGAGCAGAGACCGTAGTTTCACCCTTTGATCAGTCACGTGTTAAGCGCTCGCGCGTGAATTCCAAAAGGTTCCCTATAACCTACTGGTACAGCATAATAGTCTTGCATCTTACGTATTGTATTGTCGTGGAGGTTCTAGACTGACAGAAATTAAAAAACGAAGTAGGGGAATCTCACAACAGAGCGTTTATTCAATCAAACACCCGGGAAAGTCTGTAGATAATCCGATGAACAGAGTTCAACATGACCTTTTATATATTTCTAGAACAACAATCCTAACGGGCCACGGTTATCTTTGGCCTCATCCCATATCCTTGTTGGGCCCACATCACCATTATCTCATTGGACGTTGCTTCCCCTCCTTCTGGTCCAAATTTCCTCTATAGTTTAAATGGCGTGCACATCCCTTTTCTCTTTTTTATATATTCTATCGCCTTTAAATTTTTATTGTATTAGTTACAAAAGGGCCTAATGGGTTTTGAGCTCACAACCTTCTGATTAGTTCATACATGACGTATAATGAACGCTCAGCGTCATGCACTCTCAGCATGACGTTTCAGTATATTCAATATATTATGCTGCTTCATGAAATGCCTCGTACATAGCAGTGAATGTGGTGTTTCATTTACTAGGTGCATTTTCGTATTTCATTTTTTTTGTATGTGGAGCTCTCCATTTCACCTTTATATCAAAGAGTTACACTCATCTCCTACTTCCTCTGTATAATTTGTAATATCAATGTAAAGCGACCTTGGGTGTCGTGAAAGGCGCTATATAAATGCAATGTATTATTATTTATTATATTAGTCTACTCTTTTTTTATACTATGTACGTTATTTTCCCTCACTTCAAATAAATGCAGACAAAATAGATGGGTAGCCCATTGCTTTTATTTAAAAGTACATGATAATTACACAAGCAAGAACGTCATAAATAGCACGTCTCAGCAAAAAAGAGACAATACAACACAACACATGGTGCTTACGAGTCCAAATATCTGCACAAACCCAGAATACTGAAGTCGCGAGTGCAAATGTGTTACACTGAACAACCCTTAGGGTTTTACATAGGCGTTTCCTACAAGCCCCTACCTACCGAACCCCCTGCCCCCGACAGGACCGAATAACCACGTTATTTACAGGTTACGCGCGGGATCTCTGAGAAAACGAACCGATGCGAAGTTGCGAACGAGTCAATTCGAACAAAGCGGACGAGAAGCGGTACAGGTATATAATACTTAAGCGAATCCGACTTGAGTTATCAAGACCAAGTCAGCATGAGCAAACTACACACGTGCTCAAGTCTAAGTCTATATATCTCTATATATTGTTATCAACAGAGTGAAGAGGTTCCAGGTTTAAAGCTACCAGGGTCTCCAGCAGACGGTCTGGACAACGGCCTGAGGTACAGCCTGAGCCGCTCCAATTTTTTCCGTTCTGTTCCTCTGACTCAGAATCGTTTGCAGAGTGCTGGACCGGACTGGAGATGCTTTGGAGCTGCTGCAGTTCCTGCAGACCGGAACCGAGCGAAGAGACTGTTGGACGTAATCGTGCACGCGCGCGCTCGTTTCCCGGTCCAGGCTCGTGCGTGGCAGAAGCGCGGAGACGCGCTGCATGCATGCTTCATAACCATCTCTGTAACTGTCTGTAACATCTGCAGAGGACGAAAAAAGAATGGAGACGGTTAGTTTATATGCAATTGTTGTTTTCATTTGCAGCTAATATATTTAATTAGATTAAAAGGCACGTGAATAGATGGGCTATAATGCTTCAAGACATCAGTAGCCTATGATATCCTGAAGCTAAACGGCAATTGGAGTTTAATTTATCAGTGTGGTGATAAATTAAAAAGCCACCTTTTAGCATCACGAGATATAACATTATAAAACATATCAACAGTACCCACCTTTTGTCTGGGCTTTCGGCTTCTCTGTGAGGAATTTGACCGTCATTTCCAGGACGTCTGCTTTCTCAAGCTTGGAATAGCGGCAATTCTGTTACAGAAAACAAGCAAACTGTGAGCAAAATCTGCAAAACGCATACGAATTGCTATATTATGGAATATGCTTGGATAGGTGCATGCGTGAGCAGCCGGACTTACGTCTTTTGCCATCAGAGGAAGAATGAGACTCTTGAGGCGGTTGAGGCAGTCGTTGATGCGCGCTCGCCTTCGCTTCTCCAGCAGAGGCTTCAAGGTTTTGCGCAGCTCGGACGCTTGTTTCCTCATGGCCACCGTGCTGGAGGTGGGAGGCTGGAAGGACAAGGCTGGAGTCATGATCAGGTCTCGATAGGAGATGAGATGCGACGAGAGAGTTCTGCCGGATTGTCGGACGGTGCGCACTATTTATCCACGAGCAGCGCGTCATGGGTCCGCCCACACCAAGCCAAACGCGCGCGTATACGCACGCATACAAGCACTCACAAATCCCAAATTTGGACTGGAGAACAAAAGATAGCGTCCCTAGAGATTGTCAAAACATCATATGGCACAGCAGTTTTTGAATTCTGATTTGAATATGTTTAGGTGAATGCGTAATCTTTAAACGTGCACTGATAATCACTGATCTACTTTTTAAAACTAAATCTGACTCCTAAATGCTTTGCCACGTTTGTTTGTTTGTGTTCATGTTCTTTTTCACGTTTCATTATTTCATTTTATGAAACTATTTGTTTACTGATGCATTGTGATCATTTATGCTTGATTTCTCGCATCTCTCTTATAGTTTAACTCATCCCATCAGTTGCTGTACATTTCTGTTCTTTTTATATAATGTTCGCCTTAAATAAATCTAAAAATATTTTAATAGTAGGATAAACTATAGTAGGATTGCTTTCCTGTGTGGGTGAGGGGCGAGACAAAAAGAAAAGAACGCAAGGAATGGATGAGCGTGATTATCCAAATTTGTGGGGAGACGCGCATCTATAATTAAAATTAAAAGCACAGATCCCCAAGCCACGCTATTTCACCAAACATCTGCTGGTACATGTCTGTCAACTATTTTTTTTTTCTCTGACGTAGACTGTTAGGAATGATGTGGTAGTTCACCTGCTTCTATGGGCTTGCGGGGAGGGCGGGGTGGATTTAAAGCTCATGGTTTGGCTTTTGTTTCCTACAGATATCACAGTCATTCATATGCCAAACGGTTTTTGAAAAACTCTTTATCCAAAAGAGTAAATCGTCCCAGCCTTGGTCACCAGACTTGGATATTTTGGACAACTGTACAAATGTACAATCACTGTAAATCTATTTCTGATTCTTGAAACATATTTGTCTGTCTAATCATCATATTTAATCTAGCAAACAATTCTTCGTGGACCATACTTTGTATCCGAAAGAGAAGCCAATGCTTATATTTTACGCACTGGTCCAAAACTATGTATTTAAGTCTCTTCTGTTCCGCACTACTTTTAAAGGGAATTTTATTAATGAAATCTTTGCCCAGGGAATGAAACAGACATATGGGTTTTGTGTCTTAAAATATTTTCTGTTTGTAACCCATGCGCTCCCATGGGATCCACGCGTCTAGCACGCGTCGTGCAGAGGTGAGCAGATGGCCTCCTCGATAACCATCCCAGCCCTCCCTCCCTTCCTCCCTGCGCAATGGTGTTTTTCAAAGTTTTTTTGTGCATACCCTTCCTTAGTAAAAAAGAAAATCATATTTGTCGTTAGTCTGCCATCTGCATGGTTGTCGTCAATGGATTAGCATTACAGCGATCAGACAAAAGAGGACGCCGTCCCGGCTGTTTTGCGCGCGCTCATTGGTTGCCTGAAGGCTTGAAAACTTTACGAATAAAGGCGATAGACGAAGGATTGGGGAGAAAGGACGCCTTTATAGCCTTTTCGAGCAT
>JAJAGP010000883.1:133517-271867 GCA_025084515.1 Ancistrus triradiatus | reverse complement strand
TGCTATATTCTGGCCCCTCCTGATTTCTCTCTGTCTCCTCACACGATTCCCTCCTCTTCGTCTTCGGCAAACAGTAGTCCAATTTCCGCTGGTGCCCTGTTTGCTACCAGTACCAGTGGCGGTCGTTGTTAACCCGGGCCGCGACCGATCCGGTATGGTGAAATTATTATGAACTCTCATACTAGATTTGTTAAATGTTTTACACCGGATGCCCTTCCTGACGCAACCCTCACCATTTATCCGGGCTTGGGACTGGCACTAGAAATACCCTGCCTGAGCAATCTAGCGGCTGGTTTATCATTTATATCAAAGTTAAACTTACAAATGTAACCGGCATAAACAGCTGTTAATACGCTTAATTTATTAGATGGTTCTTTTTGTCATGGATTGAACAAGGTGCTGGAAACATTCCTCAGAGATTTTGGTCAGTATCGCCATGACGGCATCACGCAGTCTCTGCAGATTTGTCGGCTGCATAGCCATGATGCGAATCTCTCGTTCCCCCATGTCCCAAAGGTGCTCGACTGGATTTAGATCTGGTGACCATGGTGCCAGTTTGAGACAATTAGAGCTTTCCAATTCCAATTGCAGCCTCTGCAGCCTATTCTTAGCTGACAGGAGTGCCACCCAGTGTCTTCTACTGTAGCCCATCTGCTTCAAGGTTGGATGGGCTGGTGGTTCAGAGATACTCTTCTGCATGTTTCAATTGTAATGAGTGGTGACCAAACCTGAGTTGTGGTTGAGTTCCAGATGCCCTTTGTTGTTCATTGTCTGCCACATTAAGGGGTTCAACCTCTGAGTTTGGGAGTTCCTCGGGATTTAGGGGGCTGGGTCTGTGGTAGCAGACCAGGGCTGCCCCCTAGTGACAAAGGTGCTCTCAAATGAGATCTAAATGAGGCGAGTGGTATTAAATAATGGAACCCTAGATCTGAAACTCCACTCAACTGGGTATCAGTGCCACAGGCAACACTTTGGCTTTAAGGCAACACTGATGCCTGTCTTGGGTTCAGTCTACTTCTGTTTGCGAGTCAAGTCAAGTCAAGTCAGATTTATTTATATAGCACTTTTTACAATGGAGCATTGTCTTAAAGCAACTTTACAAGTTTAGATTATCTTCTAATAACTACGTCCAATCCCAAATTGAGCAAGCCTAGGGCGACAATGGCAAGGAAAAACTCCCTGAGTGTTATAGGAAGAAGCCTTGGGAGGACCAAGACTCAAAAAGGGACCTGACCTCCTTGGGCGGCATAGATGACAAATCTAAGAGCGAAACTAAAGTCATGGAGCGAGTGTGAAAACCAATTGATTTTGGTACTACTTGTCTCATCTATACCCGTGTTCCGCCTTGCCAGGGGCTTCCGCCATCTCCAAGTTTCAGACTGTGATGTTTTATAAACGCCTGAAGCTCTTGACAAGTCGAAGCTCTAAGATCTTCCTCCATTAAACCTGGTGGAATGTTGTGGAAAACGTCCGCAAACCTTTTCACCTGCTTCTTTCTAATACGTTAAAAATAAACAAATACATACATGAACAGGGGAGCCAGAACTTTAGCAACAAACCCGATAGTTAAGAAGCTCAGCTGGAGCAGAAGATGGAGGAAGACTCTGGAGGCCTGCAGAGCGCTTCTCCAAGTCCACACACACACACACACACACACACACACACTGAAAGGTCAGAAGCACCGTGGCTAAACAGATGCTAATCCTCTCCTGTGGGAGGGAGAGAGAGGCTGTACGACCTTTAGAGAGACTTCGTAATGACCCATGTATAAGTATTCTGTGTGTGTGTGTCTGTATGTGTCTGTATGTGTCTATGTGTGTGTGTAAGTAAAGACCACTTGACCTGACTGCGGTTATTTACTGTCGTTTGCACCTGTAAATAAACAAGTCAGACCAAAATCAGGGTTCATTTTTAAAATTGATCAGAAGCTCTGTTTGGTTCTTGTTTCTCTTTTTGTTGTGAATGAATCAGTGAATCATTGGGTCATTACTGAGATTAGTTCATTTCTGCTTCAGTGAGTCAGTGTTTGAATCAGAGAATCTCTTAATCACCTACAGATCAGATGAATGAGTGAATAGTTCAGTCACCTTGAGAAAAGCTGGAATAGTAAATCATTTGGTTGTGAATGAATCAGTGAATCATTTGGTCATTATTAAGATTTGTTCCTTTGTTTTTCAGTGAGTCAGTGTTTGAATCACCTTGGGATTTTCATCTTGACTGAATCGTCCTTGAAGAAAGTTGGCTTGTTTTTTATGAGTTTGAACCATTGTATTGGTTTGCCATTATTGAGATCTGTTCAATTACTGTTCAATGAGTCAGTTTATGAATCAATTGGACACCTCAAGACCAGTAAAATCTAAGAATCCTATGTGCTTGAATCAGTGAATCATTTGGTTTTTACTGAGATTTCTCAATTGTTTTTTTTATGTGAGTCAGTCAATCAGTCAATCTCTTAATTATTTTCAGACCAGTAGGTAGAGTCAGTGAGTCTTTCAGTTGTTTGTGAATCAGTGAATTGTTTGGTCATTACTGAGATTTGTTTCAGTGACTCAGGGTTTGAATCAGAGAATCTCTTAATCACCTTGAGATCATTTGAATCAGAGAATCAGCTAGTTAACTCCATAAATGCTGGATCAATACCTCATTTGGTTCTGAATGAATCAGTTAACCATTTGGTCATTACTGAGAACTGGTCCTTTGTTGTTCCATGAGTCAGGGTTCTTCAGTGAATCTTGTGTTCATGTTTGAATCAGTAAATTGTTCACTCACCTTCATATCAGCAGAATCAGTGACTCTTTCGGTTGTGTTTAAGTCAGTGAATCTTCTGTTTTTGTTTGAATCGTTTAATCGTTTGGTCAATGGTGAGATTTGTTTATTTGTTGTTAATTGAGTCAGATTTTGAATCAGAAAATCTATTAATCACCTACAGATCAGTTGAATCATTGAACTGTTCAATCATCTTGGATCAGTAAATAATTCAGTTGTGTATGAGTCAGTGAATCATTTGGTCATTACTGAGATTTATTCCTTTGTTGTTCTGTTTCGGGGTTTGAATCAGTGGACGTCTCAATCACCTAGTAGTCCGCTGAATCAGTGAAATGTTCAGTTACCTTGAGATCAGGTAATGGGGGGAGTAAGTCCCAAGCAAGTCCCAAGTTACCATGGGAATATTCAGGTAACTTAAGTCAGTTCCCTGCTATTACAACCCCTGGCAAAAAGTATGGAATCACCAGCCTTGGATGAGCACTCATCCAGACATTTCATTCTGTAAAACAAACTCAGATCAAAAACATGATACAATAATAAGGTCATTCCAAAGTGCAACTTGTCAGTGAATGTTACTTGTATTGACCAAGCACAGGGAAAAAAATATGGAATCACTCAATTCTGAGGAAAAAAGTATGGAATCATGAAAAACAGATAAACAAAAGAAAAAAAAAAATACATCACTAGTATTTAGTTGCACCACCTTTGGCTTTTATAACGGCTTTCAGTCTCTGAGGCATGGACTTGATGAGCGACAAACAGTATTCTGCATCAATTTGGTGCCAACTCTCTTTGATAGCAGTTGCCAGATCAGCTTTGCAGGTCGGAGCCTTCTTGTGGACCATTTTTTTCAATTTCCACCACAGGTTTTCAATTGGGTTGAGATCTGGACTATTTGCAGGCCATGACATCGACTGAATGTGTCTTTCTCCAAGGAATGCCTTCACTGTTTTTGCCCTATGGCACGATGCAATTGTCATCTTGGAAAATTATTTCATCACCTCCAAACATCTGTTCAACTGAAGGGGATAAGAAAACTGTCTAAAATCTCAATGTAAAAACTTGTGCATCGATAGAAGAATTAACCACAGTCATCTCCCCAGTGCCTTTGCCTGACATGCAGCCCCATATCATCAAGGACTGTGGAAATTTGGCTGTAATGATGGTTTTCTTTTAGCTTTCCTGTATTGAAATCCCATTTCCTTTAGCCGATTTCTAATGGTTCAGTCACATACATTGGCTCCAGCTTCCTCCCATTTATGCTTCATCTCTGTAGTTGTACTTTTTCGGTTTTCAAGACAAATGACCTTAAGTTGTTTGTCTTGACGCTTTGATGTCTTTCTTGGTCTACCAGTACGCTTGGCTTTAACAGCCATTCCATGCTGTTTGTATTTGGTCCATATCTTGGATACAGCTGACTGTGAACAGCCCACATCTTTAGCAACCATGCGTGAAGAGTTACCTTCTTCAAGACGTTTCACAATCCTCTCTTTTGTTTCAAGAGACATTTCTCTTGTTGGAGCCATGGTTCTTGCCACTCCACTTCGTCCGGCAGCCCTCCAAGGTGTCATGACTTCAGGTGTTTTTAATTGCAGACTAACGAGCAGATCTGCTCTGAGGCAGGTGTCCATTTAGGGAAAGGAAATTGACTGGGTGTGTCCTTATTTTCTACCTCCAATTTGAGTGATTCCATACTTTTTTCCTCAGAATTGAGTGATTCCATATTTTTTTCCCTGTGCTTGGTCAATAAAAGTAACATTCACTGACTTCCACAATGTTTTCTCTTCATTTCTTTGAGTGTTCCTGAAAGCCAACAAGTTGCACTTTGGAATGACCTTATTATTGTATCATGTTTTTGATCTGAGTTTGTTTTACAGAATGAAAGGTCTGAATGAGTGCTCATCCAAGACTGGTGATTCCATACTTTTCCATACTTTCCATACAGTTTAAACATTTAAATCAGTCAAAAGTCATTGGTCATAATGAGCTGAATGTTACTTTAAACATGAATTAAATACTACTGCATTTCTTAGACTTTTAACTCATCTGTTAAACTCATCGTGCCAAGTACAGAGCATGTTAGAAACCCCAAATCATCTGGAATTTACCATTTCACATCCTGAGGAACAGTTTCTGAATATCGTCTTCTAAATAAATTCACAAATGATTCAATGGCAAATCTAAGATTTCTTAAACTTAATGTTATCTTTCTTGCTCATATTTTATTATCCAAAAACTTATCTTAAAAGACAGAGGCATTTTTTTTCTATGTGGGTTTTGTAGTGTCGCTGATTTTATGTAGTATTGATTCTGTTTTTACTAATTTCATCGATAACATGATCCTTGAATCCAAACATCACTATTTTTGGAAGAGCCGCTTCCATGTTGAAACCTTCTTCATACGGTTGTTTCTGCTGGCCTCCCACGATCTGACAGGTCACCATTTACATTTACAGCATTTAGCAGACTTACAATTGGTACAGTCTTACAATCCAAGCAATTGTGGGTTAAGGGCCTTGCTCAAGGACCCAACAGTGGCAGCTTGGCAGAGTGGCAGCTTACCCACTAGGCCATCACAGTCACCAGATTTGCTACGTCATGAATACCAAGTTAACTTATTATCCAGGGTCAAACTGATCTCACAGATTTTGTCCCAGGTTTTCAGTACATTCTCAGACTGGGTAAATCTGATCCATATATCTCAGGGTAGGGATTAATAAATCTGGGTTTCCGCCCTATGTGGCCATCTGCTGGTGAAAATATAATATAGCATTTATATGTTAATGAAAATAAATATCTATATTAATGAAGCACTTTAAGAGAGAAAATCGTTTTATTCTCCATCTGCACACTTCAGAATTACAGGAAATAATAATAAAAAACACCTCTGTACTTCGAGTCAATGTTTGAATCAGTGACTCGTGTGGTCATGACTGAGAATCGTTCCTCTGTAGTTCAGAGAATCTGTGATTGAATCAGTGAATCATTCGTTTGTGTGCAAGATTTGCTTGTCTTTCACTAAGCGAGTTAGTGTATGAATCAGTGAATCGTTTGGTCATGATTGAGAATCGTTCCTCTGTTATTCAGCGAGTCAATGTTCCCAGTGATTCAGGGGATCGTTCATTTGGGTTTAAAATTTACTAGAGCGAGTCAAAAAAAACCCACAGATAAATCCAGATTAATCCTAATCCTACAATACCTGGATCAGATTTATCCAGTCTGAAAATCACCTGAATCTCCTCTGTTGTTCGGTGAGTTTATGAATCAGTGAATCACCTGAAATGAATTGTTTAAGTGAACGGATTCAGATGTTTGTAAAAAATCTTTATTTCACCTTTATACAATCAATACTGCCCTCATTACATGGCGGAAATAAACAGGCTCCACCCACAGTCCTGACAGGCTCCGCCCTTGAATGTCACGATTGGCTGTTGAATGAGGCCCGATAGTCTCTCTCCCACTGTCTCTCTCTCTCCTCTCTCCTCCTCCTCTCTCTCGCGCTGCTCTCGTGGCTCTCCTCTCGCCGTTTAGGAGCCCGCCTCACTACCGCCTCCATGTCCCTCACCCCGAAGTGGGTCACCTTCGGCCTGGGGGCCTCCCCGAACCCGATGCCGGCCTTATCTGACTTGAGGACGGTGGAAACGGGGCGGAGGCGGCCCTCATGGGCAGGGCCGAGCCCAGAGTGAGGGTCCCACCCCGAACGGAGCATCATCCTATATCCTGCGCTAGAGGGCGCCAGACAGTAGTGAGGGGCGGATGGGGGCCGGGTCAGACTGAACTGGTGCAGCGTGGAGGACCGGTGTGTGTGCACATCATCGCTGTAACGCACTTCACACACCTCGCACCAGCGAGGCACGGCAGGGGAGCTACGCAGAAAAAACACGAGAGATATTATTAACATTACAGTTATATACTATACTACCAGCACACATACACACTCTTACACTAACCTGTGTGTCGGCTCCGCGGGGGGGTGTGTGCGGCGGGCGCGGTCGTCCTGCCCCAGCAGTTCCACGACGTCGCCGTGGCCGGCGAGCAGAGCCAGATCTCGAGCGTCTCTCCCCTGAACAAAGCGATTGTTTTAGACTACCTCAGCCTCAGTTTATTGGTTGATTATTATTATATGAATGTTTTCGTACCTGCCGGTCGGTGATTCCCCGCCACGTTGCCCCTCGGTGCAGCAGAACCCGCACGGCTTCGGTCCTCCCGGCGTATGCCGCGCTCATCAGGGCAGTCCAGTTAAAATTGTCCCTGAAATGAACCCCGCAGCCACGCCGCAGCAGCTCCTCCAGCCCCGAGACGTTGCCCCGCTCGGCACAGCTCAGCAACCTGTAGCCTTCTGCACGGCCTCCGGGAGGCGCAGTGTTCTCTGGTGCACGTCCAGCACTGGCCCTGCGTCCATTAGCCCCTCGTCTTCCTCTCCTATGAGCCCCTCCTCCTCTTCCTCCTCTCCTATCTCCACCTTCTTCAAACAGACTCTGGTAGAACTCTTTCACTTCCTCTCCACTCTGCGCCGAAGCTCCGCCTCTCTTCTCGTTCTGCTCCTCCCCCTCCTCTCGTTCTCTCTCTGTCCAAAGCTTCTGCTGCTCCCTCGCCCGGACGAAGAAACCCGAGCCGCTCATCGCCGCCCCAAAACTTTAAACGTCCGAGAGATCAGAAGAGACAGCTTTACTGATCGGAACAGAGTTCGGTCCTCAGTGAATCACCGAATCGTTTACCGGGACAGCTGAATCAGTGAACAGTCCGCCGGATCAACTGAATCAGTCGGTTATGACCCAGATCCTCTTTCGTTCAGTGAAGCCGTTGAAAGGGCGAATCATTCAGTGAATCGTTTAGTGGATCAGCTGAATCATTTGGTCCTTACATTTTTCGCTTCTCTCTCGTTAAGTGAGTCAGTGTAGGAATCAGTGAATGGTTTGGGCATGACTGAGAATAGTTCCTCTGTTGTTCAGTGCATCGGCATTTGAATCAGTGAATCGTTCATTTGTGTGTAGGATTTGCTTGTCTCTCGGTAAGCGAGTCAGTATGAATCGGTGAATTCTTCGGTTATGACTACGAATCATTCCACTATTATTCAGTGAGTCAGTGTTCCAAGTGAATCAGTGAATCGTTCATTTGTGTTTAACGTCTGCTTGTTTCTCGTAAAGTGAGTTGGTGTATGAATCAGTGAATCGTCTGGACACGACTGAGAATCGTTCCTCTGCTGTTAACTGAGTCAGGGTATGAATCAGTGAATCGTTCTGTCATGACTGAGAATCGTTCCTCTGTTGTTCAGTGAGTCAGTCTATGAATCAGTGATACGTTAGGCCGTGACTCATATTCACTCTTGGCTCATTACTCAGTATCTATTTCAGTGAATCAGTTATGCCTGTTTGAATTAATGAGCCATTAATGAATCAGATTTGCTTGTCTTTTGTTAAGTGAGTCAGTGTATGAATCGGTGAATTGTTTGGACATGACTGAGAATTATTCTTCTTTAGAGTCAGTGTTCGTTCATGTCTGAGAATCGTTCCCCTGTTGTTCAGGGAGTCAGTGTTCCAATACAAAAATCATTCCATTGTGTTCAAAATTTGCTCGCTAAGTGAGTCAGTGTATGAATCAGTAAATCGTTTGGATGTAATGATTTGTTTATGTCTGAGAATAGTTTCTCTGTTGTTCAGTGAGTCAGTGTTCCCAATGAATCAGGGAATCATTCATTAGTGTTTAAGATTTTGCTTGTCTCTCGTTAAGTAGGTCAGTGTATGAATCAGTGAATCGTTAGGCTCTAACTCATATTCACTCGTTGTCTAATTCAGTAAATCATTCATTCCTGTTCTAATTAATGAATCATTTTTGACAGAGATTTTCTTGTCTTTCAATAAGTCAGTTGCTGTTTGAATCAACAAATCATTTATGTCTGAGAATCACTCCTCTCTAGTTTAGATAATCTGTTTGAATCATTGGATTCTTCATTTGCTTGTCTTTTCATTACGCGAGTCACTGTATGAATCAGCGAATTGTTTGTTAATAATCAAGAATCTTTCTCCGCTGTTCAGGGAGTCTGTGTTTAAATCAGTGACTCGTTTGGTCTTTACTATATTCGTTCCTCTCTGATTCAATGAATCATTTCAAACAGTGACTCATACCCTTGATTACTTATGTCAGAGAGTCGTTTTGTGAATCAGCTGAATCAGTTGATCATTTTAAATTTTACTTCTCCCTCCTTAAATAACTCAGTGTTTGAAAAATCGGCCATGGATAATATTCACTTCACTTAAATTCAGTAAGTCAGCATTTGAATCAGTGAATCATTTGGCCTTGACTGACAATTGTTCCTCTGGTGTTCAGGGAGTCACTGCATGAATCAGTGAATCATGACCGAAAATCGTTCCTCTGCTGTTCACGGAGCCGGCGTATGAATCAGTGAATCGTTGACTGCAAGTTCAAATTTACTAGTTTCAATTCTCAATGTCTAATTCAGTGAATCATTTATTCCTATTTCAATCAATGAGTCATTTGTGTGTACGATTTACTTGTCTTTTTTTTGTCATTTCAGTCACTGTTTGAATCAGTGAATCATTTGGTCTTTACTATATTCGTCTCTCATTCAGTAAATCAGTTCAAACAGTGACTCATACCTTAGATTATTTATTTCAGAGAATCGTTTATTGAATCAGCTGACTCAGTAGAATGATTTGGTCACTGGTCTCGCTGTTCTTTAAATGAGTCAGTGTTTGAAAAATATTCACTCCTTTCTAATTCAGTGAGTTGATGTATGAATCAATCAATCATTTGGTCATGACCGAGAATCGTTCCTCTGCTGTTCAGAGAGTCACTGTTTGAATCAGTGAATCGTTTTAGTCTTAGTTTCAGTACTCGGCGTTTAATTCAGTGAATCACTTGTTCCTGTTTGAATCAATGAGTCATTTGTGTGTAAAATTTGCTTCTCTCTCATTAAGTCAGTGTTTGAATCAGGGAATCGTTTGGTCTTTACTATATTCGTTCTGCTTTAGTGAGTCTTTTCAAACAGTGACTCATACTCTAGATTATTCAATTTTAGATCCACTGAATCATTTGAATTTTACTTCTCTCTCATTAAATGAGTCAGTGTTTGAAAAGTTGATTGTGCCTAATATTTGTTCCTCTCTAATTCAGAGAGTCATATTTACCCTCGTTTCATTGCTCTGTGTGAGATTCAGTGAATCATTTATCCCTGTTTGAATAAATGAGTCGTGTGTGACCAAGAGTTGCTTGTCTCTCGTTAAGCGAGTCGGTGTTTGAATCAGTGATTCGTTTGACCTTAACTCCTATTTACACTTGTTTCATTATGTCTATTTCAGTGAATTTTTTATCCGTTTGAAACAATGAATCATTTGAGACTGAGATTTGCTTGCGAGTCAGTGTCTGAATCAGTGAATCATTTAGACGTTACTCATTCACTCTGGCTAAGTTTACACAGTGAGATTTTCAGCAATGTAAAAGTAGTGTTTATATTTACGCTAAACGCAACGATCTGATCCGAAAATCAAACCCACACACGGAACGACTGTTAGTGTAAACGTTACTATGGCAACCAGAAGTCGACATGTTACCGGGTTTTTAGTATGTTTTTAATACATCTAAAATCGCGTCGGCTTTAGCAGGACGTACTTTGTACAGATATTAAATGGAATAGGAGTTACCATGAGAACTCTCCATAATTTGTTTAGTAAAAAACTCATTACGTTATTAAGGTTTGAGATGAAATTTCAGTACGATTTCATTGCGGTTGGATTCAATCGGATTCAGCCAAACCCCAGAAAATCCAGACTGTATAAGGCATCATGTACATCAAGGTACTCCCCAATTTACGAAGGGGATACGTTTTGACAAATCTTCGTAGCGGAGCCAACCGTAAACATGCTTAAAACACTTACGTTACCCTTCAGCTGGGCAACTTTGTTAACGTTAAAAGCTTATTTTATAATAAAGTGTTGAATATCTCATTCATCGAGTAACGTAGTGAAAGTGTAAAAACAAAAACGTTTTACAAACAATCGTAAAACAGGGAGCCCTGAATTATAATAAAAAAAACCACAACAAAAAAAACAAACAAAAATGAGATGAAATCATTTGAACTCTAACTTCACTTTACCTGCAGTGAGAGGATTTGTTGGCCTAACGGGGCGGCGTCCCCGTCCATAAAATCGTCAAGTAACCATTCTTCCGGGCTTCTTTCTCTTTTTCTCTCGGAAACAGCGTGGCACTCGCCAGGTTCGAGTTTCACCAGGAACCTGTCGAGCGACGCCTGCTTTTGCCTGCGCTTCAAAATGTTCCTGAAGTGCGACATCGTGAGGTCGTTCATGGCATTGACGCTGCGGCTCGTCGCGGCTTTGTCGGGGTGGTATTTTTCCACGAAGCTTTGCACCTCCACCCATTTTGCGCAGATGTCTTGGATCACCGCGGTGGGAGCTCCCTCCCTTCCCTCGTCCTCGCTCGACGAGGTCTGCTGCTGCTCCCATTGGTGCTCCAGCAGCTCCTCCGCACTGAGCTCCTCCTTGTGCTCCTCCACCAACCTCTCCACGTCACCTTCGCTCACCTCCAGGCCCATGGACTTGCCCAGCGACACAATGTCCTCCAAAACGAACCAAGGTTCGATCCCAAAGCCTTCAAAGTCCCACTGGGTTACGGCTTCTGGCCAGAGTTTCCTCCAGGCGGAGTTCAGGGTCCGGTAAGAGACCTCCCCCCAGGCTTTATCGATAAGCGACAGGCAGTGGAGGATGTTAAAGTGGCTCCTCCAGAATTCTCGCAGCGTCAGCTCCGTACTTGAGGTCACTTCATAGCACCTCTGGAACAGTGCCTTGGTGTACAGTCTCTTAAAACTAGACATGACCTGCTGGTCCATGGGCTGGATCAGAGAAGCCGTGTTAGGGGGCAAGAACTTCACCGTGATGAAACTAAACTCCGGCAGCAGGTCATCCTCCAAACCCGGAGGGTGAGCGGGGGCGCTGTCCACGACGAGAATGGCCTTAAGAGGCAATCCTTTCACCTCTAAATATTTCTTCACGCTTGGCCCAAACTCTTCGTTGACCCACTCGGTAAAGAACTGGCTGGTCACCCAGGCTTTGCTGTTAGCCCTCCACATTACATTTAACCTGCTTTTCATGACGTTATTCTTCTTAAATACGCCCGGATTTTCCGAGTGGTAGACCAGCAAAGGCTTCAGTTTTAAATCGCCGCTCGCGTTCGCACACAACAACAGAGACAGCCTGTCCGTCATGGACCTGTGTCCGGGCAACGACTTCTCCTCTTGAGCGATGAACGTCCTGCTTGGCATTTTTTTCCAAAACAGGCCCGTCTCGTCACAGTTAAAGACCTGTTGCGGACTGAAACCCTCTGCCTCTACATAGTCCCTGAAATCACAAACGAATTCCTCCGCGACGTTCTCGACAGCGCTGGACGCCTCGCCGTTCCTCCCCACTCTGCGTATGCCGCTCCTCCTCTTAAACTTATCGAACCACCCGCGACTGGCCTTAAACGTCTCAGTACCGTCCGCACTCGTTCCGGGCGTCCTTCTCAACAGATCGGCGTGCAGCCGTTTCGCCTTTTCGCAAATGATGGCCTCGGAAACAATTTCGCCTGCGAACTGCCTTTCGTTGATCCAGATCAGCAGCAACTTTTCGACCTGCTCTAGCGTCTGCGACCTTTGTTTCGTCAAAGCTTTCACTCCTTTAGCTACGTCTGCCCCTTTGATGGCCTCTCTGTTTTTGATTACGGTAGAGATGGTCGATCTCGGCATGCGATACTCCGTGGCCAGACTGGACACGCGAGCGCCGCTCTCGAATTTCGCTATTATCTCCTTTTTGAGCGCTATCGTGGTTCTCACGGTTTTCCGCTTTGGTCGGCTGTTATCCCTGACCTTCTTAGGACCCATGGTGACGTAAAAGTCAAAAGAAAATACTGTAAAGTTTAGATTTTTTTGTGATTTTTTTTTTTTTTTTCTGATTCAGCTCCGGTTAAGGATAAATTTACAAACAAAAACAACTTTACTCCAGCTTAAGGTATCATACTGACATCTGTTCCTAATTTAATTATTGAATGTTAAAGCTGGGATGCTTACAGTAATTCACTTTAGATTATTAACGTATTATCAGTGTTTGTTTGAAACGTAGTTTTATGTTTAAGGAAAAGAAACGCTTTAATTCTACAATATTACAACGAATTTAGCGGAACTTTTTTTTACAAGGCTAGTTTAATTAAGCACGAAGTAATATTCGTTTCAGTTATTAAACGTATTAATATTTTACATGGTATGTCCCGTAATAAACAACACTAAATCATTTCGCACGATAATAAAGACCAGTCACTTTTAAAAGAAATGATTATAAACTTAAGGTTTATTTAACGCTAGTTAGCCGCTAGCTATTTAGCCATTAGTCGATAGCTATTCAGCGCATGGTTTAGCAGGAGCCATTAACTTATGATCTTTAACGATCGTGTTCTGAATTCATTCCTTTGTCATTTTAAATCTTTGTACTTAATCAAAAAAGGTATCAGAACTAATAATTTCATTCAAACGAGTAAATATTTACCTCTTCAACGTGTTTAGCCTGGTCTGATTCAGCTTTCCCACCCGTTTTCGAACTCTCCCCCGCTCTTACTTACTTAAGATTGGCTACAGGGCGCACCCTCCTCCATGATGATTGGCTAGAAGCGCCATCCCTCAAGCGATCAGCCAATCACAACTGAGACAGAGGACAATGTAATAATACGGGTGTTGAAGAGGCGAGAATTTCAAAACAAAAGTTAAAACCAGAAGATTTTTAACGATTACAAGAACCTACAAATAACGCTTAAAAATACAACCGCAACGGAATGAAGACGTTTTTAATCTAAACGAACTGCTGCCTTTAATATTATTAGACAAAATAAAATTCTAACCTGTGTCAACGGTTAAGGTTGTGCAAGTTATTTTATATATTTACATAAGAGTGTAATTACTATTACAGTTTATACCGCTTCAATATTGTGTCAGGAACTTCCCCTGAAGTCATTTTTTTTTGTCGTAATCCATATAAATAGAAAGGACTTTTAAAACACCGTCCTTTTCAAAGATAATTCTTTAAGGCTATAAAACAGTGCAGGGAAGGGAATAGCTCGATTAACCACAATCACCGGTGTGTCAGGACTGGAATGAAATATGAATAAATGTCAAATACTGACTAAAAAGTGAAGCAATCACACTGAAATCTGTGACATCCCATGTAAAAGAGACACGGTCACCTACCTTGGCACTAAGATTACAAATAATTCACAATAAACGAGTGCCTCTTTCGTTTTCTCTCCTCTAGCTGTCCCACATGCCCCATAAGATTAAAAAATCTGGTATCAACAATAAAATAATGGATGATGAAGTAAATGTCATGGACTTCACAAGATTTAATAAATCAACAATATTTAAAAGATACTTCAAAAAATCGTACTTGCCTAATGAATATTACACCGAACTTCTTATTTCATAAACTTTGTATTGCAGGGTCCTTTTGCGATCAGAAAATGACCAATTAAACAAGCAAACTTTGATAACAGTCACTACTCTTCTGGTACCTTGTTTACAAACAGAACTACCCCCTCAACGTTGCTTTATTTGTAACGTAGGAGGTTTTATAGCTAACATAAGCTACTCCTAAAGGCACAGTATCAACTCAGGACAACCGTAATACAGCTTCAATTAATGGAATTAACATGGCAAAAACGATTTAATTACAGATTTATAACTCTCCACAAGTGGATAATATGCACTCATTGACAAAAAAAAGGACTTGTTGGAATTGAATAAATCTTTATATGTACGAATGTAATGATGATATATGTAAGTGATTACAATATTAGAGTGAACGGATAAGTTTATTGGGGAAACTGTACAATTAAAACAAATCACTGATCTGTCAATGTCCCTCGTATCACTACTAATGATGACCGACTATCGTACGCGATGGATCCTCAGATCATCACACCAGCAGTTGGGGCAGTGCGTCACTCTACAGCAAAGGCAGGATTGAAGTGCTCACCACGAGGCCTCCATACTCGAACCCGACCATCCTCAGATCCAAACAGAACCTGGATTCATCACTACACACCAAACGGCTCCAGTCCATAACAGTTCAGGTTTCTCGTTCATGACACCACTGCAGACGAAGGCAGCCATAAGACATTTCTTTTGTCAATGAGAGTATGCAACCTCTGTGGGGGAGAAATGAATGTATAGACCATATTTTCTTCAACTGTACCCAGTGTAAGCATTTCTGGAACAATGCCATGAAAGCTATTGGTCAAAAAATGACCATTATATTAAGTATTGATATGGTTGATGTTTAATTATAAAGACTGCAGCAAGGATACCGGCCACTTAAGTCATCTTCTCATTTTCTCGCTTTCCTTGGTAAATAGTTTATCCATAAAATTTCATTTACAAACAGAATCTCACAAGCTACAACTTGTTTAGAGTGGACTTTTACTATTACAAACGTATCCTCAATTCATACTATGCCGTGTTAAAAGAAACGACTAAACTTGTATTCCATTCTCTAACACATGATGCCTTTTAATTAACCTTTTTGGTGCATATAAACAAATATGAAATATGCAGATTGCAGAGATTTAATCGATTTAATGCAGTTGCCTATTAAAACAAGACATATGCTGATTTTCTTCTGACAAACTGCTCAAACAGAAACCTTAAAAAGGGCTTTAAAAAGAGTAGAGGTGAGGTTCGTACTCTCTGCCGACATTTGCACGGATTGGCCAGTAAGGAAATGTGGGTGGAACTCAACATTACAGTGCAGGACTAAGCTTTATTAGAAGTATCTGCTCTTTATTAGAAAATAAGATGCTGCGATCTTTGATCACCCCCTTTAGGAGATGGGTGGTACTGCAGCATCCAAGTCTGACTGATCGTGCTCAGACTGGTGCCTCACGAGCTGAGCGTAGGACAGGAAGCGTTCCCCACACTGGACGCAGCAGGGCCGCTCCTGGGCGCCGTGGACGTTGCCATGGGTTTGGAGGTGCTCCTTGCGGGAGAAGGTCTTGCTGCACTCGGGGCAGCGGTACGGTCTCTCCCCGGTGTGAACCCGCAGGTGTAGTTTGAGTTTGGTGGACTGGGCGAAGCGTTTGGCGCAGACAGAGCACCGGTACGGTTTTTCGCCTGTGTGGGTCCTCTCATGGTTCTTCAGCCCTCCGGACTGTGAGAACCGCTTCCCACAGCGAATGCACTGGTACGGTTTCTCTCCGGTGTGAACCCGCCGGTGTTCCTTCAGGCGGTCCAGTCGGGCGAAGGACTGGGGGCACTCGGGGCAGATGTACGGTTTGCTTCCGGTGTGCAGCCGCTCATGGATGGTGACATGGGCCAGCGTCGAGAACTGCTTCCCGCAGAACGAGCACTGGAACGTCCTCGGAGTTGGAGTTGCTGTGGCTTCCGTCGGTTCCTGGACGTCCCTGGACTCGGAGAACAGCGAGCAGCGGTGCCTCTGGTGCCGAATCAGTGCAGACGAGTAGGTGAAGGTCTTACCGCACGCACAGTGTGGAAGCTTTTCGCTGGTGTGCATTCTCACGTGGTTTCTGAGCGTCGATGGACGTGAGAATGTCTTCCCACATTCTGAACACATGGTGGATTTTTCTACCCTTCTTCCATCAGGCAGTTTGTGATGATTCCCTGAAGAGCTGGACTCACCTGTGAGATCAGAACGTTTATTTATAGGTATATAATTACTGTATCTTCTTCAGTATCAAAACTTTTACGTAATTTAGGCAAAATATAAAGATGTGAATATTAAACATTGACAATTTAGGCCTCTGGACACTAGGGGGAGACAGAACACAACCAGAAAGTCCACAGGTAACTAAGTAACTTAAGATTCGAATGAAGTTTTAAAAAAGACAAATATTAAATATTTTATTAAATTTTTGTTGTAACAAAAACTATGACCATATGTTAGTAAAAGAAATAAAATAACGCTATAAATTAAATATAACAAATAAAACACTACAATAAAAAAAACTAAAACTATCACAAAAACAGACTCAAATAAAATAAAAGACAGACAAAATAAGATACAAGGATGAATTCCTATACAGTGTTTTTTTTGTATGAAAAACATGACCTTGTTACATAAGAAATGTTTTGTTTTAATATATTTCTTTTTTTTTTTTATTAGAATAAATAACCTAGTTACATTAAAACTTTAAATTGCAAATTGCACACTACCTTAATATATTTTTATACTTTCTACATCTCTCAATGTACTATATTTTGTATATATCTAAATTATACTATTTTCGGTTATTGTTGAAACTTTATTATTTTGTTTTACAATTTTATATTTCTTTATATACAGTGGGGCAAAAAGTATTTAGTCAGCCATTGATTGTACAAGTTCTCCTACTTAGAAAGATGAGAGAGGTCTGTAATTTTCATCATAGCTACACTTCAACTATGAGAGACACAATGAGAAAAAAATCCAGGAAATCACATTGTAGGATTTTTAAAGAATTTTAATTGTAAAATCATGGTGGAAAATAAGTATTTGGTCAATAACAAAAGTTCAACTCAATACTTTGTAACATAACCTTTGTTGGCAATGACAGAGGTCAAACGTTTCCTGTAAGTCTTCATCAGGTTGGCACACACTGTAGCTGGTATTTTGGCCCATTCCTCCATGCAGATCTCCTCTAGAGCAGTGATGTGTTTGAGGCAACACGGACTTTTAACTCCCTGCACAAATGTTCTATGGGGCTGAGGTCTGGAGACTGGCTAGGCCACTCCAGGACCCTTGAAATGCTTTTACAGAGCCACTCCTTCGTTGTCTGAGCGGTGTGTTTGGGAATCATTGTCATGCTGGAAGACCCAGCCACGTTCCATCTTCAATGCTCTCACTGATGAAAGGAGGTTTTGGCTTAAAATCTCATGACACATGGCCCCGTTCATTCTTCCCTTAACACGGATCAGTCGTCCTGTTCCCTCTGCAGAAAAACAGCCCCAAAGCATGATGTTTCCACCCCCATGCTTCACAGTAGGTATGGTGTTCTTGGGATGCAACTCAGCATTCTTCTTCCTCCAGTTGAGTTTTTACCAAAAAGTTCTATTTTGGTTTCATCTGACCACATGACATTCTCCCAATCCTCTTCTGGATCATCCATATGCTCTCTGGCAAACTTCAGATGGGCCTGGACATGTACTGGCTTAAGCAAGGGGGCACGCTTGGCACTGCAGGATCTGATTCCCTCTCTGTGTAGTGTGTTACTGATGGTAGTCTTTGTTACTTTGGTCCCAGCTCTCTGCAGGTCATTCATCAGGTCCCTCCGTGTAGTTCTGGGATTTTTGCTCACCGTTCTCATGATCATTTTGACCCACGGGATGAAATCTTGCGTGGAGCCCCAGATTGAGGGAGATTATCAATGATCTTGTATGGCTTCCATTTTCTTACAATTTCTCCCACAGGTGATTTATTCAGACCAACCTGCTTGCCTATTGTAGATTCACTCTTCCCAGCCTGGTGCAGGTATACAATTTCCTTCCTGGTGTCCTTCGACGGCTCTTTGGTCTTGTCCATGGCTAAGTTTGGAGTCTGACTGTTTGAGGCTGTGGACAGGTGTCTTTTATACAGATAACAAGGTCAAACAGGTGCCATTAATACAGGTAACGAGTGGAGGACAGAAGAGCTTCTTAAAGAAGAAGTTACAGGTCTGTGAGAGCCAGAAATCTTGTTTGTTTGTGGGTGACCAAATACTTATTTTCCACCATGATTTACAATTAAATTCTTTAAAAATCCTACAATGTGATTTCCTGGATTTTTTTTCTCATTTTGTCTCTCATAGTTGAAGTGTAGCTATGATGAAAATTACAGACCTCGCTCATCTTTCTAAGTAGGAGAACTTGCACCATCAGTGGCTGACTAAATACTTTTTTGCCCCACTGTATGTATCTGCACAGTCTTGGAGTAGCCACTTTACATTTCACTGTCCTTTTGTATCAACTACAAATGTTCATGTGACAAATAAAAATCTTGAATCCTTAAAAAGCTGTTTTATTTTAATATATTATAAAAAATTAAAAAGAAAAAATTATCTAGTTACATAAAAATATTTTAAATTTTTATATATATATATATATATATATATATATATATATATAAACTAGAAATCACGTAGTATTATTTGTAATATATTAAAATCATAAAACGTGTTAGAAGAAATTATTTAGTTACATAAAAAAAGTTTATTTATTTTAATATATTTAAAAAGTATTAGAACAAATGACCTAAATACATATAGAAGTTTTATTTTAACATATTTAAGTAAAAATAAACTAGAAGAAATGATCTAGTTACATATAAAAAAAAGTTTTATTTTTTCAATATATTAAATAAATGATATTATAAAAAATGACCTAGTTGCATAAAAATATACATTTTTTGATTGGATGTTAAGTGCATCTGATGTGATGGTGTCATTAATGGTGGCATACAGTGGTGTGAAAAAGTGTTTGCCCCCTTCCTGATTTCCTATTTTTTTGCATGTTTGTCACACTTAAGTGTTTCGGAACATCAAACCAATTTAAGTATTAGTCAAAGACAACACAAGTAACACAAAATGCAGTTTTTAAATGAATTGATTTATTATTAAGGGAGAAAAAACCCAAACCTACATGGTCCTGTGTGAAAAAGTGATTGCCCCCTAAACCTAATAACTGGTTGGGCCGCCCTTAGCAGCAACAACTGCTACCAAGCGTTTGTGATAACTTGTAATCTTTTACAGCGTTGTGGAGGAATTTTGGCCACTCATCTTTGCAGAATTGTTGTAGTTCAGCCACATTGGAGGGTTTTCGAGCATGAATGGCCTTTTTAAGCTCATGCCACAGCATCTCAATAGGATTCAGGTCAGGACTTTGACTAGGCCACTATAAACTCTTCATTTTGTTTTTCTTCAGCCATTCAGAGCTGGACTTGCTGGTGTGTTTTGGATCATTGTCCTGCTGCAGAACCCAAGTTCGTTTCAGCCTGAGGTCACAAACAGATGGCCGGACATTCTCCTTCAGGATGTTTTGGTAGCAGCAGAATTCATAGTTCCATTTATCACAGCAAGTCTTCCAGGTCCTGCAGCAGCAAAACTGCTGCTATAATGTTCTTTTTCTGAAATGTGTTACTTTTACACCAGATGTAATGGGATACACACCTTCCAAAGACTTTTGTCTCTGCAGTCCACAGAATGTTTTTCCAAAAGTCTTGGGGATCATCAAGATGTGCTCTGGAAAAACTGAGACAAGCTTTAATGTTCTTTTTGCTCAGCAGTGGTTTTTGTCTTGGAACTTGGTCGGCCGGCCACTCCTGGGAAGGTTCAACACTGTTCCATGTCTCGCCATTTGTGGATAATGGCTCTTCACAGGAGTCCCAAAGCTTTAGAAATGGCTTTATAACCCTTTCCAGACTGATAGATCTCCATTACTTTCTTTTTCAATTGCTCCTGAGTTTCTTTGGATCTTTGGCTTTGATGATGATGGGTCTTTTGGTGTACTTCACTTTGTAAGGCAGGTCCTATTTAAGTGATGTCTGATTGAGAACAGGTGTGGCAATAATCAGGCAATCAAATTATGTTTTAACAAAGGGGGGCATACACTTTTTCACACAGGGCCATGTAGGTTTGGATTTTTTTCTCCCTTAATAATAAAATAAAAAAGTTGTCTTTGACTAATATTTAAATTTGTTTGATGTTCCGAAACACTTAAGTGTGACAAACATGCAAAAAAAAAAAGGAAATCAGGAAGGGGGAAAACACTTTTTCACACCACTGTAAGGTACAATCAAACCCCGTGCCCCGTGCCATCTTTTGTAAAACTTCTGGCCCCTGGGGTGAGCAGCACTTAAAATATAATCGTGATCGAGTTTGTGAACCCTTTATGATTCCCTACTTCTGCACAAGTCTGAGCTAAAACATCATTAGACCATCTCTAAAGAATCTGGACCATTACTGTCCCCAGGAGTGGCTGACCAACCCAGGGTAACTTCTAAGCAATTAAAGGTCCCTCACACACAATGGTTAGTGAGTTGAAATAGGGTTCATAAACCTTTAAGAACTGAGCGGAACTTAACAAATCATCAGCTGAGAATCTCACAGGGAGAGATCAGAGCACTTTCATCTTCATCACCCTCATCTTCCCCTTTGATCTCAACGTTCATGTGGTTACTGCAGTTGTCGCCATGGTTACTCTCCTGCTTCACATACTGTAAGTAACGGGATCATTATTGAAGTACATAAACATAAACACACACACACACACACACACACACACCCTATAACCCCATACCAAATTATTTCCAAATCCCAAAAGCCCCCATACTACACTCTTCTATTTATTCACACACACACACACTCACACTCACACACACACACACACACACACACAAAGACACTAACTTATACACATGCTTCTACAAACCTACACACTTATACACACCTATACAGAAAACACACACAGAAATTGTAAAGTCTGGTTTGGGAACAATGCCAAAGTACTACTGCATATAAAATAAAGCTATGTATTCAGTAATAAAGTATTTATAAGAAGAATCTATAACCTGGAGATGAAATTAAATAATCGCCCTTATAAACAAACCTACCTACACACACTTTTACACTTACACACACCTGAGTGTCCAGAGCTCCGTTGTGTTGTGATGAAGTCTCGTTCATTGTATTTTCATCCACGATTTACACACACTAAACCAACAGTAACACACTCATTCCTAAACACACACACAATAATTCATAACACACACTAACACAGAGAGTCTATAGGTTCTAACACACCCGTTACTAATACACAGATACACACACAGTGTGAGTGTTTCAGAACCAAAGCGAAACCAAAGCCCAACAGAACCGCAACTGTGAATCACACAACTGAATCTTTCTGCCTTCATCTTATATTTCAAAATAAAAGTTCCATTTAATTCTTGGAAATTTACATAACTTCTCATAATTCCCCAGAAATTGAATTGGAAAAAGGATGCCTTATTCTATAGTCTAATAAATAGTAATATAATAAAACAATAATGGTAATAGATGAACAATAATACATAGTATATGTACTGTAAACAATAATATAATCGTTACAGTACAGTATACAATGCGGTATGCACCATTTTATATTCTGTACTATTATACTACTATTTATACTACATATATCTACTGCAGTGAATCTATTATTTCGTTAATTATGTTATTTATTAGACTACATCTTATGGTATTCATAGGCTAATAATGTAACACTGTATTTGTGTAGTGTATCATTTAACTGTTATAACAACAGAAAGCAGACTGACTGCCAGTGTCTCACTATTTGATTTGTTTGAGCTGATTTCGTTACATTTTTGTAAATGATGGTCTATTATAAGAACTTAAAGATGTACAATTTAGATTTTTAGATATAGATAGGCAGAGTGACTGGTCTATGGGTGAACCAGCTAACTTTAAAGTTCGAGATTGTTCTACTGGTCTGAGGTCAGTATAGTCTCATGTTTTAGAGTAACGTTTCTTTCAGTCCCACCCGATTAAATACACTCAGCATATTAATGAATTTATTAAAAATGTTTAAATAACTGTATAACAGAATATGGACGTATTCAGTACATGTCTGTGTATTTATTGTTGTGTGTTGTTCGGGTATTTAGTCTCCGTTACTCTCTGTTTTGTTTATTCACAGAATCCAACATGAGAAATCACCAGTCACTAACAGAAGTCAGCTGGAATCCATATTTAAGGTTTGTACAGTATGAGAGTGTCTGTACTCTCAGTGTTCAGAGCCTACAACCTAAAACAACTTGTAACTGAAATTCAGTTAGGATGCTTAATTTTGCAGATTATGCAGAAGATGATTTATTTTCTATACCATCATATATCAGTTTGAACTTTCTAATGTTTTGTGTTTGAAAGTAAATCACAGATTTGTATTAATGCCATTGTTGTAATATGTTCCTTATTTATTATTATTATTATTATTATTATTATTATTATTATTATTTTATGATAACAAGTCATCCAATTTTGTCTTCCTTGTAAGCTAGCAGGTTGTGTTTCTGGTGTATCATGTGATCTGAGTGTGTTAATGTGTTTGTCCGCTTCATCTTACATGGTGCTTCAGGCAGCTCTGGAGCTCAAAAGACCAGATATTACAGATAGATTTGCATTGGAAATAATTTTATTGACTTGTACCAACACAGGACTCTATCTTTAGATCATTCTGGTATCTCATGATGATCTGTTTCTGTTTATTTCTCACCAGGAACTGGAGCATACAGTCATCACTCTGTTACAGAAAGAGCTAAAGAGGTTCAAACAGCTGCTGAGTCCAGATTACCCATCATGCTCTGAGAAGCAGCTGGACGATGAGGAAGATCTGAGCAGTGTCAGAGAGGGCGCGCTGAAGATCACACTGCACGTCCTGAAGAACATGAAGCAGACAGAGCTTGCTACCACACTGCAGCAGAGTAAGAGCTCTGAATGATGGGATTACTGCATTAGAGGAACTTTAGAGAAAGAAACTGATCCTTAGTTATCATCGCTCTTTATCTACCATCAGTTTTTAATCACTGATTCACATCCTAATCAATAAAGTTTTATAGGAAGCAGTAGCTCATAGAGACGCTCAGATAGCTTTATCTTTAAGGATCTATTTATTAGGATCCGCTCGCCACATCTCGGGACGGGTGGCCAGCAGGGGCACAACACCCGCCCCGGGACCAGCATCCCGGTTTCGTCTCGCACGCATTAGTTCATGCAGGGCGCGATCTAATGTTATTCGCAACACCTGAATCCCTGCCCTATATAACTCGGTCCTAAGCGGCCCTCGCCGTCGCACCCTCACAGATTCACATGTTGTTTGCAACTCCCGTTTGCTCCTAGCCAACGCTTTTGTTCAGACGCCACAATGTAGCTCGTTTCCACTACACCCCCCCCCAGAGTTATCGCTACTAACCTGGTCTCCCCCGGTTTCTCTCAGGGCCAGAAGGTAGCTCGCTCTTTGAAGAGAGCAAGCAGAGTAAAGCTGCAAGGCTTGAGGTACGGTAGGGCATTAGTCGGTAGCGTAGGTGTAGCTCCGCGGTCCTCCGTGCTTCCGTTAGCCTAGCTCATCTCTGCTCCAGGCGCTGTTTTCCGGTTTTTCTTTGGCGGCGGTGCAGCTTTCCCTCACACTCTCTTTACCCCGCTTGCTGTCTCCGTCGTTAGGGATTCCCCTGCTTTCCGGAGCTTTGAGTATCGCTTTTCGCGTTCTTTTGCGCTTCCAGCCGGACACAGCATCTCGGTATCCAGCCGGGTCTCTGCGCCGCCCTCTGCGGCGCATGCGCGTCATTCTCCCCTGCTTGCTCAGACGTCCCCCCTCCTCTGTCGGCTGCTGGCCACACACACACGCTGAGCTCAGCATTAGACTGTGCACTCCGCTTCCAGCACAGTAAACCATTTCTTGCTGGTAATTCCCAGCTTCACGGGGGCTTCTTCCTCGTGCCTTTTTTTCCTTCATTTTTCACGTATTCTTTACTCTGCGTCCGCAGTGGGCAGCGCTTGTTTTTGACATTCCTTAGGCCCGTTTGCCCCTCTAGCGTCAGTCGTCTGGCCGGGTGACAAACGCGTTGAATTCCCGTCCCTGACGCAAGAGGTCCGGTGTTCGAATCCCTGCCTGAGTAGGTTTGGCTGGTCCAAACCCGTCAGGTTCTCAGGCCTGTGAAATAGCAGTGATTTTTTTTTTTGACCTCCTTTGGGAGTTTCTTTTGCGCCTGTGTCCTATCCTTCTTTTCCTCCAAGGGTCCGATTTCCGAACCCTAACAGTAGGGTGCGACCAAAACTATGGACGCAGCAGGTTCTCCTAAAACCCCTAGTCCCTCCCTATCCCTGACTGAGGCATTGCAGATTCAGGGGGCCGCCATCGGGCGGCATGAGCAACTCCTGGTTGAGATCACCGAACAATTTCAGGCTCTAGGTGGGGCCATAGAGAGCGGTTGGTTCCCGATCAACCTGCACCGCCTCCTGACCCATCACCCCCCCCTCCTCAAGCAGACTCCCAGAACGGTTCGACGGGGAGTCTGAGCATTGCAGGGGATTTCTGCTGCAATGCTCGCTGGTTTTTGAGCAGGCAGCCGTCGAAGTTCCCCACTGATCGCTCCCGGGTGGCGTATATGACTCTCGCTCCTCACTGGCAGAGCCTTGGCTTGGGCCACGGCCCTATGGGAGGCCAAGGGCTTTCGCCTGTACTACGGAGGAGCTTTTTGCTGAAGCGCTTAAGCGCACATTCTACCACCCTGGAGGGGGGCGTTGCCCTGCTCCTCGTCTTCTCGATCTCTCCCAGGGCAACAGGCCTGCCTCCGATTATGTGATCGAATTCTGCACTGTGGCCGCAGAGAGCCGTTGGGGAGAGGAGGCCCTTATGGCTGTTTTAGAGAAGGGGCTTAGGGAGCCACTCAAGGACGATCTTTCCACCCGTGAGCCCCCCACTTCCCTGGCTGACTTTTATGACCTGGTCATCCTTCTTGACACTCGCAGGCGACAAAGAGCCAGGGAGAGGGTGTCCGATCGCCACTCAGGTCCCGCTCGATGGTTGAGTGGTAGAACCCCCTGTCCGACTTCACTTGACTGTGACTTCCCTACACCCATGGAGCTCGGGGGGGTCAGGACCACTCCTGGTGACGACCGACCAGTGTCAGAGAGGGCGCGCTGAAGATCACACTGCACGTCCTGAAGAACATGAAGCAGACAGAGCTTGCTATCACACTGCAGCAGAGTAAGAGCTCTGAATGATGGGATTACTGAATTAGAGGAACTTTAGAGAAAGAAACTGATCCTTAGTTATCATCCCTCTTTATCTACCATCAGTTTTTAATCACTGATTCACATCCTAATCAATAAAGTTTTATAGGAAGCAGTAGCTCATAGAGACGCTCAGATAGCTTTATCTTTAAGGATCTATTTATTAGGATCCGCTCGCCACATCTCGGGACGGGTGGCCAGCAGGGGCACAACACCCGCCCCGGGACCAGCATCCCGGTTTCGTCTCGCACGCATTAGTTCATGCAGGGCGCGATCTAATGTTATTCGCAACACCTGAATCCCTGCCTATATAACTCGGTCCTAAGCGGCCCTCGCCGTCGCACCCTCACAGATTCACATGTTGTTTGCAACTCCCGTTGCTCCTAGCCAACGCTTTGTTCAGACGCCACAATGTAGCTCGTTTCCACTACATCCCCCTCCAGAGTTATCGCTACTAACCTGGTCTCCCCCGGTTCTCCCAGGGCCAGAAGGTAGCTCGCTCTTTGAAGAGAGCAAGCAGAGTAAAGCTGCAAGGCTTGAGGTATGGTAGGGCATTAGTCGGTAGCATAGGTGTAGCTCCGCGGTCCTCCGTGCTTCCGTTAGCCTAGCTCATCTCTGCTCCAGGCGCTGTTTTCCGGTTTTCCTTTGGCGGCGGTGCAGCTTTCCCTCACACTCTCTTTACCCCGCTTGCTGTCTCCGTCGTTAGGGGATTCCCCTGCTCTCCGGAGCTTTGAGTATCGCTTTTCGCGTCTTTTGCGCTTCCAGCCGGACACAGCATCTCGGTATCCAGCCGGTCTCTGCGCCGCCCTCTGCGGCGCATGCGCGTCATTCTCCCCCTGCTTGCTCAGACGTCCCCCCTCCTCTGTCGGCTGCTGGCCACACACACACGCTGAGCTCAGCATTAGACTGTGCACTCCGCTTCCAGCACAGTAACCATTTCTTGCTGGTAATTCCCAGCTTCACGGGGCTTCTTCCTCGTGCCTTTTTTTCCTTCATTTTTCACGTATTCTTTACTCTGCGTCCGCAGTGGGCAGCGCTTGTTTTTGACATTCCTTAGGCCCGTTTGCCCTCTAGCGTCAGTCGTCTGGCCGGGTGACAAACGCGTTGAATTCCCGTCCCTGACGCAAGAGGTCCGGTGTTCGAATCCCTGCCTGAGTAGGTTGGCTGGTCCAAACCCGTCAGGTTCTCAGGCCTGTGAAATAGCAGTGATTTTTTTTTTGACCTCCTTTGGGAGTTCTTTTGCGCCTGTGTCCTATCCTTCTTTTCCTCCAAGGGTCCGATTCCGAACCCTAACAGTAGGGTGCGACCAACTATGGACGCAGCAGGTTCTCCTAAAACCCCTAGTCCCTCCCTATCCCTGACTGAGGCATTGCAGATTCAGGGGGCCGCCATCGGGCGGCATGAGCAACTCCTGGTTGAGATCACCGAACAATTTCAGGCTCTAGGTGGGGCCATAGAGCGGTTGGTTCCCGATCAACCTGCACCGCCTCCTGACCCATCACCCCCCCCCCCTCCTCAAGCAGACTCCCAGAACGGTTCGACGGGGAGTCTGAGCATTGCAGGGGATTTCTGCTGCAATGCTCGCTGGTTTTTGAGCAGCAGCCGTCGAAGTTCCCCACTGATCGCTCCCGGGTGGCGTATATGATCTCGCTCCTCACTGGCAGAGCCTTGGCTTGGGCCACGGCCCTATGGGAGGCCAAGGCTTTCGCCTGTACTACGGAGGAGCTTTTTGCTGAAGCGCTTAGCGCACATTCTACCACCCTGGAGGGGGGCGTTGCCCTGCTCCTCGTCTTCTCGATCTCTCCCAGGGCAACAGGCCTGCCTCCGATTATGTGATCGAATTCTGCACTGTGGCCGCAGAGAGCCGTTGGGGAGAGGAGGCCCTTATGGCTGTTTTAGAGAAGGGGCTTAGGGAGCCACTCAAGGACGATCTTTCCACCCGTGACCCCCCCACTTCCCTGGCTGACTTTTATGACCTGGTCATCCTTCTTGACACTCGCAGGCGACAAAGAGCCAGGGAGAGGGTGTCCGATCGCCACTCAGGTCCCGCTCGATGGTTGAGTGGTAGAACCCCCTGTCCGACTTCACTTGACTGTGACTTCCCTACACCCATGGAGCTCGGGGGGGTCAGGACCACTCCTGGTGACGACCGACCCCCCAGATTCTCATGGAAATCGGGAAACGCACGCGCCGGGTCTGGCGGGGGGGTCGGACCTAGGCGTTACTCTTCCCTCTCCTGCGGGGCTGTCCCTTCCCACCCTCATCGCTCAAGTTGGGGGCCCCAGGACCCGCTTTCGAGTTTGCATTGACTCTGGGGCGGAAGAAAGCTTCATCGATACAGTCCTAGCCCGCCAACTGGGGTTGCGCCTTGAATCCCTTACTCACCCCTTGCCAGTTAGGGCGGTGGATGGTTGGGCCCTTGGTTGTGGCCCTGTTTCTCACCGCATGCAACCGGTGGACCTACAGTTGGGCTCACATAAGGAGAAGCTGTCTCTTTATGTCACACAAGCCCCTTACTTGGGGATCGTGCTGGGAATCCCCTGGCTGCGGGCACACAACCGATGGATCGACTGGCAGACCCAGTCGGTCTTCGCCTGGGCTCCCCGCTGTCGGGAATCCTGTCTGGTCCCTCGATCGGCCCTCCCGTCCTCCCGTAGTGGCAGTCCCCCCAGACATTTCCCAGGTACCCGAGGCAATCAACTTACAACCGGGCACGCTCCCTCCCAGGGGCAGGCTGTTTTCCTTAAGCTTTCCTGAACGCAGAGCTATGGAGGACTATATTAACGACCAAACGACTTGTCGATCGGTGTAAGTGGATCTGGTCCAGTGTGAGGTCCTCTCTCCAGCGCAGTTGGGAGGCCATGCGTCATCAAGCCAATCGTAGGCGCATGCCTGCGATCTCCTTCTGTCCTGGCCAGAGGGTGTGGTTGTCCACTCGGGACCTTCCCCTCAAAGGGCCTTCCGGGAAGCTTGCGCCCAAATATATAGGGCCGTTCAAAATCAGCCGGCGCATCAACCCGGTTTCCTACCGGCTGGAGTTGCCCCCTTCCCTCAGGGTGCACCCCACCTTTCATGTGTCGTGCCTCAAGCTCTTCCTTTGCAGGGGCACGGCCCCAGCTGATCCGCCCCCCGGTCCGCGCATGATCCGGGGTTCCCCGGCATATACGGTTCGCCGGTTGCTGGATGAGCGTCAGGTACAGGGCAGCACCCAATTCCTGGTCGACTGGGAGGGGTATGGCCCTGAGGAATGATCCTGGGTTCCGGCTCGCCGCATCCTAGATCCGGAACTCATCCGGCAGTTCCGGAGGGACCGCACCGCCAGTCTCGGGACGTCGGGAGCCGCCCCTCTGTCGGCTGCTGGCCACACACACACGCTGAGCTCAGCGTTAGACTGTGCACTCCGCTTCCAGCGCGGTAACCATTTCTTGCTGGTAATTCCCAGCTTCACGGGGCTTCTTCCTCGTGCCTTTTTTTCCTTCATTTTTCACGTATTCTTTACTCTGAGTCCGCCGTGGGCGGCGCTTGTTTTTGACGTTCCTTAGGCCCGTTTGCCCTCTAGCGTCAGTCGTCTGGCTGGGTGGCAAACGCGTTGAATTCCCGTCCCTGACGCAAGAGGTCCGGTGTTCGAATCCCTGCCTGAGTAGGTTGGCTGGTCCAAACCCGTCAGGTTCTCAAGCCTGCGCCAAAGCAGTGATTTTTTTTTTTTGACCTCCTTTGGGAGTTCTTTTGCGCCTGTGTCCTATCCTTCCTTTCCTCCAAGGGTCCGATTCCGAACCCTAACACTATTAATGTAACTGAACAGATAAATGTAATTCAGTAAAGGATATTTTTATAATAATATTTAATTTTATACTTTGCTTAATGTTCTTGCAGTAAGATCTGTATCTTTCTATTCTGTTTTTTAGAGATAACATATCAGAAAAAACACAAATCAAAACTGAAACAGAAATATAAAAGAATTACTGAAGGAATCTCCCAGTGTGGAAGCTCAGCACTTCTGAATGAGATCTACACAGAGCTCTACATCACAGAGGGCTGAAGTGGAGATATCAACAATGAACATGAGGTCAGACAGATTGAGACAGCATCCAGGAGACCAACAACACAGGAGAAACCCATCAAATGTAACGAGCTCTTTAAAGACAAGTCCATCAGAAGTGTGCTGACTAAAGGAGTCGCTGGAATTGGAAAAACAGTCTCGGTGCAGAAGTTCATTCTGGACTGGGCTGAAGGAAAAGCAACTCAGGACGTCATGTTCATGTTTAAACTTCCATTTAGAGAGCTGAATTTGATCCATCAGGAAAATCTCAGTCTGATGAAACTTCTTCATCACTTTTTTCCAGAAATAAAATAATTACCATCAATAAGCTGTGATCATTTTATTCTCGTACTGGCGGATTATATTTTTTTGCCGCTAATCGTTATTTAGTAACTTTACAGGTATACCGGCTTGTGTTTGCAGTAGTTAGCCATTAGCTAATAACCAGAGTTGCGTCTTCTTCGCAGTAGTGTGTGTTTTTATAACTTTTTTACAGTCGTTTACCACTTTCTTTCTGAAACTTAGTTTTTTAGTGACGTCTTGTGTTGACTTAACTTGTATTAACGCTTTAAAATCGAGCATTGCATTGGGACCATCGGCTGCAGCTGAACCATATCTTCACTCGGCACCCCACAACACCACCCGAAGCCTAAGCTAGTACCTTTAATTCTTTAATTGTATTAACATGGGCTTCTGCTGTGCTTGTTTCCCTGTGCCGAGTGTGGCATGTTTAGCTATTCTTCCTCCGTCATTAGTGTAATTTTTACTTGTGATAGGTGTAGGCTTGTAGCCAGTCTGACGGAGAAGATTGTAGTTTTAGAGGCGCGCATCCAGACATTAGAGAAGGCTAGCTCAGCTCCTAGCTTAGCAGATCTGGATGCGAAAGGCGAAGTTAGAGCCCCAAGCCCCGGGCAGAGTCCTCGCAGCAGGGCAAGTGGGTGGGTGACGGGGACGGTTCGGCGACGTAGTCGTAAGGCTAGTCCACGAGAGCACCACTCTTTACCTGTTCACGTGTCCAACAGGTTTGCCCTCCTCAGTGAAACACCCACTGAGCAGCCCTGTTGGTGAAAGAGCTCTGGTCATAGGTGACCTATTTTACGACACGTGAAACTTGCTACCCCTTTAGGGACACCAGCAGCTAGAGTTCTCTGTATCCCCGGAGCCAGAGTGCCGGACATTGTAACGAGTCTTAGTGAACTCGAGAGCCGCAGATTCTCTAGGATAGTTGTTCATGTAGGGCTAATGATATACGGCCTTCGTCAGTCAGAGGTTACTAAGGCTAATTTTTGTAGAGGTGGTTAGCGTGGCGAAGGCGATGTCCGATGCTGTAGTGTGCTCTGGCCACATCCCAATGCGGCGAGGTGACCAAGCCTACAGCAGGTTATGGTCGCTGAACTGCTGGCTGTCCAAGTGGTGCTCTGAAAACAACGTGGGCTTTATAGACAACTGGACAGCCTTTGAGGGTAAGTCTGGCCTTTTAGGATGGGACGGTGTCCATCCCACTCGGGAGGGTTTGCTGCTCTCATCTCCTGCAACATTGCCCATAGTCTTATGGCCCCGATTGGTTAGGGGCTGACTATCCAGAGCAGGGGTCAGGCAGCAGACAGACCGGCTTAACCAACTGTCTGCTGGTAGCCATGCACCGTCACCCAGAACCCACATTATTTAGAAACTGTGTCTGTTACCCGCATCTGCCCTAAACGTAAATGCTCTCAAAAAAAAGTCTGTTTTTAATAACCTCATTAGTATAAACACAGATAGCTGCAAAAGAAAATAACAACATTAGACTAAAGCTAGGATTACTTAACATTAGATCACTTACAAACAAAGCAGTGATTGTCAATGAAATGATCACTGATAAACGCTTACACGCTCTGTGTCTCACTGAAACTTGGATTAGACCTGATGAATATTTAGCCTTAAATGAAGCCTCACCTCCTGGATACAGTCATGCTAGTCGCTCTCGTCCTAATGGTCGGGGGGGAGGCATAGCCACAATTTTTGACAAAGAGTTAGGTGTTACAGCTAAATCCCATTACAAGGCTAATTTCTTTTGAAATACTGATTCTTAATGTGACTGATCCATCGTTATGGAAGTCAAAACCACACTCTTTTCAGCTTTATCACTATTTACCGCCCCGCCCCGCTGGTCCCTATTCAGAATTTCTTCAGGAATTTGCTAACTTTCTTTCCTGCTTACTACTGTCAACAGATAAGGCTTTAATTGTAGGTGATTTCAATATTCACTTTGACAATGAGCAGGATCCACTTAGAATTGCTTTCGAGTCCATCTTAGAATCCATGGGTATCACTCAGAATGTGATGGGACCAACCCACCGCTGTAATCATACTTTAGATCTAATATTAACATTTGGTATCAATATAGATAACCTTGATGTTTTCCCGCAAAGTGATTCGATTTCAGATCACTATCTTTTAGTATTTGAAGCTATCTCTCTAATAAATAAAAATCCTTCTGCCTCGTTATCACACCAAGCGCACACTATCACATCTGCTACTCCAGCTGCGTTTATTAAAAACCTACCAGACTTAAAATTTAATACACCTATGGAGATAAATCATCTTGAGTGTGTAAATGAGCAATTAGAATGTGTGCTTCGCTCAACCCTGGACACGACTGCCCCTGCTAGGGTCAAACGTATTAGGGAAAAAAGGCTAGCACCATGGTATAATGACCACACCCGTACCTTAAACAAAAGAACACGGGCATTTAGAGCGCAAGTGGAGACATAGTAAATTGGAGGTGTTTAAGATTGCTTGGAGGGACAGCATGGCAGAGTACAAGCATGCCCTCACTAAAGCTAAAGCTGCATACTTCTCTTTCAATCATAGAGAAAAATAAGAATAATCCAAGATTTCTCTTTAATACAGTCTCCAAATTAACAAAAAAACCCCCACAGAAAGTGACTCTCCCATTATGTGTAATTTTTAACAGTAATGATTTCATGACTTTCTTTAATGATAAGATAGAAAACATTAGGCATAAAACTCAATGCTCATCACATCACCAAACTTTTCAGCAACCTTCCAGATGCAGCACTAGTGAAGACATCTGTTCAATTAGCCGTAAATCAAGATTAGAATCTTTTAAAAACCCCCCCATTTATTACTAATACTGAACTATCCGCACTGATCAGCTCGTCTAAGTCATCAACATGTTTGTTTTTAGATCCAATTCCTACACGTCTACTCAAACAAGTATTACCTAGTGTTTATAGAGCCCAGTGTTAGCTATTTTAAAATTCATCCCTTACCTTAGGCTATGTGCCCGAATCCTTTAAGTCTGCCGTTATCAAACCACTAATTAAAAAAGCCCAATCTTGACCCTTGTGTGATATCTAATTATAGACCAATTTCAAATCTACCGTTTCTGTCCAAAAACTTAGAAAAAGCTGCTGTCTATCAGCAGCTCTGTAGTCACCTCCAAAGGAATGAAATTTATGAACACATTTCAGTCTGGCTTCAGGCCCCATCATAGTACTGAAACAGCATTAATTAGGGTACTAAAATGACTTGTTGTTAATGTCCTCAGATAAGGGATGTGTGTTTCTTTCTTGTTCTGTTAGATTTAAGTGCAGCATTTGACACATGATGTTTTTACTAAACAGACTAGAACATACTGTAGGTATTAAGGGATCAGCACTTTCTTGGTTTAAATCCTACGTAACAGAGACCGGTAACCAGTTCTCAAAAGTGAAGTATGGCCGTGCCTCAGGGGTCAGTGCTTGGCCCGCTTTTTATTCTCTCTGTACATGCTGCCACTAGGCTCAGTTATTCGTAAACATGGCATTTTTTTAATTTCCACTGCTATGCAGATGATACACAGCTGTACATATCAGCCAAAACTAATGACAGCCTTACAATCAACAAAATCGAGGACTGTGTAAAGGAAATAAAGATTGGATGTTATTTAATTTTTTCTCTTACTTAACTCAGATAAAAACTGAGGTGCTATTAGTGGGACCCAAGGCTGTGAGAGACAGGTTGGCTACATCATATCCTAAATCTAGATGGCTGTCCAGTATTGCCCAGTCCGTCTGTAAAAACTTAGGGGTCCACATTTGACTCAGATCTCTCCTTTTTGATGCGCACATTAGCAGCATCACTCGAATTGCTTTCTTTTTCAATTACGTAATATCGCTAAACTTAGAAATATTCTCTCTTTTAATGATGCGGAAAAACTTGTTTCATGCGTTTATAACCTCAAGGTTGGATTACTGTAACGCCTTACTTACTGGATGCTCTAGTAAATCTATAAATAAACTTCAGTTAGTTCAGAATGCAGCTGCCCGAGTGCTAACTCGAACTAGAAAATTTGATCATATCACTCCTGTTCTATCATCACTGCCATTGTTACCAGTCAAATTCCGCATTGATTACAAAAACTACTTCTTATAAACTTATAAAGCTCTACATGGCCTGGCCCCACATTATCTGAGTGACCTCTTAGAGTTTTACAATCCAACTCGTCTACTTCGTTCGCAGGGTGCAGGACTTCTTTTAGTTCCTAGAATTAAAAAAGTCACAGCAGGGGGAAAGGCTTTCTCATACATGGCCCCCCAACTATGGAATAAACTTCCCACTATCGTTCGAAATTCAGACACCCTCCAAAGTTTTTAAGTCTAGGCTAAAAGACATACCTATTTAAGCAGGCTTTTGACTAGATTTAGACCAGGTTGCATGGTTTGGGTTGCTGGGGCCCGGAGTCTGGAGTCATGTCTGACCTGCCTGCCTTGTCCGCTAGCCGGGGTTGCCGGGAGTGTCGAGTGGGCGGTCTGGCTGAACTAGGCTTCGGTCCTCGTGATCTTGACTCATGCATCCTTGCCTTAGAATAAGGGCAGATCCAGAGCTGGGGGTTTCATAGTCAAAGAGTCTTATGGTGATCAGAGACGTTGGGTTGCTGTCTTCTGCCGCTCGTGGGGTTGCTAATGTCTCATGTGATCCCTCTTGGCTGTGTTTCCTACCAGTTCTCCTCTTTCTAGCTTTCTAGCTATGCTGCTATAGCTAATGCTGCCGGGGTCTCATGCTACACTTGGCATCAGTGATTGACATGGCATCAGTGATTGTTAATAAACACTGTGCTCTTAATCAATATCTAATTACATTTTCTGTTTTCTCTCCGAGCTGTGTTCCGGCAGTTCCGGCCCCTACACATGATGTACATCTGATGGAGCTCCACTGTGCATAATTCACATTTTATTCGACCATGACTCCATGACTTTAGTTTCGCTCTTAGATTTATCATCATACCCCGGCCACTTAATGTCGATGTGCATACTTCACATTCTATTCAAAACTTTGACTCCATGACTTTAGTTCGGTCTTAGATTTATCATCTACGCCGCCCAAGGAGGTTGGGGTCCCTTTTTGAGTCTTGGTCCTCCCAAGGTTTCTTCCTAGAACTAGGGAGTTTTTCCTTGCCACTGTCGCCCTAGGCTTGCTCAATTTGAGATTGGACGTAGTTATTAGGAGATAATCTAAACCTGTAAAGTTGCTTTGAGACAATGCTCCATTGTAAAAAGCGCTATATAAATAAATCTGACTTGACTTGACTTGATTTCTATAAAGTTCTGTTTATCTTTGATGGTCTGGATGAGTGTCGACTTCCTCTAAATTTCCAGAACAGTAAGAGATTGTGTGATTTAACAGAATCAGCCTCAGTGGATGTTCTGCTGACGAACCTCATCAAGGGGGATCTGCTTCCCTCTGCTCTCCTCTGGATAACCTCTCGACCAGCAGCAGCCAATCAGATCCCTCCTGAGTAGGTAGATCAGGTAACAGAGGTACGAGGGTTCAGTGATCCTCAGAAAGAGGAGTACTTCAGGGAGAGGATCAGCACCTGGCCAATCAAATCATCAGCCACATGAAGTCCTCAAGAAGCCTCTACATCATGTGCCACCTTCCTTCCTTCTGCTGGATTTCAGCCTCTGTTCTAGAGAGAATGCTGGATGAAGTAAAAGGTGCAGAGATCCCCAAAACTCTGACTCAAATGTTCACCCACTTCCTGATCTTTCAGATCAAAGACAAGGACCAAAAAGTACCATGAGCTGGATCATGACAGTATGGAAAATGCAAATTAAAAACAGTGTTTCTTACATTCACTCTGAGTTTTATTTCATTGAGGACAGGGTGAATCTGAGATATGTCATGTTTTTATCTGATCAACTTCATTTTATTTGTTAATAAACATCCATTCCTGCATGTCAAGCCTGCAACACATTCCAAAAATAGTTGTGATGGTAAATCATTTACCACTTTGTAATGTTCCCATTTTTTCTCCACACGTTGTGGCACCGAGGATACCAAGTGATTTAGTGTTTCAGGTGTTATTTTGTTCCATTCTTCCTACAAACAAATTTTCAGATGTACAGGGCCGCTGTCACATTTTTGTTTCAAAATTCTCCACACAGACTTTACTGGGGATGGGTCAGAACTGCAGATGGGCCAGTCTGGTACCCGTACCCTCTTCTTCTGCAGCCATGCCTTTGTAATGTGTGCAGCATGTAGTTTTGCATTGTATTATTGAGAAATGCATGGATGTCTCTGGAAAATATGTCGTCCTGAAGGCAGCTTATGTTGCACTAAAATCTCAGTGTACTTTTCTGCATTAATGCTGCATCACAAAACTGAAAATGTCTTTTACCAAGGGCCCTGGCCCAACCCCATACCATGACAGAGCCTGGCTTTTGGACTTGTTCCTCATAACAGTCTGGAATACTCTTTTCTTTTCGTCTTTAATCTGGAGCATATGACATCCATTTCTTCCAAAAAAGACCTGGAATATTAATTGGTCTGACCACAATACATGTTTCCACTGTGTGATGGTCCATCCTAGATGCCACCGAGCTCAAAGAAGTCGGAGATCTTCTGCCCATCTTTGCTCATCAAAACTCAGACTTTTGTGGATACTGCTTTTGTACCAAATCATCATTACAATAACCTATTTACATCACCTGTTTTAAATCACATAATTTTTTAAAAATTCATTACTACCCCTAAATTGCCCCCATTCCACCTTTTTTTCGAATGTGTTGCAGGACTGAAATGCAGAAATAGATGTTTATTAACAAATGAAATGAAGTTCACCAGAAAACATATGAAATATCTCAGGTTCATACTGTCTGCAATGACATGGAAGTCAAAGTAAATGTAAGGAACACTGTGGGTTTTTTATATGCATTGTCTATACTGTCCCGACTTTTTCTGATTTGGGATTGTACTTTTTCACTGAGAAGTACATATTTAGAAGTGCATATACTCTTCAGGGTTTATAGCATATTGCAACATGGGTAGACAACACTGTTACACGTTCATGGCTGCTGACATGTTTGCTGCTGGCAACTGTTTGTAGACTGATGGGATAATGGGTCTTTTAAAAGGTGTTTAGTTAGTAGAACTGTAGCCAGCTGCAGCTTTGGTTGTCACTTGTTGTATACACTTACGGTCAGTCATTGAGGTTTTCACAGGTATTTGTCACTCTATTACATTCTATTACAATGTAGTTCTGTATTTAAAAAAATATTTTAAACTGTCATTCAAGTGCTAATAATTTTACAATTTGTTGTAATTTCATGTTAGTTTATGTGAGTTATTGCATTCCCTGATCTTGGCTTGTTTGTTTTAGGGGCTTCATTGATATTAACCCAGAGAGGGGAACAAAGTCCAGCCGTGGGAAGATTGTTTCTAAAAAGACCGGCAAGGTCATCCAGAAGAAGACACAGACAGTAAATCCGCATGTTGCCACACTATTAAAAAGCCTGATAGATTTTGAGTGGCACTTCATAAAGGTTAGTTATAAGTTCATGTTTTTTCTACTCTACAGTTTGTTACATCATATTCTCTAATCTCACTTTCTCTTGTCTATTGCAGTGATCAGTCAACGTAGACACCGTATACCAAAAGGAAACCAGGCCAAGTTATGTTCTGTATAACGTTGAGTGTTTTTTTTTTTCTTTTCATTGATCAAAGTTTTCACACTTGTGCCTGTTTAAAATAATGACCTATTTGTAGTTATTTATTTATTTGATTTACACTGATGCCCTGAGACTGGGTTTTTTGCAATTATTTTCATTAAGTTAAATGATTTTACCTTGGTTTCTGAAATATTTGATGCAACTACAATTTGTCAAACATTGCAACCTGTCAGTAAATATTCCTGTGACATGAAAATGCCACTTGCCTTATTCCTTACCCTGTATTGTTTTAGGTGTTTTAGTGGTATTTGCATTTTTAGATCTCAATTCTGGACCATAAGGATTAAAGAAATGTTGTTATTTACGGTATATGTCTGCATTTCAAAATAGCTATACATTAGTTAGACATTTTAAAATAAGAAAATGTTTGGTAACAATGTTGATTGTTGATAGTGTTATAGCAACACTGCAGTATATCACTGAAAAGTCTAGCTAGAGTATTAACCATTAAACTGCATTCTACTGAAATTTGCAGTGTTCAGGATCAGTATTTAGAACCCAGAATTAAGAGATGACTCATTAATTATACCGTTAATTATATTCATTCTGACTGAATCTGCAGACTGTGTGTGTGTGTGTGTGTGTGTGTGTGTGTGTGTGTGTGTGTGTGTGTGTGTGTGAGAGAGAGAGAATTTACTGCTTTGAGGCACCTGCGAATGTGTTCCTCCTCGGAGCGGAAAAAAACCAGGATATCGTCCAGATAGACAAAAACAAACCGGTTTAAAAAAATCACAAAGGACATCGTTCATAAAGGACTGGAAAACAGCAGGAGCGTTAGTAAGTCCAAAAGGCATGACCCTGTATTCAAAATGCCCCAGGGGGGTGTTGAAACCAGTCTTCCACTCGTCCTCACTCTTGATGCGCACAAGATGGAAGTCGAGCTTCGAAAAAACAGTGGCTCCTTGTAGGAGGTCGAAACCTGACGACAAGAGGGGGAGAGGATACCTGTTATGCTTGGTGATAGAGTTGAGGCCTCGAAAGTTGATGCAGGGTCGAAGAGATCCATCCTTCTTGCCAACGAAGAAAAAACCCGCTCCGAGGGGCGAAGAGGATGGCTTATGGCCTGGTCCCGATCAAATACCTGGCGGAGATCGTGGTAGGGTCGAGGCACCCGTGAGAGGTCGATCTCCCCCGACGACCGGGAAGGGCGCTGGGGCTCCCTGGAGGGAGGTACAGCAGACAGCAGACAGCTCTGATGGCAGGCTTCGCTCCAGCCGATGATCCTCCCTTGGATCCAATCGATGGTAGGGTTGTGGAGCTGCAGCCAAGGGTGGCCGAGGACCAGGGGAATCTTGTGGACCTAAAGGACAGAAAAGGAAATGCTTTCGTGATGGTTACCTGACAGGATGAGATGGATAGGTCGGGTCCGATGGGTAATCCGGGCCAGGAGCTTTCCATCAAGAGTGTAGGCTTGCCTCGGGGTCTTGAGGGTCTCCAAGGGCCGGCCCAGTCGGGCGACGAGTTCCTAGTCCATGAGGTTAACCTCCGCCCCAGAATCCACCAGAGCCTGGAGAGAGTGAGTGCCCCCTGCCAGATGCAACGACGCAGGAAGCAGGAGTGAAGGACGAGGAGGTGCTGGGGGACCAGGTGAGGTGCTCGTCAGGGCCCTCAGGTTCACTAGCGAGCGGCCCATTTTGGCCGAAGGGGACAGGAAATGAGGAAATGGCCGGTAGCTCCACAATAAATGCAAAGTCCCTTCTCCCTTCGGCGATTGCGTTCCTGGGAGGAAAGTTTGGTGCGACCCAACTGCATAGGTTCAGACTCGTCCGGGGGGTCCACAGGGGCTGACGAGCACGTTGGCTCAACCCGTACAGTGGATCGGGTCCGCGGAGACGGGGACTCCTGGGCCAAACGCAGGGATTTCTCCCTGCGACGCTCCTGCCAGCGCCGGTCCAGGCGAACAGCCAAAGCCACCAAAGCGTCCAAATCGGGGGGGTCGTCACGGGCAGTAAGCTCGTCTTTAAGTTGTTCGGACAACCCAGAACGAAAAGCCTCCCACAAGGCTGGATCATTTCAATGGGCGTCCGCAGCCAACGACCGGAATTCCACAGCATAGTCAGCGACCGACCGGGAACCCTGCCGAAGGCTGATGAGTCGGCTCGACGCCGCCTCCCCGTGGCTTGGGTGGTCAAAAACCTCCCGAAACCGACGAAGAAAAACAGCGAACGAGACTTCCCCAAAACAACGATTGGCGAGCTCGGCCTCAGCCCACCTCAGGGCCCTGCCCCGCAAAAGGCCCACGAGGTACCCGACTTTCGCCTCATCAGCGGCAAAGGCTGTGGCCCGCAACCGACAAACCACCTCACACTGCAACAGGAAGAGCTGACAACGGTCCAACTCACCATCGTAGGGCTCAGGGTGTGTAAGAAGTGGTTCGATGCTCCTTGATGGCGCAGGCAGTCCAAGAGAAGCGGCAGTGGAGGAAGCAGACCCCGAGGGAGCGGCCAGAGGGGGGACAGAATCCGGGATGCCGCTGGGATCAGAAGTGGTCTGGCTTCCGGCGGAAGGGACAGAGCCCTGAGAGGAAACAGACAAACAGTGATTCAACTGACTAGAAAGCTCGGTAACCTGAGCGGAGAGTGAACGATTGGAATCGGCAAAAGAACGTAACAGTCGGTCATGCTGAGTCAGCCAGGCCTCTGCCGCTAAATCAGCATGCCAACCATCAGACTTTCATCTGCAGGGGGACCTGCGGGTTCCATAATTGGCCAGATCGTTCTGTTACGTTTGAGTTTAAGGACAAACGCCCAAGGGCGAAGGAACCCAAAATGCAAGTCACCAGACAGAGGAAACGATGGTAGCAGAAAAGATAATATTTATTAAATAAATAGAGAAAACCAAAACCGCCAGAAATGTAAAGAAATTTGAAAAACAAAAACTATCCACGTAAAAGATCAGGAATCAACTGATCAGAGTAGTGGAGAGAAAAGATCACAAAAATTACAGAGGAAAGGAGGATTAATAACAACGACAACAAGGGGAAACGGATTCACAGACACCAGATAAAGGACCATCAGAAACCATCAGAAGCAAAACCAGAAGCAGGAAAACCAACCGGAAGCCCTGCTGCTATTCGACTCAAATGGAAAATTGTTACGTTTGAGTTTAAGGACAAACGCCCAAGGGCGAAGGAACCCAAAATGTAAGTCACCAGACAGAGGAAACGATGGTAGTAGAAAAGATAATATGTATTAAATAAATACAGAAAACCAAAACCACCAGAAATGTAAAGAAATAAATCTAGAACTGAATAAATTACAAAACCTAGAATACTGGGAGACCAAAAAGGACTGGCACACAAAAGAAATAAACTAAATACGGAAAAAAGGCGGCGGCGGTGTGTGACAAGACTTCTTCCCAGGACTGAATCCACATAGACGACGGGAGGTGAGCAGGTTGACTGGAGCAGACAGGAATGGCAGGACGAAGACCAGACAGGAGACGAGGGGCAGATGAGAAGACAGGACCAGGAGGTGAGTAGATGAGCTGAAGTGGAGTTCCATGGATGGAAACTGTGAGGAGGAAAACAGACCAGCAATAAGGAAACTGAAACCTGGCATGGGAGCCGAACAGAAAATAACCAACAGACTAAGTGACAAACAGCAAGCCTCCCCAGAAATCTGTACAAGCAACACCAAGGATGACTAAAGAAACTGGGGAGGACCACGGGCTAGGCTAGCTGTAGCCGGCAAGGCTAAGCTAAAATACAAGACTGGAACATGGAGGCTAGGCTAACGCTAGCGGTACTGAAACGGACGGAACCATTTAGACAGACTGAATGCTTGGAAGCAATTCTATAGAAACACGGAACGGAACTTGTACCAGGGTTCGTGCGAGGACGATCTGGCGATCTATGGCTGCTAGAGCTGGAGCTTTATGGAGTGCTGGTGATGAGTAGTAACGAGGATCCGGTAAGCAGGGCGGAGCGGTGGTGGAGACGAATGAAGGGCAGCCAATGGATCTGCGGGGAGAGAAGCACAACATGCGCACGCCGCCAAAACAACAACAACAAAGCCATGAGGGAGTAGAAAGGGTAAATAAAGACGAGGAACAGGGAACAAAAGAACGGAAAACGTAACAGAACGGCAAAATAACAAGACAAAACCGGACAGAACAGAAGATATATCCAAGAAAAACATCTTCTGCTCTTAAGTGCTCTTAAGATCCTAGTCAACGAAACACACAAGGGTCCCTACAAGCACATCATCATCCATACGCAGACAAACGACCTGAGAGCTCTGAGGGGGCGAGTAGCACCTGCACTAAGGGAAGTGGTGATCAGAGCCACACAGAGATTCCCAGAGGCAACAGTTACCATCTCCACCTTACTTCCCCGTGGTGACGTGCCATTCCACATAATCTAGGCAAACAATGCAGAGCTGTCCAGAGTCTGTGCCCTGATGCCCAGTGTCTACATAGCCCACAACAAAGACATCCGGCCTCATCACATGCACGACCATGTGCACCTCAACAAGCAGGGTGTAAGAGTGTTCGCAAGAACTCTGAAAAACACAGCCCTCGGACGAAACAGGATCCAACACTCCCAACGAGCACCCCAGCCACAACCTCCACAACGAACTGAAGAGTCCCCCAGAGCAACGAGCCAAAGGGAGAGCTACACTTCAGTCACACGGAGAGCAGAGCACCCAGCAGCTGCAGACCTGAACCAGATAAGACATCTGCTTAACCTCATCTGCTCTAAACTCATCTAATACACATCAACCAACACCTATTAGCCTAGTGATATTACATAAACTATACTATAAACTTATATAATAAAATAAATAAAATAAAACTTCCTTATAATATTCCATTACACCATAGATGGATTCGTTTAAAATTAGCTGTTGGAACATACAAGGCATTCACTGCAATGTTTTTCGAAACAAAACACTGGATGGAGAATTTATTGAAAGTCTGAAAGACATCGACATTACAATATTCCAGGAGACGTGGTGTCGCTCTGGAGCAGCTGTACCCTGTCCAAAAGGCTACAGAGACTTTATACTTCCAGCGTTAAAAAAGTCTCAAATTAAACGTGACTCTGGTGGAACAATTAACTAGTATAAAGAGCAATATAAAGATTTAATTAAGGTCATTAAGATAGGGGACTCATCACTTTGGCTCAGTATTAATTCCATTGGGACTCAGAAACCCCTCTACCTGTGTGCAGTTTATATTCCTCCACATGACTCTCCTTATTTCCATGAGAACTGCTTCCAAAATTTATAATCAGAGATAAATCACTTTCAGACTTTAGGTCATGTGCTGATCTGTGGAGATCTAAATGCCAAGACTGGCAGAGAAATCGATTATGTCTCTTACTCAGGGAAAGGTTTCACTGATAGTGACGTCATCTTAAACACGAGACCAAACATCGTCCAGAGGAACAGCCACGACCACATCACCAACAGACAGGGAAAGCAGGACCTGGAGCTGTGTAAAAGCCTGGGGCTGTTTATAGTGAATGGCAGGACGAGGGGGGACTCTCTAGGACGGTTCACATGCTGTTCTGGATCAGGGTACAGTGTTCTAGATTACTGTATTACAGATCAGGGTAAAAACAGCAACTGAAAAAGTACAATTGGAATTTGCAAAGAAAATTTTAGGGGTGCACAGAAGTGCGTCCAATAACGCCTGCAGGGCCTTTACCCTCTGCATATGGACATCCGACAGAGAGCGATGAAATACTGGCACTCACTCCATCAGGCTGAGCCACATTCCATCAAATATAATGCCCTCCTGTCCAATCAGCTCTCCTCACATCCCCACCCACTCTGCCAACTCACCCAGAACCTCAGTGACATCATCAGCCCACACTCATCCTCTTCCACCAGAGTCACAACCAAACAGATCCACCAAGCTCTCACCCGCAACTACGCCCCCATTTGGAGAACTGAAATCAGTCAACAAAACAAACTAAAATGCTATCAGACCCTAAACCGAACAACCCAATTAGCCCAATATCTAACAATTAAAAACTCGCACAAGAGGAAAATCCTAACCAAGTACAGGATCAGTGACCATGAGCTGGCGGTGGAGAGAGAGAGACACCACAGAAACTGGAAGCCCAGAGAGATGAGGTTCTGCAGATTCTGTGATCTGAAACAGGTTGAGGATGAAGCCCATTTCCTCCTCTACTGTCCTAAATACTCATCCATTAGAGAACAGTTCTTTAAGCGGTTGGAGGACCTGAACACCGGGTTCTCTGCTCTCTGTGAGGATCAGAAGCTCCAGGTGATATTAGGAGAAGAAGCAGGAGCAGAGAGCGTAGCTGCTCGATTCGTCTCTGCTCTACATCACTGCAGAAACTCAACTCCATCATACACAGACCATCAGAACTCCACCTAACCACTGTTTGTTTGTTTTCTTATACCTTTAAGTCTTTGTATACATGTTATTATTATTCTTTTTTTTCATCATTATATCATATACGCTTTGGCAACATTGTACCATAACAGTCATGCCAATAAAGCATTATAAATGAAATGAATAAATGAAATGAATGAGAGAGAGAGAGAGAGAGAGAGAGAGAGAGAGAGAGAGAGAGAGAGAGAGATTATTCCTCTCTCAGGTTGTATAAGTGTAATCTAACAGAGGAAAGTTGTGCAGCTCTGTCCTCAGTTCTCAGTTCCAACTCCTCCAGTCTGAAACATCTGTACCTGAGTTACAATAATCTACAGGATTCAGGAGTGATGCTGCTCTCTGCTGGACTGGAGAATCCACTGGAGATATTAAGGTGAGTCCTGTTGGTTCAGAGAGTCCTGTTGGTATCTCTCTTGTTATCTCACTTCAGAAAGCTAGAAATCTGAGCTGATCTGAGCTGATCCAGATGAATCTGTCTAATAGTAGTAAGAGCTACGAACACAGGATCTTTATTTCATGGGTTTATCCTGAGAAAGAATACTTGTGTTCAGTTTCTTCCTTTTAATTCAACTGATGGAAACATTGCATTCTATGCATGTGTAGAAATATGTCATAGTTAAAGTGTTTTTCATTTAAAAGCTGTGCAACATCAAATTATATACTTTTACCAGGGTGTGAGCTTTCATACTTCACAAGATGATGTGAGACATAGATTGAGACTGTATTTGTATTTTCTCTCAGGTTGTGTAGTTGTAATCTAACAGAGGAAAGCTGTGCAGCTCTGTCCTCAGTTCTCAGTTCAAACTCCTACAGTCTGAAACATCAGATCCTGAGTTACAATAATCTTCAGGATTCAGGAGTGATGCTGCTCTCTGCTGGACTGGAGAATCCACACTGTAAACTGGAGATACTGCAGTAAGATCATCACTTTCACACTGTGGATACAGAAAATCCCTCTGTAATACATTCAGAAGCTGTTATTTATTTGTGTAGGAGTGTGTGTGTGTGTTACTCCTGTAAGTGTGTATAAAGCAATATTCTGATATTGATAAGAAATAACACTCTCTCTTCATCATTCATCTGTTATTATCTGAACCTTTATTGGTTGATTCTGAGAGAGAATGTGATTGTGTGGTGATGTGTGAGTTGTTTCTCTCTGCAGGTTGTGTAAGTGTTGTATTACAGATAAAGGTTGTGTTGCTCTGGCTTCAGCTCTGAGATCAAACACTACAGCACACCTGAGAGAGCTGGATCTATGGAAACACAATAAACCAGGAGAATCAGGAGTGTAGAAGGATCCACACTGAAACCTGCAGATACTACAGTGAGTTACTGTTAATTTATATGTGTGTATGTTGGAGTTTGGGTTTGCTGGTGTTACACTGATTGTGATAACCATCTGATCATGTCTGATGTGATCTGCATCTGATCTGTTCTATAACCGATATAATCTGAGTCTCACACACAGAGGATTATGGGAACAGGATGGAGTCCTACAGCTCTGATACACACTATATGCACATTATGAGATTCTGTAGGTGATGGGTGTGTCCACAAACACACAATATGTATTTATATATCAAGCTATACAGCACCTGCATATGATATAATAATTATTATAAAATATAGAAATGTGTAAATATACATCACACAGTACATTTCAGTCAGTTACTGAACAAAATTCTCCACCTTTCCAACTGTTCTCAAATACGGGTAAAACATCACCATGCTCATGTACCTCCTCATAAACCACACTGCACTCAAACTCCTCACTCGCTTTCATAAAGTACAACCTGAACACACACACATAGGTTACTGATAATAAAAAAAACACACTATATCACTCAGAGAATGTTGTGTTTTTGAAGCTTCTTCCTTTCCCTTTTACATTAGCAGTTATTTGAAGTTATAGGGTCTCACAATAAACACAAGTGGATCACCTGGAAGGGAGCCAAAACTTTTACGCACATCACATTTTATGTTACATTCTTTCCAATATTTTTAAATTCAGTAATACAATAACAATTTTTTAAGTTTTAAAATATGAAAAAATATTTTGTTCCTTTTCATTTTTTTTTACTTTAAATGTAACTTTTTTCTTCTACTGTCTTTATTCTGTCTTTGTTCCTCCTTTTCGTCTATTAATATCATTTTCTTTCCTACATTCTTTTTCTTTCTCCTTTTCAGCAGTGTTTAATGTTTTTATTATTTTACATTATTTACAATCTGTTAATGTGTCTGTGTATTGATCATGTGTCTTTGTTCACTCTTTCTTCTTTTTCTTCTTTGTGTATATAATTTGTTTAGCTTCTTATCGTAGTTTTAAAGTTTTTCTTTTTCATTTAATTTCACCTCTCTTGCCTTTCATTCCTTGATTACAATCGATCAGTCATTGTCCTGTATTTCTTAATTTAGTTTTTACTTGTGATTCTGTTGTATTTAAATTTGATTTTTTTGAGTTCCTTTGTTTTTCTTTATCAGGTTTTCATTTAGTCTTGTATTTTAATGTAAACATGACACAAGTCTGCACATCCTAGGATGGAACACACCAGTCGACTGTCCGTGAAATCTTTTGTACATGCAACATTATACGCTTAATTTATTTTCTAACACGTTTTCAAATGCATGCAGTAAAAATGCAGAGGTTGTGTAACTTCTTTTCATTCTGAAAATCAATCAACCCAAGGGTGCCAAAACTTTTGCACAAAACAGCACAGTCATGTGAAACGTTGGCACATCTGGTCTAATGACACATTTATTTGTTTATTTATTTATTAAATGAAATATGCAGAAACAGACTTAAACATGAGATATTTCGACTCACTTTAATGCACATATTTTAAACCATGTGAGGGTTAAACATAAAATGATTTCTAAGCTCTAAGCTAAAGTTTTTCCACCTTTCCTGATGTCAGCAGTCAACAAAACATGTTATTTGTCCAGAGAAATATGCAGGGTCATTTTTGTCAGGGTAAATAAGCCATAAATGTGACCCAACGTCAGTAACACAGCTGCTGATTTGTTGAAATAATCCACCATTTTCAGAGAGCAAGGAGCTTAAAGTGAAAGTGAAAGTCAGCTTGGTTTGGAAAGGAAAATAAAGCCATTTCGCAGGAAAACACGGTGAGGTTCTGAATATAAAGTTGCAGTATGGGAATGTTATGAATCTGTACTTGATGTAAAACCTGTTTAGGATCAGATTTAACTCTGGTATTCTGAAATGAAGTAAATATGAGCGCTGATCCTTCATTCTTACTCACCTTGGTCCATAAGCACATTTGGACTTTTACAAATCGCTACGGTAGCTCGGAGAGCTAATGCTAAATACACCGCTAGCTTAGCGGCTAACAAGGCTAACTTAACCAGTAGAGCTACACGGGTAAACCGGTATGAAAACCGGTATGAAAACCGAGCTGAAACACGGTCAAGCCCGCTCCGACTGAAGAACAGATTTGAACCGCTAAGTACATGGACCAAAATGAGCCCAACTGGACCCAACAGGCCGGAAACAGCGCGACGGAGCGGGCTAACAAAGACACTAGGCCTCACAAGCCTCGGGACTCGGTGAGGGAAACGCCGGCTTTGAACACGCTGATTGTGGGCGATTGAGTTCTGAGGAACGGAGGAAGTAAATCGCTGCTAACGCACTGAATGTAGCAGATCTAAAGAAGGAGCTTCCTAAAATAGTTTCTGTCACACACAGTCAGATTATTATACATGCTGCAAAAACTTATGTTCATAAACAACAACCAGAACTTCTTAAGAGAATCTTTATTGATCTGTATAACTCTCTGGAGAATATGGATACTCATATACTTTCATAACCTCACAACAATGTGGACATTCAAGTGTTCATGAACATAAATTGTGGTAATTAAGCCTAACTACACCTGCTTTCCTATTTTACACCTGTCACACAGCAGTCATGAAGATCTGCAGAGAATCAAACTGAATCAAGCAGCAATTCAGGGTTAACTATGGAGGCGATATGGATCATCTTGATGGTTTTCTCCATAAGTGGTGAGAAACGTTTTTCACCTTTCATATTTGATTCCTGATTTGTTTTGAGTTTCACTGATTGACTGTTCAGGTTTCATCTTAATCTCAATTCTCACCTGTTTGTAAGCTGTTTGTAACTGATCACTGCTGCTGTTAAATACATATAAAATAATAAAGGGCCAGAACCATGAGGTTCTGAGGCGAAACCCGACACAATAGAGATGGTGGCAGAGAGGCAGATGCTGGTAAAGATGTCAACAATTCTGAAGAACTTTGTCACCCACTCCATAACACACTACAGATACAGAGGAGTAAACACAGTAGCACAGAGCTCCTGCATCGCTTCCACAGGTCATAACTCTGGATTTTAATTAATCTATTTATCCATTCATCATCATCTCTACGATCCTCAGCTCACTCATCAGTTCATGACTTTATTACTACTTTATGCTGCACTGGTCATGCTATCTCTTGTAATACTGCATGTACTAATAAATACTCTAATAGTAATTTATTAACCTGTCCATTGTTACTGTAACTATCTCATCCTGCACATTTGTATGTATGCTGCACATCTGTAGAACTACTGTCAATAACAGAGACTGTGGTAGGAAATGGACATGCTGAATTTCACTGTAACCCTCTTATTATTAATGCTGCATCTTGTACTTTTCCACACTTTAAGAACCGCTGTAGTTGTTCATGTGTGACATAATGTGCATACTACTGTATATAGATTTCTTCTCCTATTTTATTACGTTGCTTTTACTAATACATTTTATTTAATCTATTTTATAGATTGTTCCTTTGTGGTTATTGTGTATGTTAAGTTGTTGGAACTCTAATTTCTCTTCGGGGATTTGGGGGTTGTCTTAAATAAATTAAAATAAATTGTTTTCAAATCAAGCATGCAGTATATACAAATACACATAGAATAACAGAATGCTTTAAATAAATCTTATAAGTACAGATCTGTTTGTTTATTTGTCTATCATGTTCTGTCCCTGATTTTTCCTGATCATCGCAGCTGAACAAACAGTACAAGTGTTAGCCAAGCACCGGACCGGACAGTGGCGGGCTAGCATATTAGGCCGCTGCCTCATCTGAGCGCCAAGTGATAGTATTATAGAAGTATTTTTAGTAATAGTAATGTAAAGCTGCTTTATCCAGGCTGTTTCTCACTAAAATAAAAGAGTAGGACATTTACAGTGGAGCAAAAAAGTATTTAGTCAGCCACTGATTGCGCAAGTTCTCCTACTTTGAAAGATGAGAGAGGTCTGTGATTTTCATCATAGGTACACTTCAACTATGAGAGACAAAATGAGAAATGAAAATCCAGCAAATCACATCGTAGGATTTTTAAAGAATTTAAATGTAAATCATGGTGGAAAATAAGTATTTGGTCAATAATGAAAGTTCAACTCAATACTTACTTAAGTATGTAACATACATAAGTATGTAACATAACTTTTGTTGGCAATGACAGAGGTCAAACGTTTCCTGTAAGTCTTCACCAGGTTGGCACACACTGTAGCTGGTATTTTGGCCCATTCCTCCATGCAGATCTCCTCTAGAGCAGTGATGTTTTGGGGCTGTCGCTGGGCAGCACGGACTTTCAACACCCTCAACAAATTTTCTATGGGGTTGAGGTCTGGACACAGGCTAGACCACTCCAGGACCTTGAAATGCTTTTTACGGATCCACTTGTTTGTTGCCTGAGTGGTGTCTTTGGGATCATTGTCATGCTGGAAGCCCCAGCCACATTCTATCTTCAATGCTCTCACTGATGGAAGGAGGTTTTGGCTTAAAATCTCATGATACATGGCCTCGTTCATTCTTCCCTTAACACGGATCAGTCGTATTGTCCCCTTTGCAGAAAAACACACCTGGCACTGCAGGATTTGAGTCCCTCTCTGCATAGTATGTTACTGATGGTAGCCTTTGTTACTTGGTCCCGGCTCTCTGCAGGTCATTCATCAGGTCCCTCCGATTAGTTCTGGGATTTTTTGCTCACCGTTCTTCCATTTTCACCCCACGGGATGAGATGTTGCGTGATTATACATTGATGATTATACATTGAGTTCTACCTGAATATCAATAGTGGGCACTTATTGTCACGGTTCACCATATTAAAATGATGACTAACTGTGAAAAATGAAAGATGAAGGGATTTGGGACCCAGTCACAGTTAGCTCCAGATAGAAGTAATGTATATCAAAATATAAATAACAAAAAGAAATGAAATAATTAACTAAAAGGAAAAGAAAATAAACCTATGAAGAAAACCCACGCCATAAGCGTACAGCACAGCTATTCAGAAGTACACATATGATGTGGCTCCGCTGCACCATCGGCGTACGGGTCCACGCATGCGCAAAGCGCTAGAACACAAGTGGAGCTTTCGCAAGCACGTGCCACATGAATAATCAAAATAAGCGCTCGGTAAAATGTGACACGTACGCGGGAAACGAAGTGGACTTGGCTAAGGCGCTCTGCAGCACTAAATGCTCAGGTACTGAACTTACTTGCTCAGGTACGGAGCTCACAAGTGCGGCGTGCTCAGGTATGGAGCTAGGCGGCGCTAAATGCTCAAGTACGGAAATTATCGGTGCAGCGTGCATAAGTACGGAGTTAGGAGGCGTAAAATGCTCAGGTACGGAACTTAAGAGTGTGTGGTGCTTAGGTACGAAGCTAGACAGCGCTAAATGTTCAGGTGCAGAGCTTAATTGCTCAGGTACGGAGCTTACGGTTGCGGCGAACTCAGGTACGAAGCTAGGCGGCACTAACTGTTCAGGTCCGGAGCTTACTTGCTCAGGTACGGAGCTTAAGGGGCGCAGCGTGCTCAGATACGGAGCTTAAGGGCGCGGTGTGCTCAAGTACGGAGCTTACTTGCTCAGGTACAGAGCTTAAGGGCACAGCGTGCTCAAGTACGGTGCTTACTTGCTCAGGTACAGAGCTTACGGATGCGGCGAGCTCAGGTAGTGAGCTGGGTGGCGCTAGCTGCTCTAGTTATAGAGCTAATGGACGAATGAGGGAGAGGTGTCGGGGCGAGTGTGAAACTGGCCCTTCTCCTGGCCCGCTCAACAAGGCGGGAGTCTGCACGGATGGCCAGGCCATACAGATCAGCCAGACATGAAGGGCCTGGAAGGAAGAACCACCCTTCACGAACTTCACTGTGCAAACCATACTCAAAAATGTATCTTAATTCCAGGTCCCCAAAACCTGACTTCACGGCCAGCTCACGAAAAGCCACTACATAAGTAGCGACTGGCTAGAAGCCTTGGGTGAGCTCCAGAATACGAGGGAGCTCACGTGACCTGGGACTGAGCAACTTTGGTTCGCAGACACTGAAGCTAGGTGGAGCTAACGGCTCGGTACGTAGGTCTAACCTGGGAGGGTCGGGAGCCTCAGCGGGGACAAAACCCGGTTCCATGTCAGTGACCGAGCAAGACAGCCCTGGTTTGGAACTGGGTCTTGACCGGCGCCTACTACAATAAGGGCTGGGCATATGGGGGGGTCGGGATGCCATACAGAATCTATGACTATGTCATAATTATAAGACGGCCCCCCAAAAGCCAACTGGGATCCGGGTAGAGAGACCCGCCGACTGCGACAACTGGGGGGCCTCCAAACTGGAGGTTCAGGAGCTAACGCTGGGTCCCTTTGCTGGTTGCACCATTCTGTTACGGTTCGCCATATTAAAACGATGACGAACCAAGAAAAATAAAAGAAAAAGGGATTTGGGACCCAAGTTCAGTTAGCTCCAGATGGAAGTAATGAACCAAAATATAAATAACAAAAATAAACAAAATAATGAACTAAAAGGAAATGAAAATAGACCTATAAAGAAAACCCACGCCATAAGCGTACAGCGCCGCTATTTAGAAGCACGCTTACGACGCGCTTCCACCTTGATGTCTGTTTGGATGGTGATGTAGAGTTGCAGGCCATATTTGGCTCATGACTGTGGTGGAAATTCATATCTGAATGGCATCTGTTACAAGTTTAAAAGCGCAATGAGCTCTGCCTCCAACACCTTCAACATCTCCAAAATCACTGCTGCTTTTCAAGGTATGAACAGCATTATATCTCCGAGTCATAACCTTCATTCATGTGTTTATTCAGTAGATACAGTGAATCCTAACTACAATTGTTCCAGTGATTTCCATTAAACATGGTTATATTATTAAGTCCTGTAGGATCTGACATACTTTACGTTGTACACCACCATGACATTTGTCAGATAACAGAATGTATTACGTCAAGAGATAAATCTGCTTGGTCTGTGTGCTTTTTCTCCACAGAGTGCACAAAAGCTAACATGAATGTAGTCTTTCTGGTTGATGGTTCTGCCAGCATGTCAACTGATGACTATGAAAAGAATAAACAGTTCATCTGGGATATTATGACAGAGCTTAAAAACACACCCATTCAGGTGAACAAATTCTGTACACCACAAAAACACTCACGCACACACAGACAAGTGGAGTGGAAGTAAGCTCTTATGTTGAAGCAGTCATAGCAAAACAGTGTTTTAATTGTTTCTGTGTTCATTTAAACGTACACTACATTATCAAAAGTGTAGACAGCCTTAAAATTAGTGCAATCAGACACTCATCACTTTCACTTACAAGGTCATCAAATCAATCAATCACTAAATTCAGATCTTTGTATTTCTGATTTTGTAATGATAAGGATGTTCCTGTAGAGGAACAGAAGTTAGTTTATATCTAGTGGAAGCTGAAGCAGAATTAGTCTACAGCAGCAACTTCATGTTAATGAGTGGGTAATATTACTGAAAGGCCAGAGTTTGCTTTTGAACATGCATTTTCTGTTACGGCGCGCCATAATAAAAACCGGCAAACTGTGGAAACAAAAGTAAAAAGGGTTTAAGGACCCAATTGCAGTTAGCTCCAGATGGAATTAGTGAACCAAAATATAACTAAATGAAAGAAACTACATACACAATGACAAAAAAGAAACTTCAGTGACTGAGGATCGAACCCTGGGTGGACTTGTCAGTTGCCACTGTGTAAACTGAATGTGCCACAACCACTGAAGAAAAACCAAACAGAAACTAAAACAAAACGAATGGCATAAGCGCTCAGCACCCCTAAGCTGAGCTGCGCCTGCGCAGAGTGATGGTACCCGATCGGAATGCCGAGAAGGCAAACCATGGCCCTCCGGCGGCTTGTGGGAGAGCGATTCGAGCGTGGAGGTGAAAAGGACAAAGCTGAGTCAGCAGCACAGCGTCCTTTTTGCGTGTGATTGTGTGGCCAAGCCGAACAGCAAGCCAACGCTACCACCTAGTGTCGGGAGCGCGACTCCTGATATTTTCAAAATTATTAATGAGCTTATTATTAGGAGTCATGTTTTGGCTGCTAGAGGCCTGCATTGACTCACACTTGGCAGCGTGAGCACCTGCAGCACGATCGCGCGTGCGTCAGCCTTTACTGGGCTTTAATCTCTAAAATCCGTGACACCTGTGTTTAAGCCATACAAGCACGCCTCTGGGCTCACACATTGTCGCACCATTGTCGCACCATATCATGTCTCACTATTCAGTGCTCTGGCAGCCCGACGCTCGCACGCGCTTGCCTTGCATATTAATGGCATTCTGGACACCTGCTTTTTGGTTTGTCTGAGCTTTTGAGGGACAGTGGTACGTTCTGGGGTGTCAAGATCCCCAGACGGGGGCTATCAGGAGGTAGCCCATTAAGATAGGACCCTAGACAGAGTAGGGACAGTTTTTGACACAGTTTTTTCCATTCCTGAGCAATTGGAGCCCCCTGGCTCTGTACATGAGCACACCATACCTGTAAGCTCCGAGCCTGAGCAAGTAAGCTCTGTTCCTGAGCAATTAGTGCTCCCTAGCTCCATACCTGAGCACACTGAACTTGTAGGTTCCGAACCTGAGCAAGTAAGCTCCATTCCTGAGCAATTAGCGCCCCCTAGCTCTGTACCTGAGCACGGCGCGCATGTAAGCTCCGAGCCTGAGCAAGTAAGCTCCATTCCTGAGCAATTGGCGCCGCCTGATGCCATACTTGGGCCCTTTGTGCACCGGTCGTTGCCACCAAAGCCTGCGACATGGTCACTCAGACCGATCCCTGCACCACAGTCTTTTCCGCCACGTACTTTAGTACTGGTCCCTGCGCTGCTGTCATTGCCGCCGACCCCTGCGCCACGGACATCAATTCTGGTCCCTGCGCCACGGCCATTAGCATTGGCTCTCGCGCCGTTGTCGTCTCTGCTGGCCTCAGTGTTGAGGTCCTTGGCGTCCGTTCACCTGACCAGGTGACTTGCGCCATCCTATTGTCTGCACCTTGTTAGGCCTAGCCTTGTCCCTGAGTGGCCGGTGCCGATGTCCGCCCCTGAGCCGCTCGTGGCTAGTCCCATGCTGGGCCTTGCATTCGGCTCTCGCTGGGCCGCCCTCCCGTTCGGCCCCTGTTTGAAAGTGCCTCCCACCTATTGGCATCTCTCTGGATGCTATATGCTTAACCCTGAGCGGGTAAGACAGGCCAGAGGAGGTTTTAATGGTGCTTAGGGGTGTCGGGATGAAGCCGCTTGGGGGGCTACTATTAGGAGTCCAGCATTGACTCACACTTGGCGGTGTGAGCACCTGCAGGGCGATCGCGCATGCGTCAGCATTTGCCGGGCTTTAATCTCTAAAATTCGCGACACCTGTGTTGGAGCCTGTATAAGCACACTTCTGGGCTCACACATTGTCACACCATTGCTATTGTGTCGCACTATTCAGGGCTCTGGCAGCCCGAAGCTTGCACGTGCTCACCCTGCCTATTAACGACATTCTGTACACCTGCTTTTTGGTTTGTCTGATCTTTTGAGGGACAGTGGTACGTTCTGGGGGTGTCAAGATCCCCAAATGGGGGCTATCAGGAGGTAGCCCATTAAGATAGAGCCCTAGATAGAGTAGGTACAGCTTTTGTTTATTTCCTTTTATTTTTGCCGGGTTTCTCCTGGCTGCTTTGAGCCTCGGCTCTGCCTCTTTCCATCTCACGCTGACGCCCCCCTCGATCGCAATCGAGGGATTCCTTTTTCCCTCTGTGATCGCGCTCCAAAGAGAACGCTGAGCCTTTGGAGTTTCATCCTCTTCATTCCCCGAGTATTTGCCACAACTTTACGTGCGTTTATTTGAGTATTTTAGCAGCACGCACTCAAGGAAGCTCCGTGCGGGTTTCTGCACTTTGCGCACTCAGAGACCTGCTATGCCGTTGGCGCAACGGAGCCATGTCGTAACTGTACTTCTGAATAGTGGCTTAGCACGCTTGCGCCATGGGTTTTTCTTTATCGTTTTTTGCTTACGTTTTGGTGAATCTTTTCCATTTCTTTCAGTTATTTATATTTTGGTCCACCTATTCCATCTGGAGATAACTGCACTTGGGTCCTAAAAACCTTTATTTTTATGCGGTTCATCATCGTTTTTATATAACGCGAACCGTAACTTGCACTGAAAGCATTTTGGTAGCTTAAAACCTTCTTACGATGTTATATTTTTGTTTATTCTTTAATTTTACCATTTGTAGAGTTGTGTGTATGCTTTCTGGTGACTCTGATTGTTGTGTATTTATGTGTGTAGTTTTCTGCAGTGCAGTTTTCTCGTATTTCCAGCACCATATTCACCTTCAACGATTACCTGAATGGTACTGCCAAGGAAAAGCTGGATAAGGACAAGCACATGAAAAGTCTCACAAACACACACCAAGCCATCAGATTCGTACTGTGAGTAATAGAGTTCTTATATATTCAGGTAGTAAAAATTGTAGGGTAGTAACAAAGTTTCCATAGAAACCTGTTAGGGATCACTCCTTGGCAGCGTTTGGCCAGGAGTTGTCCCAGTTTGACAGCGTGAGCTGCAGCAGCACGATCGCGTGTGCGTCAGCTTTCCCGGGCCTTTTAATAAGTAAGTGGCGACATCTGTGGGTCAGTCCTTATAAGCACATCTTAGGGACTCACTCGTCGCCGTGACTGGCGTCTCCCGTGACTCTCTGATGCACCCAGCATTTAGAACGCACAGACGCGCTCGCTGCTGCCTGCATTAAGCTGACGGCTTTCTTTTGTTTATTTTCCTTTATTATATTTCTTTTGATAGGGATAAAGGTAGTCTGGGGGAATCAAGTCCCTCAGATGGGAGTTGTCAGGAGGCCACTCTGTAAGTTAGGGCCCTAGATAGGGTAGGGTCAGCGTGTTTGTTGTTTATTGTTTTTTGCTTTCACCAAGTTGCACCTGCAGCTCTGAGCCTTTATCCCGCTGTCTCTCCTCACGCCGTTGCCCCCCCTCGCCGCGATCGGGAATATTAATTCCTCGATCGCCTTTGAAGAGGATGTCGTGTTTGTTTAAACCACATCCTCTTCACTCCCCGCGATCGTGCCACTCCCGCGACTGCTTTTGATCCGTGGTTGAACGGCACGAGCTCGTGGAAACTCCGAGCGGGTTCTCCACACTGCGCATGCGCAGACCCGCAGCGCTTATTGCAAAACTGAGGCACGCCGTAAGTGTGCTTTTAATATCCCTGCGGTACGCTTACAGCGTGCAGTTTAGTTTATTTAGTTTTATTTATTATTCATATTTTTTATTTAGTTTCTTAGTTATTTATAACTTTTATTTTATTTGCTTTTATTTATTTATTTCATTTCAGTTATAAATACCAACTCAAGCTAACTGCAATTGGGTCCCATCCCATTTATATTTTGTTTTAATACGGTTCGTTGTCCTTTTACATGGCGAACCGTAACAAAACCATGTGTTGGGTAAATGTTATTCATCAGCTTTGCAGTCAAAGTGCATCTGCAGATAAATGAAATTGAAGATTAAAATCAACTGAAATGTTATGAGCATGTCTGAGTAGGAAGATGTAAGTATGAGGAATCAGTATTTTTTTTTTGATTGAAGATACAGGCTGTTGGTATACCTGCTGGGCATTGCTGCCTGACGCACCTCCACCAGTGCACTCTACGCAATTGTGCTCCCCTATACACCTATGGGCAGGAACGGGTCGTCAGCTGGGGACCACCAGTCACCGACGTTTTGCTCCTTTAACCCCAGTACATCTCTTGGTGGTGGAGCGATGGCGGGTATCTCTACCTGCCACCCCCTGCTGATGCCCTAGGTGTTCTGCCCCAACCCTCTATCTCTCCTACTTAACCATAGCCAGAAGCTGCCCCTCTCCGCCTCTTCTGCCAGCTCCTTGATGGCTTTGCGGCTCCCTGCCCCTGTGCAGCCGATGTCTCGCAACAGAGGGACTGTTGAGGAGCCCACAAAGCCCCTACACCCCACTTCAACGGGGCATGTAATGGCTTTCCAGCCAGCCTCCTGACACTCTGCCGCCAAGTCAGCGTACTTGGAACGCTTACGTTCATTAGCAGCCTCCATCCCCTGTTCCCACGGGACAGTTAGCTCTACCAGCAGGATGGTCTTGTATAGCACTGACCATAAGATCAGGTCTGGCCGGCGCGATGTTTCCACTATCTCCCTGGGAAACTGGAGCTGCCTCCCCAGGTCAACTCTCATGGTCCACTCACCACCGGGTGAGAGGAGTCTTGGTGTTGCTCTCCGGAGGGAGGGTTTGGGGTTCTCCCCAGCTCTTGCAAAGGCGATGGGCGGTCTCGCCGAATCCGGAGGTTCGCTGTTGGCCTGTTGTCTGCATGCCTCTGCCACCTCTGCCAGCTTTTTCAGCACCAGGTCATGCCGCCACCTGTAGCGGCCTTGAGATAGTGCGGTCTTGCAGCCTGATAGGACATGCTGGAGGCCTGCATTGATGGTGTTGCACATTGGGCAGCTTTCCTCCACGCCAAACCATAAGTAGGTAGTAAAAATTGTAGGGTAGTAACAAAGTTTCTATAGAAACCATGTTTTGGGTAATTGTTATTCATCAGCTTTGCAGTCAAAGTGCATCTGCAGATAAATGAAATTAAAGATTAAAATCAATTGAAATGTTATGAGCATGTCTGAGTAGTAAGATGTAAGTTTGAGGATGGTTTCAGTAGGAGGATCTAGTTCTAAGGATGGCAGGATTAGGAGTCTGTAGGTAGGTCTGTAGTCTGTAGGTATCAGGACAATGAAGGAAGTATCAGTATAGGTATAGATAGAGGTTTTAGGAGAATATTTTCATAGGCTATGTATATGGTACCACTGCATATTATATGTGTCATGACACCACAGGGTGTGTTGCTTTGTTTTGCAGAAAAAATCACTTTAATAACGTGATGTCAGGTGCAGATCCTGAAGCTATTAAAGCTTTGGTCATCATCACAGATGGAGATCCTACAGACATAAAGGGTACAGAGCTAGAGGAGTGTGACAGGCAAAACATTAAACGCTTTGTTATTGGGGTGAGTTACATCATCCACCTAGCATCTCCCATTCATATCATCCATTGTTAAATCATACAGGTGTATTAATTCTAATTTACAGGTTGGGACTAAAGTAAGCCTAATGAATCTGGTTGAACTCGCCTCAGAGCCGAAGAACAGCAACACCTTTATGATTCAGGATTATGCTGGTCTGAACAGCTTTCTGGAGAAACTACAAAACAAAATCTCCAACATCGAGGGTAAGAGAACAGAATCTGAAACAATCTGGCATTTATTTAATTAAGCTTTAGATCTGGATTTAAATATGATTATTAATATTATTATTATTATTTAGGGTTAGGGTTAGGGTAAGGTATAAACAGCATTACATCTCCGAGTCATACCTTCATGATGTGTGGTAGTTTCATTGTTCTGATCTAGTGATGAGAACGTCTTTTGTACTGATTAAAATAATCTCTCTCAACTGACACTAGCTTTTCATTGATGTGTTTATTCAGTAGATACAGTGAATGTATTTAGTCAGTCACTGATTGTGCAAGTTCTCCTACTTAGAAAGATGAGAGAGGTCTGTAATTTTCATCATAGTTACACTTCAACTATGAGAGACAAAATGAGAAAAAAATTGAGGAAATCATATTGTAGGATTTTTAAAGAGTTTAATTGTAAATTATGGTGGAAAATAAGTATTTGGTCAATAAATTTGGTCCATCTCAATACTTTGTAACACTTTGTTGGCAATGACAGAGGTCAAACGTTTCCTTTAAGTCTTCTCCAGGTTGGCACACACTGTAGCTGGTCTTTTGGCCCATTCCTCCATGCAGATCCCCTCTAGAGCAGTGATGTTTTGAGGCTGTCGCTGGATAACACGGACTTTCAACTGCCTCCACAAAGTTTCTATGGGGTTGAGGTCTCGAGACTGGCTAGACCACTCCAGGACCTTGAAACGCTTTTTTTACGGAGCCACTCCTTCGTTGTCTGAGCCAAGTCAAGTGAAGTCAAGTCAGATCTATTTATATAGCGCTTTTTACAATGGAGCATTTTCTCAAAGCAACTTTACAAGTTTAAATTATCTCCTAATATCTACGTCCAATCCCAAATTGAGCAAGCCAAGGGTGACAGTGGAAAGGAAAAACTCGCTAAGTGTTATGAGGAAGAAACCTTGGGAGGACCAAGACTCAAAAAGGGACCCAACCTCCTTGGGCAGCGTAGATGATTAATCTAAGAACGAAATAGCTCAAATAAAATGTGTCATAGTTCAAATAAAATGTGAAATATGCACATCGGTATTAAGTGGCCCGGGTATGATAAGGAGGCTGGAGCTGATGACGGAAGCAGCTTGAGTGAAGCTGCAGCAGATGAACATCATGTGTGGGGCTGGAACTGGTACTGGAACACAGCTCGGAGAGAAAACAGAAAATGTAATTAGTTATTGATTAAGAGCACAGCATCTATTAACAATCACTGATGCCATGTGCATGGCATGAGAACCCGGCAGCATTAGCTATAGCAGCATAGCTAGAAAGAGGAGAAGTGGTAGGTAACACAGCCAAGAGGGATCACATGAGACATCAGCAACCCCATGGGAGGCAGAAGATAGCAACCCAACGTCTCTGATCACCATAAGACTCTTTGACTATGAACCCCCAGCTTTGCCCTTAGTCTAAGGCAAGGATGCACGAGTCAAGATCAAGAGGACTGAAGCCCAGTTCAGCCAGACCGCCCACTCGACACTCCCGGCTAGCGGACAAGGCAGGCAGGCCAGACATGTCTCCAAACTCCGGCCCCAGTGACCCAAGCCATGCATCTCGGTCTAAATCTAGTCAACAGCCTGCGTAAATAAGTAAGTCTTTAGCCTAGACTTAAATTTTGGAGAGTGTCTGAGTCTCGAACGAATGTGGGTAGTTTATTCCATACTTGGGAGGCTATGTATGAGAAAGCCTTTCCCCCACTGTGATTTTTTTTATTCTAGGAATTAAAAGAAGTCCTGCATGCTGCGAACGAAGTAGACGAGCTGGATTGTAAAACTCTAAGAGTTCACTCCGATAATGTGGGGCCAGGCCATGTAGAGCTTTATAAGAAATATTTTGTAATCAATGCGGAATTTAACTGGTAACCAGTGCAGTAATGATAGAACAGGAGTGATATGATCAAATTTTCTAGTTCGAGTTAGCACTCGGGCAGCTGCATTCTGAACTAACTGAAGTTTATTTATAGATGTACTAGAGCATCCAGTAAGTAAGGCGTTACAGAATCCAACCATGAGGTTATAAACGCATGAACCAGTTTCTATGCATCATTAAAAGAGAGGATTTTTCTAAGTTTAGCAATATTATGTAATTGAAAGAAAGCAATTCGAGTGATGCTGGTAATGTGCACATCAAAGGAGAGATCTGAATCAAATGTGACCCCTAAGTTTTTTACAGATGGACTGGGCAATACTGGACAGCCATCTAGATTTAGGACAGATGTAGCCAACCTGTCTCTCACAGCCTTGGGTCCCACTAATAGAACCTCAGTTTTATCTGAGTTAAGAGAAAATTAAATAACATCCAATCTTTTATTTCCTTTACACAGTCCTCAATTTTGTTGATTGTAAGGCTGTCAGTAGGTTTGGCTGATATGTACAGCTGTGTATCATCTGCATAGCAGTGGAAATTAATGCCATGTTTACGAATAACTGAGCCTAGTGGCAGCATGTACAAAGAGAATAAAAGCGGGCCAAGCACTGACCCCTGAGGCACGCCATACTTCACTTTTGAAAGCTTACACCTTATATTATTTATATGAACAAACAGGTACCGGTCGGTTAAGTAGGATTTAAACCAAGAAAGTGCTGATCCCTTAATACCTACAGTATTTTCTAGTCTGTTTAGTAAAACATCATGATCTATAGTGTCAAATGCTGCACTTAAATCTAGCATAACAAGAAAAGAAACACATCCCTTATGACATTAACAAGTCATTTAGTGCCCTAAATAATGCTGTTTCACTACTATGAAGGCTGAAATGTTTCATAAATATCATTCCTTTGGAGGTAACTACAGAGCTGCTGATAGACGGCTTTTTCTAAGATTTTGGACAGAAACGGTAGATTTGAAATTGGTCTATAATTAGATATCACACAAGGGTCAAGATTGGCTTTTTTAATCAGTGGTTTGATAACGGCAGACTTAAAGGATTTGGGCACGTAACCAAAGGTAAGGGATGAATTTAAAATAACTAACACTGGCTCTATAATACTAGGTATTACTTCTTTGAGTAAATGTGTAGGAATTGGATCTAATAAACATGTTGATGACTTAGACGAGCCGATCAGTGCGGATAGTTCAGTAGTGCGGATAGTGTTTGGGATCATTGTCTTGCTGGAAGACACAGCCACGTTCCATCTTCAATGCTCTCACTCATGGCAGGAGTTTTGGGCTTAAAATCTCATGATACATGGCTCTGTTCATTCTTCCCTTAACATGGAGCAGTCGTCCTGCCCCCTTTGCAGAAAAACAGCCACAAAGCATGATGTTTCCACCCCCATGCTTCACAGTAGATATGGTGTTCTTGGGATGCAACTCCGCATTCTTCTTCCTCCAAACACGACAAGTTGAGTTTTTTCCAAAAGGTTCTATTTTGGTTTCATCTGACCACATGATATTCTCCCAATCTTCTTGTGGATCATCCATATGCTCTCTGGCAAACTTCAGACGGGCCTGGACATATACTGGCTTAAGCAAGGGGACACACCTGACACTGCAGGGTCTGAGTCCCTCTCGGCGCAGTGTGTTACTGATGGTACTTCTTAAAGAAGTAGTTACAGGTCTATGAGAGCCAGAAATCTTGCTTGTTTGTTGGTGATCAAATACTTATTTTCCACCATGATTTACAATTAAATTCTTTAAAAATCCTACAATGTGATTTCCTGGATTATTTTTCTCATTTTGTCTCTCATAGTTGAAGTGTAGCTATGATGAAAATTACAGACCTCTCTCATCTTTCTAAGTAGGAGAACTTGCACAATCAGTGACTGACTAAATACTTTTTTGCCCCACTGTACAATTGTTCCAGTGATTTCCATTAAACATGGTTATATTATTAAGTCCTGTAGTATCTGATATATTTTGCATAGTACACCACCATGACATTTGTCAGATAACAGAATGTATTACGTCAAGAGATAAATCTGCTTGGTCTGTGTGCTTTTTCTCCACAGAGTGCACAAAAGCTAACATGAATGTAGTCTTTCTGGTTGATGGTTCTGCCAGCATGTCAACTGATGACTATGAAAAGAATAAACAGTTCATCTGGGATATTATGACAGAGCTTAAAAACAACACCCATTCAGGTGAACCATATGTGTGAACACCAACAAAAACAAAAAAACACGCAAACACACAACACATCACACACCACACACACACACACAAGTGGAAGTATGTTAAAGCAGTCATAGAAGCAAAAAAGTGTTTTTATTGTTGAGGAACATTGTGTTCATGGGTAATTTGGATGTACACTACATTATCAGAAAGTTGTAGACGGACACCCTTAAAATGAGTGAAAATCAGACACTCATCACTTAGGTCCATTACTAGGTCATCAAATCAATCAAATCGTCAATCACCTTCAGACTCACACGTTACTTGAATTCACCGTTTTTACGTTTTTAAGTCAGATCTTTGTATTTCTGATTTTGTAATGAATAATGATGTTCCTGTAGAGGAACAGAAGTTAGTCTCATATCTAGTGGAAGCTGAAGCAGAATTAGCCTACAGCAGCAACTTCATGTTAATGAGTGGGTTATATTTTACTGAAAGGCCAGAGTTTTTTCTTTTGAACATGCATTTTCTGTTACGACATGCATTAATAAAAAAACCGGCAAAACCGTGGTACAAGGAAACAAAAGTAAAAAGGTTTTTTAAGGACCAAATTGCAGTTAGCTTCCAGATGGAATTAGGAACCCAAAAATAATCAAACTAAATCGCTTTTGACACTTCCACCCTTTAGAGAAGAAACTAAATACACAATGAAAAGACAAAGAAACTTCAGGGGCTGAGGATCAAACACTGGGCGGACGCGGCAGTTGCCGCTTGTAAAACTGAATGCGCCACAACCACTGAAGAAAAACAAAACAGAAACTAAAAACAAAGTAACAGCGTAAGCGCTCAGCGCCCCTAAGCTGAGCTGTTGCCTGCGCAGAGTGATGGTATCCGAGAGTGGAACGCGCGAGAAGGCAAACCACGGTCCTCCGGCAGCTTGTGGAGCGCGATTCGAACGTGGAGGTGAAAAGGATGAAGCTGAGTTGGACCGCACAATGTTCCTTTGTGCACATGATTGCATGAGGGAGCGCTACTTTTTCGGTGATCGTGGAGAGGAGGGGAGAACAAATAAAGCCTGAATGGCTGGCAGCGAGAGTGGGAGAAGGCGAGCCGGATAAGGTCTCAGGAATATTTAAGGATGCGAGACACCTGTCTGGGTCCTCAAAATTGCACTTAAATAGCCTCGGTTCAACAGGTGCCCCCGCCCCAATTTGTGTCACCAATGTTGAATGGCGCCAAACAAGCGCTGATGCATGCGTGAGGAATCGCACCAAGCCTGCCCAAGCCGAACAGCAAGCCGACGCTACCCCCTAGCAGTTAGGAGCACGACTCGTACTCGATATTTTCAAAATGATTTATGAGCTATTTGAATTTAACTTGCACTGAAAGCATTTTGGTGGCTTAAAACCTTCTTTACCATATGTTATATTTTTGGTTATTCTTGTAATTTCACCATTTGTGAGTTGTGTGTATGCTTTCTGGTGACTCTGATTGTTGTGTATTTATGTGTGTAGTTTTCTGCAGTGCAGTTTTCTCACAATTCCAGAACCATATTCACTTTCAGCGATTACCTGAATGGTACTGCCAAGGAAAAGCTGGATAAGGAAAAGCACATGAAAAGTCTCACAAACACACACCAAGCCATCAGATTCGTACTGTGAGTAATAGATTTCTTATATATTCAGGTAGTAAGACTTGTAGGGTAGTAACAAAGTTTCCATAGAAACCATGTTTTGGGTAATTGTTATTCATCAGCTTTGCAGTCAAAGTGCATTTGCAGATAAATGAAGTTAAGGATTAAAATCAATTGAAATGTTATGAGCATGTCTGAGTAGTAAGATGTGAGTATGAGGATGGTTCCAGTAGGAGGATCTAGTTCTAAGGATGGCAGGATTAGGAGTCTGTAGGTATCAGGACAATGAAGGAAGTATCAGTATAGGTATATATAGAGGTTTTAGGAGAATATTTTCATAGGTTATGTATATGGTACCACTGCATATTATATGTATCATGACACCACAGGGTGTGTTTCTTTGTTTTGCAGAAAAAATCACTTTAATAACGTGATGTCAGGTGCAGATCCTGAAGCTGTTAAAGCTTTGGTCATCATCACAGATGGAGATCCTACAGATATAAAGGGTACAGAGCTAGAGGAGTGTGACAGACAAAACATTAAACGCTTTGTTATTGGGGTGAGCTCCATCATCCACCCATCATCCCCCATTCATATCATCCATTGTTAAATCATACAGATGTATTAATTCAAATTTACAGGTTGGGACTAGAGTAAGCCTAACAAATCTGGTTGAACTCGCCTCAGAGCCGAAGAACAGCAACACCTTTATGATTCAGGATTATGCTGGTCTGAACAGCTTTCTGGATAAACTACAAAACAAAATCTCCAACATCGAGGGTAAGAGAACAGAATCTGAAACAATCTGGCATTCAGTTAATTAAGCTTTAGGTCTGGATTTAAATATAATTATTAATATTATTATTATTTAGCGTTAGGATTAGGGTAAGGTATAAACAGCATTACATCTCCGAGTCATACCTTCATGATGTGCGGTAGTTTCATCGTTCTGATCTAGTGATGAGAACGTCATTTGTGCTGATTAAAATCATCTCTCTCAACTGACACTAGCTTTTCATTGATGTGTTTATTCAGTAGATACAGTGAATCCTAACTACAGTTGTTCCAGTGATTTCCATTAACCATGGTTATATTATTAAGGCCTGTAGGATCTGATATATTTTGCATAGTACACCACCATGACATTTGTCAGATAACAGAATGTATTACGTCAAGAGATAAATCTGCTTGGTCTGTGTGCTTTTTCTCCACAGAGTGCACAAAAGCTAACATGAATGTAGTCTTTCTGGTTGATGGTTCTGCCAGCATGTCAACTGATGACTATGAAAAGAATAAACAGTTCATCTGGATATTATGACAGAGCTTAAAAACACACCCATTCAGGTGAACATATTCTGTACACCACAAAAAACACGCACACACACACACACACACACACACACACACAAGTGGAAGTATGTTGAAGCAGTCATAGCAAAAAAGTGTTTTTAATTGTTTCTGTGTTCATTTGGATGTACACTACATTATCAAAAGTGTAGACACCCTTAAAATGAGTGGAATCAGACACTCATCACTTACAAGGTCATCAAATCAATCAATCCGTCAATCACCTTCAGACTCACACTGTTATTGAATTCACCTTTTTACGTTTTTAAGTCAGATCTTTGTATTTCTGATTTTGTAATGATAATGATGTTCCTGTAGAGGAACAGAAGTTAGTTCATATCTAGTGGAAGCTGAAGCAGAATTAGCCTACAGCAGCAACTTCATGTTAATGAGTGGGTTATATTACTGAAAGGCCAGAGTTTTCTTTTGAACATGCATTTTCTGTTACGACATGCATTAATAAAAACCGGCAAACCGTGGAAACAAAAGTAAAAAGGGTTTAAGGACCCAATTGCAGTTAGCTCCAGATGGAATTAGTGAACCAAAATATAACTAAATGAAAGAAACTAAATACACAATGAAAAGACAAAGAAACTTCAGGGGCTGAGGATCAAACACTGGGCGGACGCGGCAGTTGCCGCTGTGTAAACTGAATGCGCCACAACCACTGAAGAAAAACAAAACAGAAACTAAAACAAAAGTAACAGCTAAGCGCTCAGCGCCCCTAAGCTGAGCTGTGCCTGCGCACGAGTGATGGTATCGAGTGGAAACGCCGAGAAGGCGAAAACCACGGTCCTCCGGCAGCTTGTGGGAGCGCGATTCGAGGGGAACGTGGAGGAGAGCAAGAGAGGGACAGACAAGAGGCAGTAAAGGATGAAGCTGAGTTGGCAGCACAATGTCCTTTGTGCAAATGATTGCATGAGGAGCGCTACTTTCGCTGATCGTGGAGAGGAGGGGAGAAAATAAAGCCTGAATGGCTGGCAGCGAGAGTGGGAGAAGGCGAGCCGGATAAGGTCTCAGGATTATTAAGGATGCGACAACCTGTCTGGGCTCAAAGAAAATTGCACTTAAATAGCTCGGTCAAAAAACAGGTGTCGCCAATTGGTGCACACGGCGCCAAACAAGCGCTGATGCATGCGTGAGGAATCGCACCAAGCCTGCCCAAGCCGAACAGCAAGCCGACGCTACCCCCTAGCGTTAGGCAGGGCACGACTCCTGATATTTTCAAAATGATTTATGAGCTTATTGAATTTAACTTGCACTGAAAGCATTTGGTGGCTTAAAAACCTTCTTTACCATATGTTATATTTTTGTTTATCTTTTAATTCACAACCAATTTGTAGAGTTGTGTGTATGCTTTCTGGTGGACTCTGAGTTGTTGGGTATTTATGTGTGTAGTTTTCTGCAGTGGCAGTTTTCTCGCGCAATTCCAGAACCATATTCACTTTCAGCGATTACCTGAATGGTACTGCCAAGGAAAAGCTGGATAAGGAAAAGCACATGAAAAGTCTCACAAACACACACCAAGCCATCAGATTCGTACTGTGAGTAATAGAGTTCTTATATATTCAGGTAGTAAAAATTGTAGGGTAGTAACAAAGTTTCCATAGAAACCTGTTACGGTTCGCCATAACAAAACGATGGCGAATCGTCAAAATTAAATAAGGAGATGGGACCCAAAAGCAGTTAGCTCCAGATGGTTTTATTGAAATGAAATAGAACAAAAAGAACACAAAACAATGACTAACGAAAATGCAAATGAGCAAGGAAACTAATACCAGAAAATGACCTCAGTGGCTGGGGAGCGAACCCAGGTCGCCAGAGTCGGTGAACAGTAATTAAATCGATCGCGCCACCTGACTACTGAGGTGAAACCCAATAGAATACCAAAGGAAAGCCGATCTCCTGTGTGTGAGGGAGGGCTTTCCCACGCACTCACAAGAGAGCTGGAGAGAGGAGAAGGAGTAGAGCGAAGGCTCCGGTGCTTCTGAAAGAACTAAAGTGAAAGTAAATAAACAAAACTGTATTAAACAAATACGAAATGAATAGTTAACTTAAAGACCAGGTGAGACTCTGCGTGTGTGTGGAAAACAGCGACTGTATGAACTGCGTACACACACACAGAGACGTCACGGGCGCGCTTAAGCAAACGGCAGAGGGAGGAGGGGTAAAAATCTCCCGTTGACATCAGCTGAGCGGAGCTCAGAGCTGAACGTCAACTCTGCCGAGCGAGGGAAGGAGAGGGAGGAGGGAAATCCCTCCGGGCTGTGTCAGAGCTGCAGGCACATACGCACACACCCACACACACACACACACACACACACACACACACACACACACACACACACACACGGAGTAGTAATGGGCGTGGCCAAAAGCTCCTGCACGCTCTGAACGGATTGCAGCGCAGGTTTTTGGACAATATTTTCATAGGTTATGCATATGGTACCACTGCATATTATATGAATCATGACACCACAGGGTGTGTTTCTTTGTTTTGCAGAAATAATCACTTTAATAACGTGACGTCAGGTGCAGATCCTGATGCTGTTAAAGCTCTGGTCATCGTCACAGATGGAGATACTTCAGATGTAAGGGGTACAGAGCTAGAGGAGTGTGACAGACAAAACATTAAACGCTTTGTTATTGGGGTGAGCTCCATCATCCACCCATCATCACCCATTCACTTCATCCATTGTTAAATCATACAGGTGTATTAATTCTAATTTACAGGTTGGGACTAGAGTAAGCCTAATGAATCTGGTTGGACTCGCCTCAGAGCCGAAAAACAGCAACACCTTTATGATTCAGGATTATGCTGGCCTGAACAGCCTTCTAGATAAACTACAAAACAAAATCTATAACATCGAGGGTAAGAGAACAGAATCTGAAACAATCTGGCATTCATTTAATTAAGCTTTAGATCTGGTTTTAAATATAATTATTAATGTTATTATTACTTAGGCTGGATGGGGGGGATCATCCCCTGGTGCAACAACAGCATTTTCTACCCATGGGTTTGTTTACTGAGTGAACAGAGACCCGATTAAAGAACCTATTTGAGGGACACTTCTTTTGCTGATATTAATACTGTACTGTAGCAATAAAACACCTTCTCGTTATTTTCTGATTCTCTTTTCTGTTAAAGTGTGAAAATGTTTTAAATGTTAAATATGTTGATGAATGTTTGGTGGTGTTTCTGCTCTCAGGAACCAAGATTAGTTCGAGCAGAATCCAGAAAAGAGAGTTATCTCAAAGTGGATTCAGTGCTGCTACAAATGAGGTAAAATAAATATTCAACAATTCAACATGGTGTGTGTAAGCTTAGAGTTGTTAGTTCTTTTAATTTTTATTTGTTTATGTTTGTATGTGCATCTGTATGCGTTTTTTGGAGCTGTAACAGTAATTTCTGTGCTGATGCAGAGCTGGTGTTACCCATGAAGGCTAGTAACTGTGAGTGTATTATCAATGTGTACCTATATATAACAGAGTAATGAGAGAGTTTAAAATGAAACGAGCTGATTAAACCCAAGAGAAAGAAAGAAAAAACAAGAAATGGTCTGATAACTGTTAAAAGGGAGTTCATGACATAATAGACTCATCTGAGTTTAACGAGAAGGGAGAAAAATAATTAGAGAGAAGAAACGTTCAAATTAAAGTTGAATCAAGAGGACAGAAGCTAATATTTACTGTTCATATATTAATATTCAGAATTAGACGGAAGATCCCTCCCCTTTAGGACCCTCCCTGCCTCTGCACCTCAGGTCCGCCCCTTAGCGTCCCATTACAAGATCTGATCTTTGCTAAGCTACCTGACTCTGTAACAGATCTAATCTGATCTAACCAATAATCTGGTGTACTGTGGCTCTGTAAATAACTGAATGTTTGTTTTCATTTGTTTATTGCTCTAGGACCTGCTAATTTTAGGAGCTGTTGGATCCAATAATTGGCGTGGGATGCTGTATGAGGTAACAGAATCCGAAGGTGGGTTCAGAGAGATGGAAATTAATGACCCGGAGCTGATGCATGACTCCTACAAAGGTACGTTACACTGTGTACTGTAGCTACTCTATACAGATATAAAAAACTCAGACAGAATGAGCCCTGAACTCTAGTGTTGTGCCGTGTTTAGGTTACTCTGTTGCTCTTGGACAGAGAGATGGAGCCTCTCTGGTGTTCTCCGGTGCCCCCAGATCCAGCCACAAAGGTCAGGTGACTCTCTTCAGGAAGATAAATGGCATGTGGGAAACCAAAGAGACGGTCAATGGAGAACAGGCTAGTACCACTTACAAAACATTTACATTTATCCATTTAGTATCTAGTTTAGCTTCAAACTGAGGATTTTAAATTCTCAGGAATTTCTACTGGAACGACTGGGCAGTCTCGATCAGACAGATTTTTACCAAATTTTCTCTTTTTTTCTCAGAACTTATAACCAGTCACTATATTAAAAACATTTAAGCGGTTATTCAAATAGATAAAACTATGCTGAGTTAGCTTCACTTATCCTGACTCAAAACTTAAGATAGCAAAACAATCCTCCCTGCAGAGATTATTCACGTGTCAGCAATGACTTGGTTCTCCAAACTAAATGGAAAGCCCAGTGGTTAAGTATTATTACCAATTTCAAGTCATGATAATCATTTCCATTTGTTCCTCTCCATATAAGGATGACACATGTTTAAGTGTGTTAAGTTTTGTGAACTCTGACTTGAATAACTTTTTCTAAAGTTATTCTTTATTGTTACTAGATACAGATTGTGATAGACAGAGCCCTCCCTCTTATTTTATTCCACAAATCATTCCTGTGGCTGCTCAGGATGAGTAAGAACTTAAGATCAAGAATCCCTTTCATGTGTTTTTCTATAGACCATATATCAGTTTTATTTAATCAACCCAAACAAACAAAATTAGAAAACCCAACCAGAATAAGAAGAGAATGAGTAACGTTCAAAACCTAATAATCGAAATGATCATAAATAATTTTTCTGTAGATCGGTTCATATTTTGGAGCATCGGTTTGTGTTCTGGATGTGGATTCAGACAGTGAGACTGATTTCCTTGTGGTTGGAGCTCCATCGTATTACCAGGCTTATCCTCAGAGAGAGGGACGGATGTACATCTACAGGATAGCTTCCAAGGTACCACACATTGCTACTGTCTGGACAGTCGATGGCGCTGCAGCCCAAAGTCTTGTGTTTCACTAAATGTAGACTACCTCATCTGAATCTGGTTTTCTGAATGTATCTAATATAGGGAGTAACGTAAAGCAGCACCACTGTTATGCATCTGTTGTTTCTGTTCATTCCTAAAGCTGGTGAAGGTGCTGGAAGTGGCTGAATCTGCTCAGGGTCGGTTTGCAACAACCGTAGCATCTATAGAAGATCTAAATGGAGATAAGTTACAGGATTTAGCAGTTGGTGCTCCTCTGGAGGATGGTGGAAGAGGAGCCATTTATATCTACCTCGGCAACCTCACACAGGGCATCTGCTCTCAGTACAGCCAGGTATATCCCAAAAATATCAACCCACAGTGCAGTCATGTACACAAACCAGCCGCTAGATTGCTCAGACAGGGTATTTCTAGTGCCGGTCCCAAGCCCGGATAAATGGTGAGGGTTGCGTCAGGAAGGGCATCCGGTGTAAAACATTTGCCAAATAAAGTATGCGAGTTCATAATAATTTCACCATACCGGATCGGTCGCGGGCCGGGTTAACAACGACCGCCACTGGTACTGGTAGCAACCAGGGTACCAGCGGAAATTGGACTACTTTTTGCCAAAGATGAAGAGGAGGGAAGCGCGTGAGGAGACCGAGAGAAATCAGGAGGGGCCAGAATATAGCACTGAGGGTAGCAACCCTAAATGTAGGGACGATGACAGGGAAAGGTAGAGAGCTGGCTGATATGATGCAGAGGAGAAAGGTCGATGTTTTGTGTGTGCAGGAGACAAAGTGGAAGGGTAGCAAGGCTCGATGCATTGGTGCGGGGTTTAAACTGTTCTACCATGGTGTGGATAGGAAGAGAAATGGAGTTGGTGTGGTCCTGAAGGAGGACTAGTAAAGGAATGTCGTTTGAGGTGAAAAGGTGTTGGTAGATAGGGATAATATTCTCTGAAAGCGGGAAATTGAGGGTGTAATGGTGAATGAATGTTTGTGTTTAGTGGCTCTAGGCACCACAGGGTGGCTGTGAATTAGAGGAAGAAAGAGAGATTGTGGGGGGGAGTTAGATGAAGTGGTGGTTTTGAGTTTTTGAAGCATTCCCAGGGAGGAGAGACTGGTGATTGAGGCAGATTCAAGGTCATGTTGGTTGAAGGGTAATAAAGGAGATGTGAGGAAGGAGAAGGGAGGGGAATGGGTGGGGGGGCCGCTCTCTCATTCCCGTTAAGGATAGGAACCTAGAAGGACAGATGGTGGGGGATTTTTTTGCATAACAAAGAGGATTTTGAAATGGCTGTGGTGAACCATATTTCCAAAAAGAAGGAGGGAGCATAGGTGGTGATTATACGAGTGGAGGGAGGAAGGGAGGAGCACCAGGTTAGACTAAAATCTTAGAGAAAGAGGTTGGGAAGAGGTTGCTTTAAAAGAGAGTGGTTGATGTAAGGTGGGTAGTGGCAGGGGAGATGTAGTAGGCAGCATCGGATGTGGGTTTGTGCAGGATGGCTCTGAGTGGTTCGGAAGGAGGAAAGAGGACAAAGGGGCAGAGGATAAAAATCGTGGAGGAAAAGGAGTTTGAGAAAGGAATTTTGTCTTTCTTGTTGAAGGTTTGTAAGGAGTTTCAGAGAGGTAGCTGAGGAAGGGGCTTTGGGTGAGAGGAAAGAGCTCCAGACGGCTGGATTAGTAGCATAGCAAACAGTTAATTAGGACAGACAGGTACAAAGGTACTGGGTGTGTCTTTCTGGAAAGGATGAAAAGATGTGAAAATGAGGAAAACTGCTGGTGGGAACGAGGAAGTGCAGGAGTTTATTCAGAAGAAAGAGGTCAGCAAAGCAAAGGAAGAATGGAACGGGACAGGACTAATGAGAGTAGGTAGCGAGTCAAGGAGATTGCGGGCAGGCCAAAGGGCAAAGAGTTGATGAGTTATATGAAAGATGAGTTATATGAAAGGTTAGGACAGTAGGGAAGGAGAGAAGGAGTTTTGTATTTGCTGGCGAGGGGACAGAGAGATAGAGCTGGAAAGGGAAGGTGCAGCCAGTAGGGTGATCAAGGATAGAAGAAATGAAAATGTACTGTCAGGTGAGGAGAGGTGAGGGAAGGAAAGAAAAGATGGAAAAGGAGAGCATTTTGCGGAGTTGATGAATGCAGAAAAAGAAAGGGAAAGAAGGGCTGGATGGTGTAGTTGTAGACTTGTGGAACAGGATGTAGCAAAGATTTAAGCGAGGACGAAGAAAGAAGGAGGGGAAAGCTTTGTGGAAAAGTATGAAGAACGGGAAAAAAGGCAGTGGGCCTGATGACATACGGGTGAGGTATATGGAAAGTCTAGGAGAGAGAGGGGGTAAGTAGGGGGGGCGGGAGGTGATGGGGGGGGGAGTGTTTGGGTTGCTGGATGAGTCGAGGGGGAGTGAGTGGATGTTTTTGACTAGATTATTTTCAATGGAAAATTCTGGTGAATGCGGTAGGCCGGAGGAATGGAGGAAAAGTTACTTTGTAAAAAAACGATTTGAAGCAGAAGGGTGATAGAGGGTGAATGTACAGAGTTGTGGCTCTTACAGGGGATCATCATAAAGTGATGAAGCCACAACAATGAAGATTTTGGGAGGAGCAGGAGAGAGTTTGTGGAAGCTAGGCTCAGACAGGGATGGTGACGTGTGAACAAACAGTATGGTTTTCCATGGCCAAGGAAGAAGAGCACCATGGATGCGATTTTTTTTGCTTTTTTTGGACTGCGAGGAGAAGTATTAGAGATGGTCAGGAAAAAGCTTACACTGCGCTTGTGGATTTTGGAGAAAGGGAAAGAAGCTTTGACAGGGGGTTGCCAGGGAGGAACTAGTGGTGATGTATTGAGGAAAGTTCGAGTGTGGAAAAGTAAGTTAGATTAGTGCAGGGACAGGTATGGAGAACAGGTGACAGCGGTGGTGAGATGTGCTGTAGGAGTGAAAGATAGCTTAAGGTAGAGGTGGGACTGCATTCCAGGACGTCCCTCCCTGAAGTCCCTCTTATTGCTCTGTGATGGACAGACTAACAGATGAGGTCCAGACGGAGGAACGCAGTGGACTATGATGTTTGCAGATCGACATTGTGATCTGTAGTGAGACAGGGAACAGGTAGAAGGAAAGAAAACTTGGGAGGTTGGAGGTATAATCTGGAAAGGAGAGGAATGAAAGGTCAAAAAAAAAACTTTGTAGTAAGACAGAATACATTGTGTGTAAATGAAAGGGAGGCAGTGGTGGAACAGTCAGGCTACAGGGATCAGTGGTCACAAAGGTCCAGGAGAGTTTCAGGGTTACTTGGATCAACTGTCCAAGGATAATGGGGGAGTGCGGGAAGAAGAAGGAGGTAAAGAAGAGAGTTCAGACAGGATGGAATGGGTGGAGAGGAGAAGAGTAGAGTGTCAGGGAGTGCTGTGTGACAAAAGGGTTCACAGCAAAAGTGAAAGGATAAGATTTATATAAGAGGTTAGTGTATCAAGCCTTGTTATGGGTTAGAGAATAGAGACAGTGGCCACTGACAAAAGAGACAGTAGCAGAGTGGAGGTGGCAGAACTTAAGAGTTTGAGGTTCTTCTTTAGGAGGGGTACTAGGTGGAACAGGAAGGAATGAGATCATAGAGGGATAGCACAGGTTGAAACATTGGAGAGAAAATTTGAGAGGGAAGACTGAGATGGTTTGGACATGTGCAGAGGAGGGATAGTGGATATATTGGTAGGAGGATGTTGGCGATGGAGCTGCCAGGCAAGAGACGGAGAGGAAGACCAAAGAGGAGTTATTTGGTAGTGGTAAATGAAGATATGCAGGGAGTTGAGGTGAGAGTAGAGGACGTGGAGGACAGGGTGAGGTGGAAACGTTTAACTCGCTGTGGTGACCCCTGATAAAGGGAGAAGCCGAAAGAAGTAGAAGAAGAAGAAGAAGAAGAAGTGCAGTCATGTACACCCAATAATCCCATTATAAATGGCATATGTTGCCATCTCTGCCAGGTGCACCGTAAAGCCCATGTACACATGGCATATGACCCCAGAACAGCCAGGTACTTCCAATAACCTCATCAGATCGGGCTTAGCACACTTTTCGGCCCAGTACACCGAAGAACCTAACACACAGAGTACAGACTTTCTTTTATACCACCATAGAACCCTAAACTCCATTAGACAAGGCATGTTTTACTTCTTCTGGGTAAACCTCAAAGCCCCTTGCATAGGGCTTACACATTTATACCACAGCCCTAACACCCCACACAGTATGACCCAATTACCTGCAGATAGAGCCCAGAATATTACATATGCCCTAATTTAATCAGGTTCACTCATGAAACTCGAGCAGAACTAATTTGTGTGTAAATCGTCCGTAAAACAGCTTTTTTGTAAATGGCAATATTCATGAAAATCTTTGTAGGCCCGAAATGTTAGTATGTATGAATAAAAGCCTACACATGGTCCGGAGGAAAGGTAAGCTGTAGGCTGCAACAACACGAATCGATAAAATCGATAATAATCGATTATTAAAAGTGTCGACAACGAATTTCATTATCGATTAGTTGTGTCGCATGATTTTTGTTTCCCTCGCTTTGTCATATCCGCTTACGTTACTTGCGGCACTTCGTCAACGCTGGAAAAAAAACGAACGAGTTGAACAGAGCGAGGTGGAGCCGGCACGGACGCGGAATCTTCAAAATAAGTTAGCGTTAAGAATTAAATAAATTCTACAAATGAAACATGACCGGCGCAGAGAAGAAGGTTCGGCTTAAGTCCTCAAAAGTGTGGGAGCACTTCACGCTTCACACAACTAAAAATGTGTAACATGCAAGCTTTGCAAAATTGATCTGACCTGGCACAGGAGCACCCCGGTGCTGATACAGCCCTTGAAACGGAAACATGGAGTCACCGATAAGGATGAAGGGATCTCAACAACAGCGTAAGTCACCACAGTATCCCGAGTTTGTTCCGTTTTGAAGTGAGGAAACGTAACGGCACACTCACACTATGGGAACGGGCACAGCACGGTTGATGCTGTCTTTGCTTGTTAGCTGGATAATGATAGTCATGTCATTAACAGAGACAGATATCCTATATTGGCCAGGCTAGCCAAGTCCTATTTATGCATTCCTGGTACTTCAACACTGTCTGAGCATCTATTTTCTGCGACAGGAAACATAGTCTCTAAAAAGAGAGCCAGCTTTAGCCAGGAGCATGTTGACAGGCTAACATTTTTGCATTGCAATGCAAAGTTCCTAAAGAAAGAGCATGAATGAGTTTGTATGTAGTGTTTGCATCAGAGATGCACTTATTATTCTTTATTGTTTAATTTGTTATTTTAATTTATTATTATTCATTTATTGTAAGCACTTATTTGCTCTGTTATTTAATGTTATATCTCTGAATAAAGACATGGAAAAGTTTTTGTTTTTAACCCGATTCATCGATTAATCGAAAAAATAATCGACCGATTAATTGATTGTTAAAATAATCATTAGTTGCAGCCCTAGTAAGCTGTTTGTGACATCCGAAAAACACCAAAACGTGTCATTAGACATGACTGCACTTGAATTAAAGTGCTAACTAAATTTTATAATTATTATAATTCTATAATACATATAAAAGCCTATTAATCAGAGAAACTTGGACACTTCTGAAATGGTATGTAGCCTTTAGGACTCTGCTGTAGTTTCATTGCACATTTCTCTAAGCGCTGTATTTATTTCTGAAAAAGAATAATTTTGCTGATGCACAACACTAGGCATTGGTTTTTCCGCAACCCTGTCCAGGATTAAGCGGCTAATAAGAAAGTGAATGAATGAATCAGCACTGCTTCATCAGTTTTCTGCGTCAGTCAGAATTCTGTTTTGTTTACAAGTGGCACTTCGGCTGGGCGGCTGAACATTGTTATGAAATTAATATTACAGAGCACAAAAAATAGAGAAAAACCGGAAAAGCAGGCGATCGGTAAACAAACCAACAAGGGCTCAGACTAACGCGTAGTCAGAAGATGCGGAACGTAGTCATACACGAAGGTAGCAAACTAAATAAACTTGAAGAGAACGCTCGGTAGTGTCGCGGGAAAGAGACAAAACCTTGCAAATCGCTAAACTCGCCACTGTCCTATATACACGTGGGTAATGGCCGCAAAACAGACTTGGCGTCCTTCAAAATTCGGGTGACGGCGACCTCAAGTGAGGTGGCACTGGTACTACAGCCGCAAGCAAGCAAAATAAAACTCCAGGTAGAATAATTGTGAGTTAGAGTGCTTTGTGTGAGCTGTACAGAGCAGGTCTGTGTTGAACTGGGAGTAGCCTATACTCTGGCTGCATGTCAGCACATCAAACAAAAATGACTAGTACTGCACTCTTCATTTTATCAATAAATAGCTGAATAATGATCAAAACTTATTATTCTCTTTCTGATAGTTTTCTGACCTATTCTAACATGAGAAATGCATTTTATATTTTATTTTATATAATAAATACACATGCAAGTGCCAAAAATAAGGCTATTTTCATTTCAGCAGTTATGAAATTCTGAGCTTGCTAGTTTTAATTTACCATCAGATTTCGGTCCAGCTGCAGATCACTGTCACCACCATGAATAATATCTGACAAAGAGCTTTCACTAATAATGCTGCTGATTCATTCATCTGCGAGACAGGCTTGATGACGGATCCAAGGCTCCTGTTTTAAAAAGTGCTGGATGGTGTGTGCAGTGTACTGATATTTTTTTTAGATTCAAGCTTCATGTCCAATCAAATCCTGAACTGCTCTGGTAAAACAGTACGTGTAACTTGCTGCTAATCTGCTTTTAGGTACCAAAATTCAACGGTGGACTCTTGAAAATAAAAGGTGTCGATTTGAATGTACTTTGTATTATGGTTCACTCTTTGGCCGCTAGTGGCCAGTATTTGACCCTACATGGCAGCGTGAGCGTCGGCAGCGCGATTGTGCGTGCATCAGCCCTTCCAGGGTATTTAGTGGTTAAGTGGCAACACCTGTTGTTGAGCCCATATAAACACACCTTGGGGGCTCACACGGTGTCGCATTATTCGCTTCGCTTCGCTTCAGCAACCCGACACCACACATGCACGCGCTCAATCTGCCTCAGCTTATCATGGCATCCCATTTAACTCTTGTTGTTTATTTTTGGTTTTCAGGGACAACGGTACGGGGTTTTCAGTAGATTGCCTTTCCCTCTCACGCCATCGCCCCCTCCTTTGCGATCGCGGGAATTCTTCCCCCAATGCGATCTCGGGGTTTTTAAAGCGAATGCAGAGCTTTACTTCATACTGCATACTTCACATTTTATTCGAACTATGACTCCATGACTTTAGTTCGTGCTTAGATTTATCATCTACGCCGCCCAAGGAGGTTGGGTCCCTTTTTGAGTCTTGGTCCTCCCAAGGTTTCTTCCTATAACACTCAGCGAGTTTTTCCTTTCCACTGTCGCCCTAGGCTTGCTCAATCTGGGATTGGACGTACTTATTAGGAGACAATCTAAACTTGTAAAGTTGCTTTGAGACAATGCTCCATTGTAAAAAGCGCTATATAAATAGATTTTGACTTGACTAAACTCGTCCTCTTCGTTTCCCGCGGCCATGCAGCACTTTACCAGGCGCTTGTTTTCATTATTTGTGTTGCACACGCTTTTGGAAACTCTGCTCAGGCTTCTGCACCTCGCGCATGCACAGTCCCGTACGCCGTTGGCACAGCAGAGGTACGTCTTAGGTGTAGTAGTGAATAGGGGCGATCTACGCTTACGACATTCTTTCCTTCTTTTACGTATTATCAGTTACTTTCACCTTCGGTTTATATTTATTTTTTTGATTTTTTTTATTTTGGTTAATTACTTCCATCTGGTGCTAACTGCACTAGGGTCCAAACCCGTTTATTCTTTTGTTTTCATGGTTCGTCATTCTTTTAATATGGCGAACTGTAATAGAGTGATGCGACCAGCTACAAGACCCAGCATTAGCTCCTGGACCTCCAGTTTGGTGGTCCCCAGTCACCGCAGCTGGCAGATCTCCTTACCCGGGTACCATCTAGCTTTTGGGGGCTCAGCTGGTCTTTATGATCCTGATCTCATTACGCAGCCTAGTACCTGCTGTAGTGGGCGTCGGTCTCTTCCCCACTCTTAGCTTCAGCTGTTGCTTCCGATCGATCACTTCGACCCAGGGTTTGACCCCGAGGTAACGCCCCCCCCACCCCGCAAGGGGGTCCCATGGTCACGGGCCTACTGTCCAAAACCCCCTGGGTCCCAGGCAGGTTTTGGAATTTGTTCCATTAATTCTGGGTTTAATGACCGGGCCTTAATGGACCTCTTTATGCTTGGCCTCAACGAGGAATTACAGGACGGACTAAGTCAGCTCGAGTCCCCTTCCTCTTTGTCCAAGCTCTATGACCTGGCTATTGATGTCGATTTCCGACTTCAGAGAGCCAGGGAGAGGCCCGGTGCCATTTGCTCCTCTTTTGTCCAGGCTGGCCTGCCACGGTCTTAACCCCGGTCCCTGAGGTTACTGAGATCCAGCCCATCTGGAGTCTGCACGAAATACTCGAGCAGATCTCGATTATTGCTGCAGCTGTAAAGCAGTTGTGTATTAATGCATCCCTTAGCTCCATACCTGAGCTTGCCATGTCCATTGGCGCTGTATCTAAGCATACAAGTTCTGCACCAGAGCATTTGGTGCCCTGTAGCTCCGTACCTGCGTTCAACGTTTTCAGGGACAACCATATGTCTAGGAGTTCGTAGACTCCAAGACAGGGGCTTTCAGGAGATTGCCCGGTAGACAGGGCCGAGTTGTTAGTGTAGGGCCAGTTTTTTTTTTTATGTGTTTATTTTCTATCTGGCTTTCCCCACTGCTTGCGAGCCTCGCCCCCACCTTTCCCTCTCACGCTTTCGCACCCCTTCTTCACCATCACTGGAATTCTTCCCCCGACGTGATTGCATGGTTTGAAGAGAACGCAGAGCTTTCTAACCTCGTCCTCTTTGTTTCCCATGCCCGGAAGCTCCGCTCGGGCTTTTGCACCTCACGCATGCGCAGTCCCGTATGCCGTTGGTGCAGCAGAGGTACATCATAGGCGTAGTAGTGAATAGGGGCGATCTACGCTTACGACGTCCTTCTTGATGTTTTATCAGTTACTTTCACCTTTGGTTTATATTTATTTCTTTGATTTACTTTATTTTGGTTCATTACTTCCATCTGGAGCTAACTGCACTTGGGGCCTAACCCGTTTATTCTTTTGTTTTCACGGTTCGTCATTCTTTTAATATACCGAACCGTAACACTTTGCTCAATAAAATATCAATTCGTCTGTAGCGAATCCTGGCTCAGACAATCTCTGAGAAGCTGCAGCAGTTTGGGGTGGAGATTTATGGGACGACGGACATGGGACAGGATGGACTGGCGGACATTGTTGTTGGAGCACAAGGAGCAGTGATTCTTTTAAAGTAAGATGTGCAAACAGGTTCTGATGAAATAATACAGCATTAAATGTATGAGTAATGCAAGTCATAGTTCATGTGATGTACTTGGTTCCTTCAGGTCTCGCCCGGTTCTGTCTGTTTCTGCAAAGCTTAGTTTCTATCCCTCACAAATCAGCCTCACCCACTTAGATTGCCTGGGTACTGAAGCTACATTTCCCATCATTACCTTCACCATCTGCTTCAGCATGACAGAAAGCACCAAAAATACAGGTACAGTAATCATGCGTCCAAGTAAACCCTGCAGAGGTACGGTCCTCTAGAAGACTGCTCAGGGTGGTTTTAGATCCAGAGTCCTTCCTGAGACTCAATTTTTCTTGTAGTAGATCCTCTTCTAGGGAGCTTCAGGCCATAGATTTGATGACAGCTGTGAATGGTAGGTAGCAAGTAAACATAACCTCTACATATGTTCAGTATCAAATGTTCAGTATCATATGTTCAGTCTCCTTTGGTTCTGGGAAAGTGTGTGGGTTTTGGGGCTATGCCTTTTTGGGAATATGCCCTTCTCGGTCTCAACACCAATTCTCTGTCATTACATGGAGTTCCATCCAGAGCAGGGGTCAGGCAGCAGACAGACCAGCTTAACCAACTATCTGCTGGTAGCCATGCACCGTCACCCAGAACCCACATTATTGAAACTGTGTCTGTTACCTGCATCTGCCCTAAACATAAATGCTCTCAAAAAGTCTTTCTTTGATTCAGATCTCTCCTTTGATGTGCACATTAGCAGCATCACTCGAATTGCTTTCTTTCAGTTACTCAATATCACTAAACTTAGAAATATCCTCTCTTTTAATGATGCAGAGAAACTGGTTCATGCATTTATAACCTCAAGGTTGGATTACTGTAACGCCTTACTTACTGGATGCTCTAGTAAATCTATAAATAAACTTCAATTAGTTCAGAATGCAGCCGCCTGAGTGGTAACTCGAACTAGAAAATGTGATCATATCACTCCTGTTCTATCATCACTACACTGGTTACCAGTTAAATTCCGCACTGATTACAAAATACTTCTTATAACTTATAAAGCTCTACATGGCCTGGCCCCACATTATCTGAGTGAACTATACGAAGCTAACAATTCAGACACGGACCCAAAAAAATCAGGATCCTAGCTAACATACTCGTCTACGGAAGCAGAAGGTGCGGCGTGCTCGGATACAGAACTGTACGAGTATAACACTTCAGACACAGAACCAATGAATTCAGGATCGGCGCTAACACACTGGACTATGGAACCAGAAAGCGCAGCGCGCTCAGATACAGAGCTATACGATGCTAACAAGTCATACACAGAATCTGTGAACTCAGGATTGGAGCTAACATGCTCGACTATGGAACTAATAGGCGTGGCATGCTCAAATACGGAGCTGGCGAACCCATATACAAAGCTAATTGGCCCAACTACTGGGCAAACTTGCTTGAAGGCTGAGCTAATGTGCTCAAATACGGTGCTAGGGTGCTCAACCACGAGGCTAGCCTGCCTAAATACTGGGTTATCAGACACTAGCGACTCAGGTACTGAGCTACGGGACACTTACTGCTCATCTACTGAGCTACCATGCTCAAATACGAAGCTAACTGGCCTAAATACTGGGTTATCAGGCGCTAGCAACTCAGGTACTGAGCTACAGGGTGCTAACTGCTCAACTACCAAGCTATTGGGTGCTAACTGCTCAGCTACTGAGCTAGCGTGCTCAAAAGCAAAGCTACCTGGCCAAAATACCAGGTTATCAGACACTAGTGACTCGGATACTGTGCCAAGTGGGGGGTAACAGCCCTTTGATGGAGCTAACAGGCACAATGTGCACAGATACGTGACTAGTGTACTCAGAAGCGGGGCTATAACATGCTAACCAGCGCTTGGTCAGTACCTCCCGGCTGCTTGTGAGCTGGGGATCCTGCAAATTACCAGCGAACTTGGAAAGCAGTAGACAGTTGGAGGACGTCTGCTGGTCTTCAGCGGAGAGACCATACCTCTTCCACAGCTTGTCTACCCACTGATCATTGCTCCCCAACATAAACCTAGGCCAGTTCGGGTCTGCTCAGTGGCGGGGTTTGCCTGTGAGATTCCAGCTATAAAACACCAGGCAGTCAAAATTTGTATAATGGGGAAACTGGTGCAAGTAGGCTGAGCATTGCAGCAAAAATTCACCGCATTGACGGGAGTTACCGTCAAATTTTTCCTACAATGCTCAGCCCACGTTGATAACACCAGGGTAGCACAAGAACCTGCCGTCTCCATATTTGGGCAAGGTATTCTGTCACGATGGGCCCTTACGGGAGGAATGGAGACATGCGCAGGTTCTACATAAATAACCATTATTACGAAGGGAGCCACAGAGCAAACCGAAAGCAAACACAAATATGCAAAGCAATTAACATAACAGGCTACCGCAAGGCTAAAACATAAACAGGCTCCGCAAGGCATCAACAGAAGCGGGCTTACTGCAAGACAAAACATAGATCCCTTTTGCGTGATAGTGCGAGCATAAACACGGATAATGGAAGCAGCCAAACGCAGCAACAGTCCAAAGGTCTTAGATCAAACAATACCCCATACTATTCTAGAGCTAGGGCCCTGCTTAAATACAGTCTATACCAGCTGTGTCCACTTAGTCTAAGGGCCATAGCTGCTTCTTCATAACGTGTGAGGAGGGGCATAACGTGAGTATGCATCAATGCATGCAGATTGGTTCCTCCAATGCAGGGGTTATAGCAACTGGTCAATTACAAGTGTAATTTCCAGGGGCAGAGAATAGTTTTGCTTCGTTTTATGACAATTTAAGTTAAGCAGAACATTTTCTGCGGTTCTATGTAGTCACACTGGACTTGCTACATATCTAAGAGTTATTCCAAGCAACTCATCCATGTGGTTGATGATTTTTAGAGCCAACAGTCAGTGCTGCAGTAAGACACTGGACCTTTAAGCTCCCAGTACAGAAACCAGTTTTGATTCATCTTTTGAAGTGTGACAGGTCAAACCAAAGCCAGACCTTTGTGGTTGAAATGGTATGAGGTTTGAGGCGGGATTCTGGTGTTTAGTCAGGAGGATCTTGAGGAGTATCACCTGAGTGAGCATTTTCTGATATTTACAGATTTGAGGTTTGCTTGGATTTGAGGTCAGTACCAACCTGAGTACCAGCTGATCTGAGATGTAGAACTGAGAAGAGAAAGCAGGCTGTGGAGGTGTTGAGAAGAAATAAAGGGATATGAAGAATTGTTTCAAGGGTCGAATATGATGCCTGACCATGAAGGACATGGTTACTCAGTGAATGGGTTTCTAAGGAGTATAACAATGTAGATTTTTGAAAGGCCGGGTTTTGGAACCATCTTTAGAGATTACCTCCAACATTCATAGTCAGATGGGGGTTATGAGGTTTCAAACTCTAGAATCCATGACTTAAGGGGAACAATAATGCTAACTACGTATTTTGTTTAATCAGATGGAGTGAAGTCTAGTCTGAACGTGTCATACCAGCTGATCACAGACCCTGTGAGAGAGAAGAGTCGAGTTTTCTTTGTGAAAGAAGATAAAATGTCCAGGAGCCTCCTGAAGTCTGAACTGCTGGACTTAAATCTTTCCTGCTTCAACCACACACTGTACATGCTAGTACGTTGTAACCTCATGTAATCTATGCCTTATTCTAATCCATATCTACAGTTTAGTTACAACACCCTCTAATTCTGGCCTCTGATTATGTAGTAAATGGAAACGTTTAATATTTAGATAAGATTGATTTTATCTTCTCCTCTGTTTCCCTTGTAGAACTGTGTGAAGGACACTCTTTCACCTGTCCTCATTCAACTCAACTTCTCCCAGTCTGTTCTTCAGCCTGAGAACATAACTACAGTGCTGAATCTGGATAGCAGAACCTCAGAGGAAGTTGTGGTGAGCAGAACCATTCCACTATCTCATACTCCTGGGGCTTTACAGTGGTATGAAAAAGTTTGGGCACCCCTGATAATTTTCATGATTTTTCTTTATAAATCATTGGTTGTCCAGCTCAGTAATTTCAGGTAAATATATCATATAGCAGATGAACACCGTGATATTTGAGAAGTGAAATTAAGTTTATAGGTTTTACAGAAAGTGTGCAGTAATTATTCAAACATAATTAGGCAGGTGCATAAATTTGGGCACCCTTGTCATTTGAATACCTTTAGCACTAATTATTGGAACACAAAATTTGTTTTGTAAGCTCATTGACCCTTGATCTACATACACAAGTGAATCCAACTATGAGAAAGGGTTAAGGTGGCCAATTGGAAGTTTTTCTCCTCTTTGCATCTTCTCTGAAGAGTGGCAACATGGGAGCCTCAAAACAACTCTCAAATGGCCTGAAAACAAAGGTTGTTCAACATCATGGTTCAGGGAAAGGGAAAAGCTCTCAGAGATTTCAGTTTCCACTGTGAGGAACATAGTGAGGCAATGGAAGACCACAGGCACAGTTCTAATTAAGGAACTCCCGAAGTGGCAGACCAAGAAAAATCTCAGATAGGCAGAGGCGGAAGGATGGTGAGAACAGTCATAATCAAGCCACAGACCACCTCCAAAGACCTACAACCTCATCTTGCTGCAGATGGTGTCACTGTTCATCGTTCAACTATACAGCGCACTTTTGCACAAGGAGAGGCTGTATGGGAGAGTAATGCAGAAGAAGCCTTTTCTGCAGACACGCCAAAATAGAGTCACTTGAGGTGTGCTACAGCACATTTGGACAATCCAGCTTCATTTTGGAATAAAGTGCTGTGTACTGATGAAACTAAAATTGAGTTATTTGGACATAACAAGGAGCGGAAAAGGAACACAGCATCCCAAGACAAACACTTGCTACCCACAGTAAAATTTGGTGGCGGTTCCATAATGCCCGCGGGACTGTGTGGCCAGTGCAGGTACTAGGAATCTTGTTAAAATTGAGGGTCGCATGGATTCCAGTTAATATCTCCAGATTCTTAAGAACAATGTTCAAGAATCAGTGACAAAGTTGCACCGAGGCCAACGACCCCAAACCCTGCTCATAATCTACTAAGGCATTCATGCAGAGGAACCAGTACAACGTTCTGGAATGGCCATCTCAGTCCCCAGACATGAATATTACTGAAAATGTGGGCTGTCCATGCTTGGAAACCATCAAAGATGACTGAACTGGAGATGTTTCTAAAGAAGAATGGTCCAAAGCACCTTCAACCAGAATCCAGACTGGAAGCTGTAGGAAGCGTTTAGCGGCTGTTATTTCTACAAAATGAGGATCTACTAAATATTGATGTAATTTTTCTGCTGGGGTGCCCAAATTTATGCACCTGCCTAATTTTGTTTGAATAATTACTGCACACTTTCTGTAAATCCTATACACTTCATTTCACTTCTCAAATATCACTGTGTTCATCTGCTATATGATATATTTAACTCAAGTTGCTGATCTGAACAACCAATGATTTATAAACTAAAATCATGAAAATTATCAGGGGTGCCAAACTTTTTTCATACGACTGTATCTATGAAACATTGCTTAAGCTTATTAAGCTATTCTTCATTTCACTTCTCAAATATCACTGTGTTCATCTGTTATATGATATATTTAACTCAAGTTGCTGATCTGAACAACCAATGATTTATAAACTAAAATCATGAAAATTATCAGGGGTGCCCAAACTTTTTCATACGACTGTATCTATGAAACATTGCTTAAGCTATTAAGCTATTCTTATGATCAATTCTATTATTATTGGCTAGTTTTATTAAACTGACATCATTACATCATTACAGATTTCTTCCATGGTGCTGAATGAAAAACATCAAAGCGCCATTTGAGGAATAGTGCCTTCCCCAACTGCGGCCGGAGCAAATCAGACTGCACTTATGTCTCTATAAGGCAGTTAGTCATAATGAAGCTGCTTCTTTAACAAACTCTGTTCTGTAAATGTACGAGTTATTATTGATCAGTACACATTTATAGCTACGTGAGTGCAGCCAGTCACTCTGATTATATTTAGGAAACTGGATCCCAAACAGCACAGAAGAGTAAGGCTAAAATTACAAACACCTTCTTACTCTTTCACTCTTTTACCGTTCAGTTGCAGTCTAAACAAGGCTGAACCCAACACACAGATCTGATGCCTCTGTGCTCTTTATCCAGTCATTTTTTTGATGACTGGAAACTGAAATGTACTATGTGCATTACAAGGGCCAAAATGGCTTTAAAATGGAAAAAAACCAAAAAGGGTGCTGTCAAGGATCAGACAAATGGAGGTGTAAGAATCAGGTGCAAGTTTATTGAGCAATAATCGTAGTTGTAAACAGGCAGGGTCAAAACCAGTTTAGCAATCCACAAAACCGAGCAAAAAAAGCCAAAGGACAAAACCGTAGAGGAAGTCGAAAAAACAAACAGCAAGAGTCATAACCAACAGAGACACAGAATAATCAAAACACTCAGAATTGTTACACATAGCAAAACAAGACTTTGCACCGGGGGAACCGTGGACGCTGCTTAAATAGGCGGAGATAACAAGGTAGAAGCCAGCCGATTAAAACTCTGGCGATAGCAACCTCTGAAGACGAGGAGGGGAAACAGCAGCCTGCGGTGTAACATTAACCCCTCCCCGACGGGTGACTTCTGACGCCCAGAAAACTCTCCGTCTAGGCCTTCCTCGGGGTCTGGGAGCGGGTCTATTGGAATGGTCCCTGTGGAAGTCCGAAATGAGAGAGGGATTTAGGATGTCCTCAGCGGGGACCCAAGATCTCTCCTCGGGACTGTACCCCTCCCAGTAAACCAAATAAAACATGCGCCTGCCTTGGCGTTTGGGGTTCAGGAGAACCCGTGTGCTGTAAGCTGGGAAGCCGTCCACGTCCAAGGGAGGGGGAGCTGCTTCCAGATTCTGATCAGCCTGGGAGGAGGAAGAGGCAGGTTTGATTAGAGACACGTGAAAAGTGGGAGCAGTACTATAATGGGTTGGAAGATCTAAGCGAAAAGATACCAGAGAGACCTGTTTAAGAATCTTGGAAGGACCAATAAACCTAGGACTGAGCTTCTTACAAGGTAATTTGAGTTTTAGATCTCAGGTCAACAGCCATACCATATCCCTGGGCCTCAAAGGTGGTTGGGGTCGTCGACGCCGGTTAGCCTGAATGGTGTACCTGCGAACGGCCCTCTGAAGATGCAAGTGAGCCTCCTCCCAGGTCTGTCCACTCCTCCGCATCCAGTCATTGACCGACGGCACAGATGAAGGCTCACCTGACCAAGTGAACAGGGTAGGCTGGAAGCCTAGGACACACGGAAAGGGAGTGAGGAAAAACTGGAAAAACATATTCGGCCCACGGGAAAAACTGAGCCCATTCCCCTTGTGACTGGCTACAGTAGGACCTGCGGAACCGATCTACCTCTTGGTTGAGTCGTTCCTCCTGCACGTTGGACTGTGGATGGTACCCTGACATCATGCTCACATTTGATGTTTAACATAGAAAGAAATGCCTTCCACACATGCGAAGTAAACTGAGGGCCCCTATCTGAAACAATATCCTCGGGCAACCCATAATATGGGAACACGTAACGGAATAAGGCCACCACAGTTTCTAACGACGAGGGGAGCTTAGCCATGGGGATGAGTTTGCAACCCTTAGAGAACCTATCGATGATCACCAAAATGACCGTGTTACCTTGCGACTGGGGCAGATCGGTGATAAAGTCGATGCACAAGTGCGACCACAGTCTCTCTGGGGTGGGTAAAGGCTCTAACAGCCCAGCTGGTCGGTCTCTGGGAGTTTTACTCTGGGCGCAGATGATGCATGAGTGTCTTCTCATCTGCGCTCATCAAAACGTGCTGGAAATGAGCTGGCAAGTGCGCTCCACCCCTGGGTGACCAGAACTAAGAGAGTCAGATTTATTTATTTATATAGCGCTTTTTACAATGGAGCATTGTCTCAAAGCAACTTTACAAGTTTAGATTATCTCCTAATAACTACGTCCAATCCCAAATTGAGCAAGCCTAGGGCAACAGTGGCAAGGAAAAACTCCCTAGTTCTCTAGGAAGAAAACCTTGGGAGGACCAAGACTCAAAAAGGGACCCAACCTCCTTGGGCCGGGCGTAGATGATAAATCTAAGAGCGAACTAAAGTCATGGAGTCAAAGTTCGAATATAATGTGAAGTATGACACATCGACATTAAGTGGCCCGGGTATGATGATAAATCTAAGAGCGAAACTAAAGTCATGGAGTCAAAGTTCGAATAAAATGTGAAGTATTCACATCGACATTAAGTGGCCCGGGTATGATGATAAATCTAAGAGCGAAACTAAAGTCATGGAGTCATGGTCGAATAAAATGTGAATTATTACACAAATCGACATTAAGTGGCCCGGGTATGATTGGGCTGGAGCTGATGACGGAAGCAGCTTGAGTGGAGCTCCATCAGATGAACATCATGTGTGGGGCCGGAAAACTGCCGGAACACAGCTCGGAGAGAAAACAGAAAATGTAATTAGTTATTGATTAAGAGCACAGTGTTTATTAACAATCACTGATGCCATGTCAATCACTGATACCAAGTGTAGCATGAGACCCCGGCAGCATTAGCTATAGCAGCATAGCTAGAAAGCTAGAAAGAGGAGAACTGGTAGGAAATACAGCCAAGAGGGGATCACATGAGACATTGGCATCCCCACGAGCGGCAGAAGACAGCACCCAACGTCTCTGATCCACCATAAGACTCTTTGACTATGAACCCCAGCTCTGCCCTTATTCTGAGGCAAGGATGCATGAGTCAAGATCACGAGGACCGAAGCCCAGTTCAGCCAGGACCGCCCCACTCGACACTCCCGGCTAGCGGGACAAGGCAGGCAGGCCAGACATGACTCCAGACTCCGGCCCCAGGACCCAAGCCATGCATCCTGGTCTAAATCTAGTCAAAAGCCTGTGTAAATAAGTATGTCTTTAGCCTAGACTTAAAAATTGTAGAGTGTCTGAATCTCGAACGAAAGTGGGAAGTTTATTCCATAGTTGGGGGGCCATGTATGAGAAACCTTTCCCCCTGCTGTGACTTTTTTAATTCTAGGAACTAAAAGAAGTCCTGCACCCTGCGAACGAAGTAAACGAGTTGGATTGTAAAACTCTAAGAGTTCACTCAGATAATGTGGGGGCCAGGCGATGTAGAGCTTATAAGTTAGAAGTATTTTGTAATCAATGCGGAATTTAACTGGTAACCAGTGCAGTGATGATAGAACAGGAGTGATATGATCAAATTTTCTAGTTCGAGTTAGCACTCGGGCAGCTGCGTTCTGAACTAACTGAAGTTTATTTATATATTTACTAGAGCATCCAGTAAGTAAGGCGTTACAGTAATCCAACCTTGAGGTTATAAACGCATGAACAAGTTTTCTGCATCATTAAAAGAGAGGATATTTCTAAGTTTAGCGATATTACGTAATTGAAAGAAAGCAATTCGTGTGATGCTGCTAATGTGCGCATCAAAGGAGAGATCTGAATCAAATGTGACCCCTAAGTTTTTTTACAGACGGACTGGGCAATACTGGACAGCCATCTAGATTTAGGATAGATGTAGCCAACCTGTCTCTCACAGCCTTGGGTCCCACTAATAGAACCTCAGTTTTATGTACTTTATATACTTTTTTTTTAAGTAAGAGAAAATTAAATAACATCCAATCTTTTATTTCCTTTACACAGTCCTCGATTTTGTTTGATTGTAAGGCTGTGATTAGGTTTGGCTGATATCTACAGCTGTGTATCATCTGCATAGCAGTGGAAACTAATGCCATGTTTACGAATAACTGAGCCTAGTGGCAGCATGTACAGAGAGAATAAAAGCAGGTCAAGCACTGACCCCTGAGGCACGCCATACTTCACTTTTGAGAGCTTAGATCTTAGATTATTTATATGAACAAACTGGTACCGGTCAGTTAAGTAGGATTTAAACCAAGAAAAGTGCTGATCCCTTAATACCTACAGTATTTTCTAGTCTGTTTAGTAAAACATCATGATCTATAGTGTCAAATGCTGCACTTAAATCTAACAGAACAAGAAACACATCCCTTATCTGAGGACATTAACAAGTCATTTAGTACCCTAAGTAATGCTGTTCACTACTATATGATGGGGGCCTGAAGCCAGATTGAAATGTTTCATAAATTTCATTCCTTTGGAGGCAACTACAGAGCTGCTGATAGACGGCTTTTTCTAAGATTTTGGACAGAGACGGTAGATTTGAAATTGGTCTATAATTAGATATCACACAAGGGTCAAGATTGGCTTTTTTAATCAGTGGTTTGATAACGGCAGACTTAAAGGATTTGGGGCACATAACCTAAGGTAAGGGATGAATTTAAAATAACTAACACTGGCTCTATAACACTAGGTATTACTTGTTTTGAGTAAGACGTTGTAGGAATTGGATCTAAACAAACATGTTGATGACTTAGACGAGCTGATCAGTGCGGATAGTTCAGTATTAGTAATTGGGTAAAAAGATTCTAATCTTGATTTACGGCTAATTGAACAGATGTCTTCACTAGTGCTGCATCTGGAAGGTTGCTGAACAGTTTGGTGATGTGATGAGCATTGAGTTTTTTATGCCATATTGTTTTCTATCTTATCATTAAAGAAAGTCATGAAATCATTACTGTTAAAATTACACAGAATGGGAGAGTCACTTTCTGTGGGGTTTTTTGTTAATTTGGAGACTGGATTAAAGAGAAAATCTTGGATTATTCTTATTTTTCTCTATGATTGAAGAGAAGTATGCAGCTTTAGCTTTAGTGAGGGCATGCTTATACTCTGCCATGCTGTCCCTCCAAGCAATCTTAAACACCTCCAATTTACTATGTCTCTACTTTGCGCTCTAAATGCCGTGTTTCTTTGCTTTAAGGTAGCAGTCGTGTCCAGGGTTGAGCGAAGCACACATTCTAATTGCTCATTTACACACTCAAGATGATTTATCTCCGTAGGTGTATTAAATTTTAAGTCTGATAGGTTTTTAATAAACGCAGCTGGAGTAGCAGATGTGATAGTGCGCTTGGTGTGATAACGAGGTAGAAGGATTTTATTTATTAGAGATAGCTCAAATACTAAAAGATAGTGATCTGAAATCGAATCACTTTGCGGGAAAACATCAAGGTTATCTATATTGATCTATATTGATACCAAATGTTAATATTAGATCTAAAGTATGATTACATGGGTTGGTCCCATCACATTCTGAGTGATACCCATGGATTCTAAGATGGACTCGAAAGCAATTTTAAGTGGATCCTGCTCATTGTCAAAGTGAATATTGAAATCACCTACAATTAAAACCTTATCTGTTGACAGTAGTAAGCAGGAAAGAAAGTTTGCAAATTCCTGAAGAAATTCTGAATAGGGACCAGGAGGGCGGTAAATAGTGATAAGCTGAAAAGAGTGTGGTTTTGACTTCCATAACGATGGATCAGTCACATTAAGAATCAGTATTTCAAAAGAATTAGCCTTGTAATGGGATTTAGCTGTAACACCTAACTCTTTGTCAAAAATTGTGGCATGCGCCCCCCCCCCCCCTTAACCGGGTTCTCCCCCCTTCTTATACGCACTTCATCTATGACGTCCCACCTGATGGGGGCAATAATGTGGCTAGAGTCCAAAATACTTTCCCCCTTAGTGTCACGAGGCTTGGATTCCCACATCCGATATAAGCCATCGGCCTTGACGTTCTTGGAACCTGGGAGATAAGAGACAGAAAAGCCCTTAGCCTTTCCCATGAGCAACTGAACCACAAAATGAATTTTATCTGTATCTGAACGAAACTGATCAGGATTATGCCCAATGTAAATGCTGCATTGCATCAGAAAAGACTTGCAAAGATCTGGATACCTGTTGTACCTTTCAGGAATGGCGATGGCGACTGGGGTGTTGTTGTTAGCATTAGCTGAAACCGAGGGCAATGCGGAAGCCGGGAGCTAGGGATCTGCGCTGGTGGCGAGTAGCACAAGCTGCTGCATGGCCTGGAGCAGATCCTCCATCTTCCGCTCTTGCCTCGCCATTCTCTCCTATAAACTCGCTGATTCCACATTGAGGCGAAGTCTTCTGTCACGGATCAGACTCAACACAGGTGTAAGAATCAGGTGCAAGTTTATTGAGCAATAATCGTAGTTGTAATTTAGTTGTAATTTTGTTAGGTTTCTCAAGATGGCGGCGTGCACACGCTGCGGCTTCTCTCTTTCTCGACAAAACGGTGTTTTCGTGTTTTTTTGTCCTGCGAGTCACAGTGTGTTGGTATGTCTTCGTCTTGTCTACATGTTTTGAACCGCAAGTATAGCCATGAGTTCATGCTTGATATCGGAAAATCCACTATTTTAGAAATAAGCAACGAACTCAAAGAAGAGCTGCGAGATTGTGACTTTCTCAGGATGCCGGCATCATCACCGACCCCCACTCCTACATCTTGCCCACAGTGGAAACGCCACAAGTAGGGTGACAGGAAGCAGAAATGGGGTAAGTGCAGAGGTATCCTAGCTAGGCTAGGATACAAGCCGGCCATTCCATCCATGGTTTTGGCTAATGTATGATCGCTGAACAATAAACTGGACTACATACACCTGCTACGTTCAACACAGAAGACTGAAAGACTGTAGTGTTTTTATGTTTATGGAAACATGGATTAACAACAATATTCCGGATCATGCTATTCAGCTCGAGCGGCTAACATGCTACTGAGCGGACAGAGCTCTCATTGAGGGAGGTAAGACCCACGGTGGCGGGTTCTGTGTTTACATCAGTGATGCCTGGTGTCTTGATGCTGCTGTGGTATACAAACACTGCTTGGAATAAAATGATTGGAATATTTTCAAAGAAGCTGCTACCAACAACAATATAACAGATCTCCAGGAGTACTTGGATACTGTCTGTTCATACATCACAAAATGTATTGATGATGTAACTGACCTCAAAACTATCACTGTTTGGGCTAACCAGAAGCCATGGCTGACAGAAGAGGTATACAGGCTCCTGTGAGCCAGGAACAATGCCTTCACAGCAGGAGATCAGGTGGGCCTGAGGACAGCCAGAAACAACCTGTCCCGGGGCGTCAGGAAAGCTAAGAAACAGTACTCCAGGAAGATAACTCATTGCTTCAGCAACAGCAGAGATACTTGGAGTCTGTGGCAGGGAATACAGACCATCACAGACTACAAACCAACTCCATAGACCTGTGACAGCACCACCTCTACGCTGAATCAGCTGAACGTCTTCTTTGCTCAGAGGCACTCATCAGCATACCTATAGAGAAATTCACCCCCCGTCTTGGCGAACAGGTGCTTAAGCTGTCCCCAGACAGTGTGAAGCGATCATTCAGCAAGATCAACACCTGAAAAGCTCCTGGTCCTGATAACATTCCAGGTCATGTGCTGAGGGACTGTGCAGGGTAACTCACAGCTGTCTTTATGGATATCTTCAACATGTCGCTGAGTCAGGCCATCGTCCCCACCTGCTTCAAAGCTACCACCATCATCCCTGTTCCAAAGAAGGCATCACCCTCCTGTCTAAATGACTACCGCCCAGTGGCACTCACCCCCATCCTGATGAAGTGCTTTGAACGGCTAGTCATGAAACATCAAGTCCGTTCTTCCTGCCTCTCTGGACCAGTTCCAGTTTGCATATTTAACCGATAATGTCATCTCCACTGCCCTCCACACAGCCCTCACACATCTAGACACTAAGGACTCTTATGTTAGAATGCTGTTCATTGACTTCAGCTCGGCATTCAACACTATCGTCCCCCAGCAGCTCATTCTCAAACTGGACAGTCTGGGACTGAACACCTCATTATGCAACTGGCTGTTAGACTTCCTGACTGAGAGACCACAGGCAGTAGGAGTCGGCAGTAACACATCCAGCACCATCACACTGAACACGGGGCCCCCCCAAGGATGCGAGCTGAGCCCCCTACTATTCACCCTGCTGACACATGATTGCACACCATCATACAGCTCCAACTACTTCTTCAAGTTTACAGACGACACGACTGTGGTGGGTCTCATCAGCGACAACGATGAGACAGACTACAGGAATGAGGTGAGCCACCTGGCCCTGTGGTGCAAACGCAACAATCTCTCTCTAAATGTGGATAAGACAAAGAAGATTGTTGTGGACTTCAGGAAGATACAAGCTCAGCATGCTCCTCTGACCATCAATGGTATTGCTGTGGAGAGGGCGAGCAGCACAAAGTTCCTGGGAGTGCATGTCTCAGAGGACCTGTCCTGGAGCACCAACACAGCAGCACTGGCGAAGAAGGCTCACCACCGCCTCTACTTTCTCCGCAAGCTGAGAGGAGCTACAGCACCAACCCCCACGAGAGCATCCTGACCAGCTGCATCACGGCAAGGTACGGTGCCTGTTCTGCGTCCTGCCACAAGACCCTCCAGCGCATCGTGAAAGCAGCTGAGAAGATCATCGGCACCTCTTTCCCCTCACTCCATGACCTACACAGTGCCAGTCTCACTCGGAAAGCCCTCTGTATGGTGGGCGATCCCGCACACCCAATACACGGCTTCTTCAGACTGCTTCCATCAGGGAGGAGACTGCAGAGTCTCATACTGAACTCAATACCGGACTCTGCATCATTACGAACTGCTTATGCACTCATCAATTTACAAATCTCTGGGCTCATTCATTTTGCACAACTGTTTATATAGTACAACTGTTTATATTTGCACTACTGTTTATATTTGCACTAGCCTTAACCCACCACAAATGTCACTTTACTTCTATATCAATATCAGGAACTTTTACATACACTGTGTACACAATCACTTTACTTCTGATGCCAATGTCAGAGACCTTTATTCAAAAATAGATTTGTACCTCTATAAATACATAGTGCTGTTATATAATTTATATAGTATGGTAATTTTATTTTTGAAATTGGTAACTTAGTGTCTGTTTAAATGTTTAATGTTTATTGGTGCACCATGAGTCTGAGAGTAACAAAATTTCAGTCCTCTTTATGTCTTGTACATATTGCAGTTTTTGACAATAAAGTTGACTTTGACTTTGACTTGTAAACAGGCAGGGTCCAAACAGCAAGGTATATAACCAGCAGAGACACAGAATAATCAAACCGCCCAGAATTGTTAGACAGACCAAACAGGAACCGTAGACGCTACTTAAATAGTCTTGGATAACAAGGTGGAAGCCAGCCGATTAAAACTCTGGCGATAGCGACCTTTGAAGACAAGGAGGGTGTCATATACGGTAGTATAAATGTGTTTGCGCTTGTACTAAATCATTTACGGAGTACAGAGTTGGGGGATAGAGAATAACACAACTCCGTTACTGGAGTGTGTGTATGCTGTTGCATGACTGAAGCTGGTTAATAAAGTTAACCTGAGCAAAGTAAAGCCTCCGGTCATTTCCTCTACATGGTGTCAGAAGTGAACAAGTAATGGCGAAATTCAACCCTCCGACAAACTTTTCTTTCGACAAGCCGAGTGAGTGGCCGGATTGGAAGCAGCGTTTCGTAAGATTCAGAACCGCTACCAAGCTGGACAAGGAGGATGGCGCCGTGCAAGTGAGTAGCCTGATATACGCTATGGGAAGCGAGTCTGAAAATGTCTACCGTTCGTTCGCATTTGACGAAGAGGGACACAGAAACAACTTTGACAGAGTGCTTGCAAAATTCGATGAGTACTTTGTGCCCAGAAGGAATGTAATACACGAATGCGCATGTTTCCATCAGCGAGTGCAAAGACCCGGTGAGAAAGCCGAAACTTTTATAAGAGCCCTGTACGAATTGTCTGAGCATTGCGACTTTGGCGCTAACAGAGATGAGAATATTCGCGACCGAATTGTGGTTGGAATACTCGATAAAGATGTCTCCCGGAGGCTGCAGCTAATGAAGGACCTGACACTAGCACTGACCATAGAGACAGTCAGGCAGTCGGAGGAGGTTACTTCACAAGTCAGCATGCAGGGAGAAGCTACAGGAGTCATACACGAGGTCACGCACAAGAGCAGCAAATACACCAAGCACCACGGTAAGCCCCAAAAGGTGGACATGATGGACAGTGTGGGGAAATGTGGCAAAGGAAGGCACAATAAGGATGAAAACTGCCCAGCAAGAAAATCCAAATGCAATGTATGCAGTAAAATCGGCCATGGGGTAGAGTGTGTCGGAACAGGAAAAGCTGTGAGAGAGGTGACTGAACTAGAAGCGAAGTCATACTTTCTTGGGGCTGTGAGTAAGGCAGAGGGTTCATCAGAACAATGGGCCGTCAAGCTGCTGGTGGGCTCCACACCGGTAGAATTTAAAATCGACACGGGCGCTGATGTGAGCATCATTAGTGAGGAGACCTGCTACTCACTCATCCCCAGAAGACCACTAGAGCCTGCAAATATCTCTTTGGATAGTCCAGGAGGGGAGCTGCAGTGCATAGGGCGAGTTCAGAGCACTGTGACCTATAAAGGAGAAACACAACCAATCACAGCATATGTTATCCGTGGGCACACGGTTAGCAACCTGCTTAGCAGACCACTGTCAGTGAAAATGAATCTGGTAAAAAGAGTGAATCAATTAGTGTGCAACAGAGGACATTCACAAGCATTCGGCGAGCATGGGACATTAAAGACTGAACCTGTGAAAATACAGCTGAAAGACAATGCTCAGCCATATGCAGCACGGCGTGTGCCTTTCCCCATGTTGCAGAAAGTCAAGGAGGAGCTCCAGAGGATGGAGAGAAATGGCATTATTGAGAGAGTGACGCAGCCCACTGACTGGTGTGCACCTATAGTGCCAGTCTTGAAGAAGAGCACAAGTAAAGTCCGTATCTGCGTTGATCTAAAAAAACTGAACGAGGCTGTAACAAGAGAACAGTATTTACTGCCTACTACAGAAGAGATTATAGCAAAATTAAGTGGAGCCACAGTATTCTCCTCACTTGATGCTGCCAGTGGATTCTTCCAGATACCGTTGCACCCAGATAGCTGTAAACTAACCAGTTTCATAACACCATTTGGAAGATTCAATTTCAAGCGTCTCCCCTTTGGGATTACCAGCGCTCCAGAAATCTTCCAAAGAAAGATGAAAGAAACACTGCAGGGGCTGGAGGGTGTTGAAATATTCATGGATGACATTCTAGTTTATGGAACTACAACAGAAGAGCACGATCGTCGCCTGGAGATGGTGATGCAGCGCATTGAGACAGCTGGCATGAAACTCAACCGTGAGAAGTGCTCTATCAGGCAGAACCAGCTACGGTTCCTCGGACATCTAATTGACCAGTCCGGTATCCGTCCAGACCCAGACAAGGTGGTAGCCATTCGGCATCTACCACCACCTGCAGACGTGCAAGAGTTGAAAAGAATACTGGGAATGGTGAATTATCTAGGAAGATACATTCCCAACCTCTCAACTGTAGGACAACCACTATATGAACTTCTTAAGAGAAACAAGAACACATGGACATGGGACCATGCTCAACAAACAGCTTTTGAAAACATAAAAGAACTACTGACGACTGCACCAGTACTTGCCTACTATGATGTAAACAAGCCCACTGCTGTGACAGCAGATGCAAGTAGTTATGGACTGGGAGGAGTTCTCCTTCAACTCCATGGAGAGCAGTGGAAACCTGTGGCATTTTGCTCCAGACGCTTAACTGAAGCATAAATGCGCTATGCTCAAATAGACAAGGAGAGTTTGGCTGGCGTGTGGGCATGTGAGAAGTTTGACAGATACCTCAGTGGACTGGAGAAGTTTAAACTTGTGACAGACCACAAGCCATTAGTACCCCTTATAAACAACCGCAGCCTGGACAATGTACCTTTACATTGTCAGCGTCTTCTCATGAGGCTTATGAGATTTAACCCCATTGCAGAATATGCTCCAGGGAAAACTCTGGTCATTGCAGACACCTTGTCCTGCAGTCCGCTGGCTGCCATGGGGGTAGAACCCAAAATGCACGGTGAGGTAGCATGTTACGTGGCTAGTGTAATAGGGGGAATCCCCGCTTCTCCAAGCAAAATGGAGGAAATTAAATCAGCTACATCCTTTGATGCTGAATTGCTGTCTGTCACGAAACTCATAAGAACTGGATGGCCTGAGCACTTAAGCAGTGTACCTGAGAGTGCAAGAGAGTATGTCCAAGTGAAATCGGAACTGTCAGTTTACGACGGCCCTTGTCCTCAGAGGGAGTAGGATTGTTGTGCCACGGCTGATGAGGAGCGAAATTCTCCAGAAAATTCATGAAGGGCACCAGGGACTAGTGAAATGTCGAGAGAGAGCAAATTATCTGTGTGGTGGCCCAAGATTAGCAAGGAAATACGAGCGAGCTTGTGACATCATGTCAGGTGTGCTGTGAGCTGAAAAGAACACAACAAAAGGAACCTCTCATCTCTACCAACACTTCCTGAACGACCCTGGAGAGAATTGCAATGGACTTGTGTGAGTACAAACACCATCAGTACCTGGTAATTTCAGACTATTACTCTAGATTTATTGAAATTCTACACTTGCCAACAACAACAAGTGCACAAGTGATAAATAAGCTGAAAACAGTTTTTGCTAGATTTGGTATCCCAGATGAGGTAGTGAGCGACAATGGACCACAGTTCTCATGTGCTGAATTTCAGAACTTTGCTAGACAGCTCGATTTTAAGCACTGTACTTCGAGTCCCCACCATCCACAAGGTAATGGACATGCTGAGAGGGCTGTGCAAACGGCAAAGAGAATTCTCAAACAAAATGATCCTGTGATGGCTCTGATGAGCTATAGGTCCACTCCATGTTCCTCCACTGGTTTCAGCCCAGCTGAGTTGCTGATGGGGAGGAAAATCAAAACTACACTACCTACCTTGGAGAAGAATCTACTACCAAAATGGCCAAATAGAACTGCAGTGAAGGTAAAGGACAGTAAGGAGAAGGCTAAACAGGCTTACTACTTCAACCACCGTCATGGAGCCAAGCCCTTACCTGCACTGCGACCAGGAGATGCTGTGTTCTGTAAGTTGGATCATGAAAGGATGTGGTCTTTACCAGCAGTGGTCTCGAGTGAGAGCACAACTCCAAGATCTTTTGTTGTCAGGACGCAGCAAGGAGCGGAGCTGCGGCGGAATCACCGTCATCTTCAGTTGGGGCCAGTTTCCAATCCCGCCCAAGTAGTAGCTGACCAAAACAAGTTTTTTTCAGAGACAGGTATCCTCTCTGATGTAGTCACTACGTCTGTGACTGTTCCTACTAGTCAGAGTCTGGACAGACCTGCAAACCTTATACCTGCTCCGACTGTGACTAGGTCTGGTAGAGTGTGTAAGCCAGTGAACAGGCTTAACCTGTAAGACTAAGATGGCTTATTTTTCTTTTATTTTTGAGGTTGGCTATACGTTATCTGTATGTGAAAATGGCGAAAGGGAAACTGTAAGTAAGAAATGGGAATAAGTTGTATTGTTGTCGGTAATGTTGATTTGCGACGTAATTGTGTTGGTGACAATACCATACCATGTTAAAGTATGTGAGATACTTAAATATGCCGATTCTGTACATAATACAAAAGGAGGGAAGATGTCATATACGGTAGTATAAATGTGTTTGCGCTTGTACTAAATCATTTACGGAGTACAGAGTTGTGGGATAGGGAATAACACAACTCCGTTACTGGAGTGTGTGTATGCTGTTGCATGACTGAAGCTGGTTAATAAAGTTAACCTGAGCAAAGTAAAGCCTCCGATCATTTCCTCTACAGAGGGGACACAGCAGCCTGTGGTGTGACAGGTGCATAAAGCAGGTTTTGCTTGTCCTCCTCTACCATATGAACTCTGTTATATCCACCTGGAAAGTTAAGAGTGGAGAATATAACTGGTAAAAAAACTGTACCAAGTAAATCGGTTAAAAATTTTAATTCTAACTCTGATTCAGGTTCTATTTCAGGTTCAGGCCGATTCTGCTGTTGTTAGTCACAAGATTCAGATTTATGAGTTTATAAAACACATATAGATGTATTTATTATAATGCTGGTGAGATATTTGCATAAGAATCAGATTCACTGATATTTGGAGATGTTAGAGAACCAGTTCAATTTATTATTGAACTGAAATGTCACTATACAGTTGTTCTGGTCCAGCTGTTTTGGTCCAGCTTTTCTTTATCAGCTATTCTGTTTGATGGGTGGTTCTTCCTCTGTGTTCTGTTCTTCCAGATTCCATTCCAGATGAACTGTGATGAGAACACATGTGTAGCAGATCTGCAGCTGAACTTTACCTTCCAGTAAGAACCAGTTTAGCTCTAACAAACTTACAGCAGTTAATAACATACTGCCACCTGCAGGAGAATCTCAGAACTTCAGCTGAGGTTTAGTACAGTAAGGGTTAGAAATCATGATGATGTACTGAGAAGTTAAAGCACAGTGTTGATGAGGATCAGTGCTGATGAAGAACAGTGCTGATGAAGAACAGTGCAGATGAGGAACAGTATTAATGAGGATCAGTGCTGATGATGAACAGTGTTAATGAGGAGCAGTGCTGATGATGAACAGTGTTAATGAGGATCAGTGCTGATGATTTAATCCTAACCCCAGATGTTTTACAGGAACAGCTTCTTGCTGGTGTTGGATCAGTCATATTTCATCATCCATGTTTCACTGGTGAATAAAGGCGATGATTCGTTTAACACCAGCCTGGTGCTGCACTACCCTCCCGGACTCTCCCTCTCCAAATTTGAGACCATCAAGGTACAATGAACTTCTTGTTTCTCTGATGGTATTTATTTTTCATGCTCTCTTTTTATTCAGATTTAAGGTTTAAGTCTGATTTTGACTGTGAAGATAATTTAAACTTTTGAGTCTCTCTTTCTGAATTAGATTTTGCATTGTGGTTCTCTTTTACAGTCTGGTTCAAATTTCTAATTTTGATTTCAGTCGATCAGTCATTTAGATTCAATTTCATTTCAGGACTCTAACTCTGATTCTCATTCTGACTCTGATCCTAACACTGACTCTTCAGTTCGGATTTGGAGACTGTCTCTTACTTTAATTCTGACTCTAAATCCGAATCTTACTTTGATTCTGGTTTTGATTCAGTCAAACAGGAGGACTATAAGCAGTTGTGGTGATCGTGATGATGGGGCTCTGAATCAAACGACCTGCAGCATCAATTCAATAGTTTACCGCCGGGATACACACGTAAGAAACACACACACACACACACACACACACACACACACACAAATAAATTCAGCCCCTGATCTTCATGTTGCAAGGGATTCAAACCCAGACCTGTTACAGGTCATGCTGACTTCTGTCCTTTGGACACTAGAGGTCAGCGTCGACTCTGTTTTCTGCTCGGGACACGCGTTTGCGATCACGCGTGCTCCCGTCTAATCATCATTTAATTACAGAGTGGCCGCACCTGCGTACTCAGGTATTGAAGGCATTCCTGAGTTCTCTCTGCCTTCTCGCTCCAGCGTTTTTTCATGGTGGCTTTTTCTCACCGTTTTGTCAGGGACAGTGGGGTAGCTGGTGGTTCAAAGACCATCAGTGATCGTATGGAGGTTCGGAGGTTCGGAGGTAATGTTAGGGCGTAGTATTATTCAGTGTAGGGTCAGAACTTATCTTCTTCCTGTGCCCGGTTACCCTCCTCTCTGTCACCCCCCACGCGGCTTCCGGCTCACTCGCTCTTGCAGTGAGCCCCCCGCGCTCTCCCTCGCCGCTCCAGTCCTCGTGGGCCTGCTCGGTTCCCCCTGTCTGTGCGATCGGGGAGTTGGCGCCTGCCTCTTGCGATCGTGTTCATTCGCTCTCCGTGACGCTTTCAGCCAGGAAGAGCGCTCCCCATTCTCGCCCCTCCTGACGCTGACGTCACCACTCTCTCTCTTCTTGAGTGAGCTGCGCGCTCATCGGCGCAGCCTGAGTGAGAGAGCGTCCGCTCGCTCCTTTGATCCGGAGCGCTCATTCCTTTGTTTAGCAGTTTAATTCACTGCAGCATGTTCTAGCACTTTAGGGAACCGTCCCTGTCTAGTATCTTGTTTATTAAGTTCTTTCCATTGCCCTGTTTTTGAGTCCGTCCCCAAACGGCACCTTTGTCTGTCCCTATAAGCTTCCTAGTCTGGCATGGCTGTCATGGCTCCGTGGCTATCTCACTTAAGTCTGTGTTCCACCAACGCTATAGCCCAGGGTTCGATCCCCAGACACGCCGTCTTAGGTTAGTCATTTTCTTTTCCTTTTCCATTTTGGTTATAACTACCATCTGGAGCTAACTGCACTTAGGTTCCAAATTATTTATACTTTATTTTTACGGTTCGTCATCTTCTTTAATTATGGCGAATCGTAACAAGACCATCAGGAGCTGTTGGTTCCAGCAGCTACTCATCATCCCAGATCACCACATAACCCTAACAATGGAGCCCCAAGTGTTCCTTTAGTCTAAGTCAGGGATGCACAACCCTGAGTCATAGAAACTGAAGCAGGGTCCAGTCCAACAACCCCACCAGACACACCCCACCCAATAACAGGCTAATTACTGGGCCAATGGGGACAACAGGGCAGGCAGGCCATAGGTATCTCCAGAACCCACTTGGACCAGAACCACTCACCCCAGTCTAAAGCAACTAACTGAGAGCCTGACTGAGACATATGTTACAAGTCATATATTGTCATCTGTGTGTGTGTGTGTGTGTGTGTGTGTGTGTGTGTGTGTAGGCTGACTTTCAGGCTGTGTTTCATATTTCTCGGTTCTTTGACTGGAATGAAATGATGGAGATAACACTTGTAGCCAGCAGGTAAAACTATAACTATAGAAATGTGTGTTAATGTGTTAGTGTGTGTTAGTGTGTTGTGTGTTTTGTGGTAAGTTGTGGTGAGTTGTGTGTTTAGTTTTGTGTTTTTGTGTTACAGTGAAAACGATAATAACACTAAAGCCGTGGTGAGCAAATCTCTGCCTGTTAAGTTTGCTGTAGACGTTGCCATCAGTCCGTGAGTAACAATGCAACACAACACACACTGTTACCATGACAACAGCACTAATGTTATAAGTGGTGTGACCAATCAGATCAGCTCCTTCCTTTCTCTTTAAGATCGGATGTTTTCCTGAAAGCACTGGGTTTACTGACTTTATGGTGGGATAAATAAAATGACTAAAGGGTTGCTCGCTGGTTCTTTCTTAGAGTTCTAGAGAATTCTGTCAGCTATCTGAGCTTCTCTAAGGAAGACAAAGGACCAAAACCTCTTATTATAGTTTATGAGGTGAGTTTACACACACACACACACACACACACACACACACATTATTGATTATTCCATTATTGAATTGCATAGATTGTAAGAATATACCAGTTGTATGTCTCTCTGGATATGGGAGTCCAATGAATGACTAAATGTAGATGTAACTATTGACAGTTCTTACCTGAAATGAATCAGTTCTGTTTTGGATTATGCTTGACCCTTATACTGTGGGAAGCCCAGATACCCTGAACAGAGACTGATCGGGTGTCCTTATTATCATTGGTTTATATCTATGTATATATGAACAGGTCAGGAATCTGGGGGTGAAAGGACTTCCTGTTACGGTGAACTTCACCATGCCATCTCAGATCCAGCAGATCATCAGTCTGAAGGATCACAGCATCACAGCACAGGTTAACCCTCATCTGCAACAGCAATTACTTAAATATAAACAAAACCCAAAGATCAAAGGTCTGATCAGAGCTGTTTATTTACAGAACGTTACTGAATGCAAAAAACAGGATCCCCCAAACACTGCTGATGTGAGTCACATGGTTTATTCATACAGTTATGCTACTGCAGTGGACTTCATATTACATTATTGTGTGTGTGTTTATAATGTGTGTGTGTGTGTGTGTGTTGCAGTGTGTATATGGTCCATGTGTGACGTTCCAGTGTCGGTCCTTTCATCTGGACTCTGAAACCGATGTTCTGTTTGTACTGAAAGCCCTCGTCCACTTCCATGATCCAAAGAATTACACCTGGGTAAACGTTTCTGTACTTTGTATTTCAGATCTTCCTCTGAGTGTCAGAGGAAAGATGAAAGATTAAAAATCAGGACTGTATTGGTGAGCAGGCTGAGCAATCAGAAACACTCAGCTGATGAAGTGATGAAGCTGGTAGGAAGCATGATAAAGTGTCAGAAATGTGTCATTAGATGTAATGAGGACCCCTTGTGTAAACGATCTGAGACTAAACAGGTTTTGTTTTTAACAAAAATTTTATTTTAAATGTGTGTATTCCTCCTACTGGTGTTTCAGACCATATTATTGCCATGACTGATTTTAGTCTCTAGCATTTTTTCTACCAAATATTACTCCAGGAAACGTGTATTTTGTAATTTTTTGAGTCACAGGGAAGTTTAACAAAGGGGCTTTAATTATTTAGCACAATAGTGGGAGGTGAGGAAAAAACAAACACTAATAAATAAAAATACTATAAAAAGCTATAAGACAAAGGAAGGACAGAAACACTGTTTGAAGACAAAGGTCTTCATAAAAGATTTGAAGGAGGCTAAAGAAGTAACATAGACAATAGGGAAAAGGATTCCACAGCCTAAAGGCTACAGCACTGAGAGATCTGTCAGAAACTGAAGAAAGTCTTGGGTTAAGGCTCGAGGAGAGTGATTAAGATTACAGCTGGGGTTAGGGGACAGTAATTAGAGTTAGTGCTAGGGTTGGGGACAGTAATTATGGTTACAGTTAGGGGACAGAGACTATAGTTAGGGGTAGGGTTAGGGGAAAGTAGTTAGGGTTTGGTGTAGGGTTCTGGTTGGGGGACAATGACTAGGCTTTGGACTAGTGTTAGGGGACAGTGACTAGGGTTAAGGATAGGGGAGAGTGATTAGCATTAGAGTTGGCATTAGGGGACAGTAACTTGAGTTAGGGCTGGGTTGGGGACAGTAATTATGGTTAGGGTTATTGAACAGCGAGTAGGGGTAGGGTTAGGGGACAGTAGTTAGTGTTTGGTGTAGGGTTCAGGTTGGGGGACAACTACTAGGCTTTGGACAAGGGTTAGGGGACACTGACTAGGGTTGGGGTTAGGGGACAGTAATTAGAGTTAGAGCTAGGGTTGGAGACCATGACTATAGTTAGTGTTAGGGGATAGTGACTAGGGTTAGGGAATAGTCAGTAGGGGTAGGGTTAGGGGACAGAGACTAGGGTTAGAGTTGGTATTAGGGACAGAGACTAGGACTAGGGTTAGAGTTAATCGATAGAGACTAGGGTTAGGGAACAGAGACTAGGGATAGGGGTAGATGACAGTGATTAGAGTTAGGGGACAGAGACTAAGCTATGGTTAGGGGACAGAGACTATGCTATGGAACAGAGGGACAAGGGACACCCAGAGTGGACAGACGGAGCAGCAGTCAGTGAGTAGTTCTGGGACCAAAAAAGGAGATCTGAGAGGAGTTCAGGATTTAGTTTCTTGGTCTTTATGTTGAATGATAAAGTACATTAAATTACTTAATGCCCGCATTTCATACTGAGTTTTGACTTTTCTTTCTTTGTTGTTGTTTTGGAGGAGATGCCTTCTGTAGTACTGGTGTTACTTAATTATAGAGTGATAAAGGACTCTCTCTCTCTCTCTCTCTCTCTCTCTCTATCTGTACTACAGCTGGAGTATTTTTATGATTTCAGGATGGAGGAGGTGTTTAAAGTTTCTGCTCAGATGGACTTTGATAATCAGCGCTACCATCAGGTATCCGATCATAGAGAGCTACATCATCAGCTCTGTGTCTGATCTCAGATAAATGTGCATTCAGCTCTCCTTTAACTTCTGAATGTTTTATTTTTTACAGAGTAACATTTCCAGATCAGAGGTAAGGGTGTGTTTCTGACCTTACATCAGTGTATAGCCTGGTTTATGCTGCAGCAGAAGTGATTCTGATTGAAAATGTCCTGAAAGTCTGGAGCATAGAGGCATTATCCTGCTTTAAAATGCCAGTTGGAAGCTCTGTAAGATGTCCTGCACATATCACTGATCTGTTAGTGTTCCTTGTATCACTACTAGGGATGACCGACTGTCGTATGCGATGGCTCCCCAGATCATCACACCAGCATTTGGGGCATTGTGTCGCTCCACAGGAAAGGCAGGATTGAAGCGCTCACCGTGAGGCCTTCATTCTCGAACCTGACTGTTGTCAGATCCCAAACAGAACCTGGATTCATCACTAAAGATACCACTGCAAAAGAATGCAGGACATATAATGGGCACTGTGACAGCAAATTTCCTTCTGCTAAGCCCCTAGAAATGGTCCGGGAAGACACAGGGTTGTGTAGTGAAGGTGCCCCTGTGTCTGGATGGTGGATAATGAAACTGTAGGAGCTGCTCGTGTTTGCTGGTGGATCAGACGATCCTCTCTACTGGGGCTCTGGCTTGGCCGTCCAGAGCCTGTTCACTGTGTGTTTGTGAGCCCATAAAACCACTGCTCCCAACACCTTCTAACTGCTGGGTCAGAACGGCCCAGATGGAGGCAATTCATCAAAACCACCATCCTGCTTCTCTCAGTCTACTGATGATCGCCCTCTCAAAATCTGTTACATGGAAAAAAAGCATTCGAGTGCATCAAACAATCTCTCACCAAGATGTATACTACCTAAAAGTATCCCCTGAGAACCTTTTTATAGGACTGTGCAATAGGGGAAGCATGTTTACACCCTCTTGTGGTAACACCCAGTGTTTAATTAGACCACACCTGTAATTATTTGCATGTCTGCATCCAGAGTTTTGCATCAATCCCATTTCTGAGTGTATTTTCTTGTAAATGAGATTATATACCAGATCTCATATCTCACTGAGCCTGAACCACCTGATACCTTCGTGAAGAGTTTGTCAGGTTTATTAGACCTTCTAGATGTTTCCAAGCAGCAGGACCTAAACCATCAGTGTGTTTATGTGTCTGATCTCAGATCGGTGTGTTGGTAAATCTTCTGATTGGTCCTGATAAGAAGATCCTCCTGGCTGCAGGTATAAGTGGGCAGCTCTTCCTCATCATCCTTACAGTGCTGCTGATCAAAGTAAGAGCCAGTTAGGAACCAGAACACTTATGATGTAACTGGGAATGAAGCCTTGGTTTACTGGGGTGAAAATGCACTTTCTCTTTCTCTCTCGTTCTCAGTGTGGGTTCTTTAATCTCAGACACCCACATGAAATGGGAATTTATTTTGGCTCGGATTCCAACAACTTCATATGAAGAGGGAACTCTTAGTCACTGAAGAGGAGCATGGAGATAAAGAGGAAGATGAAAATGGACAAGAACGTGAAGTAACGATGCAAAATGTTTGTTAGAAAAACAACGCTTCATTGCACCCTAACACCTAACGATACTGAGGTTTCTTTCAGAAAGACTTTCAGCAGTGGAGCAAAGCAGAACCTAGGAGTTTCTTACTGTGTATACAACACTTTGCCAAACTCTTAATCATATCATAATCTTGGGCTAGGACACGTTATCTCACTATAGAATGTAATGAAACCCTTCACAATGTCTTACCAGTTGCAGATTGTTTTTAATCAATATCCAAACCCTCACTGATCCTCCACCGTGCTTATCTGTTGGTTTTAGATGTGGATCCGTACATTCTGCCTTCTGTTACCTGTTTTTGTTACCTTGTGTTTAATGTTATTATTCAGTGGTAGATTACGACACTAAAGCTCTGCCTAACAATTATTCACAGAGAGTATTTAAAAATATAGTCATTTAAAAAATATTAATATTAATAAAAATTGTTTTTATCTGGATGGTGATTTTCGTCTCTGAAATGACAGGGCAGAGGAACACCCTGGGAATACTGGAGGTAATTTGATAGATTCAAATAGAGTCCGGAAACCAAACTTCAGCAGGTCACTGGAATCTTTTGCTCAATCAGTAAATATCAGGGACACCTTTATCATTTGTTTGTGTTTTATGCACAGACTGTACCATTCCTGCCTAATTTAAAGCGTGCTCCTGATTAGGTAATACACTGAGTCTCCAGTGCTCCTCTGTGGTTGTCCCATGGCCTGAAAAGGGGTGCCCCCAGAGTGCAGACAGAATTTCATTGGAGTTATGTTGTCCTATGCTCAATTTCGGATTGGCTGTAGATATTAGAAGATAGAAGATTAGAAGCAATATTAGAAGTTTGAGACAATGGTTCGTTGTAAAAAACGCTAGAGAAATAAATCTGACTTGACTTAAACTATTTGAGTGTAGCCCCATTTACCCACTACACCCTCGGTCAAATGATGTTTTGCTTACCTTTTATTAGGGGTCATGCTGTGGCCACTGCTGACCCCTTACAATGGCATGGGTACCTTCGCACCGTGAGCGCGCATGCGCCAGCCCTTCCCGGGCTTTCCTCATGTAAGTGGCGACACCTGTTGGTGAGCCTATTTAAACACGCTTGTTGGCTCACTCAGTGTCGCAAAATTGTTTGCCTTAGCAGCACGACGCTCTGTGTTAATGCTACACGCTGCTGCGATAGCCCTCACCCGACTCTGGTATTCATTTGGAACGTTTTGGTGTTTTGTTAGGGAAAAAGGTACGACTGATGATTTGAATATCGTCAGTTGGGAGCAGTTTGGAGACTGTCCGCTAAGATAGGGTCTAGACGCCAGCGTAGGTCAGTGTCTTCCTTTCCTTTAACATCTTTTTGCCAGAGCTCCCCGCTGCTGTTTTGAGCCTCTCTTGCTGCTGCGAGACACACCCCTCTTTCTCCTTCACGATCGGAAAATTTACGTTCTCCTCCATGATCGCATGTTGAAAAGGAACGCTGAGCTCTCATTGAGTCCTGTTCCTTTCCCCTTAAATCCCTGCATTCGCGGCCACACCTCAACGGGAGGTTATTTGAGTGTTTGTGTGGCACGTCGCTCGGGCTGCCTGCGCTTCTCACGCATGCGCGGACCCGCATGCCGCGGACGCTTCTCTTCCTGTAAAAAATGGGTACCATCATGCCACCCACATCAGAAACCCTAACCCTAACCCTACGTTAAATATTTCAAACATGCTTAAAAAAACTTAAAGGACCGGGTGGTGCTACAAACCTCTAAATACTGCATTGTGCTGTTACATAAGCACACAGGACTGGGGATGAGTGTCAGTCCAACATATGGGCGGGGCTAAATCCTTAACCATACGAATCACACAAACACACATTTTGAATTATATTACAAATATCCAAGCTTTTAATTTGGAATCTACCAGTGTTTGTGCACCGAGGGTACAGCGGGGGTCAGGGTTATGTATGTATGTATGTATGTGTGTGTGTGTGTGTGTGTGTGTGTGTGTGTGTGTCTCAGTAATAGGCACAGGTGGGCAGTTCAGCACCACACAGAAAGTCGGGCCATGCCACATATTTCAGGTTGTAAGGCGATTTCTTCAAACACTGCGCAGCTTCCCGATCACAAAAGCACAACAGCTTCTCACAACGGTCCCTCATAGATTCTACACACACACACACACACACACACACACACACACACACACACACACACACACATTACCTTCAGTGTTATACATACACTGTACAAATCCTCACACCGACCACTTTATTATGATAATCATGAACATACAATGCACAGCAATGCATGCCCAGCCATAAGGCAAATGGGCTACAACAGGAAGGCCTTACCCAATGTGAGTATAGTGTTCCTATTAAAGTGCTCCTTGAGTGCAGATTTAAAGAATGAATCACCGTGTTTCTTCCATTTCCTTTGACTTTCATTGCAGACAGTGTGAACCCAAGATATTTCATGATTTATATCTTTATAAAGAACCATTCCTGCATTCCAAAAAAATGGGACAGGGACCATTTAGAGTTAGTAATGAGATACGAACTAAATAATTATGTGATTTCAAACAGGTGATTATAATCATGATTTGGTTGAAAAGCAGAATCCATGAAAAGCTTTGTCTTTGAGATGATCAGAGGATCTCCAGTTTAATAAGAAATGTTTAAAAACAATTTTCCTCAATGAAAGATTAGAAGGGATTTATAGATTTCAGTCCTAACTTTTTCTGATTTTTCTTGTTTTAAATTGCATGGACGTCCCTGATAAAGATGTCGTCTTGAGGGCAGCTTATGTTGCTCTAAAATCTCAGGGTACTTTTCTGCATTAATGCTGCATCATAGGAGTGGAAATTACCTTTACCAAGGGCCCTGACCCGACCCCATACCATGCCAGAGCCTGGCTTTTGGACTTGTTCCTCATAACAGACTGGATGGTCCAAAAAAGATTTGTGATACTGATGGGTCTGAGCCCAATCCCCGTCCCCACTGTATGATGGTCCATCCCAGATGCCTCTGAGCCCAGAGAAGCCGACGCCCCTTCTGGACATGGTTATAACATAAGGCTTCTTTTTAGCACAGTAACGTTTTAAGTGGTATCTGTGAATGTAACTCTGTATTGTAGAGCTTGATAAAGGTTTGATAAAGGAATCCCTAGTCCATGTGGTTCTATCAGCTATTGATGAATGATGGTTCTTGATGCAGTGCCGTCTGAGGGAGCGGAGATCACCCCTCTTCAGTTTAGGTTTTTTAGGAAATTCCTCCAGATTCCTTGAATGGTTTAATGATATTATGCTCTGTAGAGGGAGAAATGTATAACTCCCTTCCAGTCATTGTTTTTAACATTGTTTTTAAACATTTGGTGATAAACTGGAGATCCTCTGATCATCTTTGCTCCTCAAAGACTTGGGCTTTTGTGGATGCAGCTTTTGGACCAAATCATGATTTGATTAATTGATCAATTACCTGTTTGAAATCACACCATTGCCTAGTTCTTTTTTTAGCTCATTATTAACCCTAAATTGCCCCCTTTCCCAACTCTTTTTGGATTGTGCTGTAATGTTTTCCACTGATTGAAACACCTGACTCTAATCTCACACTCAAATTAACTGTTAATCCTAGAGGGTCACATACTTTTGCCACTCACTAATATGTAATATTGGATGATTTTCCTCAATAAATAAATGACCAAGTATAATATTTTTATGTCATTTGTGTAACTGGGTTCTCTTTATCTACTTTTAGGACTTGTGTGAAAATCTGATGATGTTTTAGGTCATATTTATGCAGAAATATAGAAAATTCTAAAGGGTTCACAAACTTTCAAGCACATATATTTATATATATATATATATATATATATATATGTGTGTGTGTGTGTGTGTGTGTGTGTGTGTGTGTGTGTGTGTGTGTGTACCGCAGTTAAGACTTTGGATTCCGCAGCTCCATGGGTAAGTGTGCGTTTTTGAGTTACAGCCACGTGCCTCTGCCTTTGCGTAGCAGCAGTCATGCTTGTGACAGCACCTTACACACACACAAAAACACACACACATACATTTCAATCACTTTCTTACACATTTGGAGATAAACTGGAGATCCTCTGATCATCTTTACTCCTCAAAGACTCAGGCTTTTGCGGATACACACACACACACACTCTAGCATTAGCATTAACATCACAAGCACTGCACTATTTGAAAATATATCCCAATACAGTAATAAAAATCCAAATATAGTGCAGCATTATATTATTTTTTAGGTTTATTTAGTCCTGTCAGCCCTGCTTTCCCCTGGTCAGACAATCACTTTCCTTTAGCTGTTATTTTACTTGTAATTCAGATTTGATTGGTGTCCTCATACTTATGACCATGTGTATGATAGACTAGTAAGTGTTTAATGTGTATTTACAGTATGTGTGTGTGTGTGTGTGTGTGTGTGTGTGTGTGTGTGTGTGTGTGTGTGTTATTATGGTATGGCAGGGTGCACAAAGTCTGTAATTAAAAGAAAATCTAATCTCTTAATGACTACAATCACACTATACACCCTTTCATTGTGTGTGTGTGTGTGTGTGTGTGTGTGTGTGTGTGTGTGTGTGTGTGTGTGTTACCAGTCGGCTTGGTCTCTAGGCCATCCTGATCCACCCGCCCCACAGTAGCAGCCATACATGATGTAGGCGAGGGCTGATCTCCCCGTACTGCACTTCACCACACCGGCCAGCTCCAGAGCACTGCGCCGAGACACGGTGTGTGTGTGCACCGACCCTACCACTACACACACACACACACACACACACACACACCATGATCAGGGTCAAGTATCTAATAACTGCTACTAAATGTTTACAATAACTATTTTAGTATTAAAAGCACTGAAGCTTAAGGAGATTTAACTGATTCACTGATTCATCATTTTCACTGGTTTAATTAATTAACTAATTCACTGATTGAACTGATTCACTTGTTCAATTATTGAACTGATTCACTGATTAGTTAATTTAATTAATTCACTAATGCCACGGATTCACTGGTTCAACAGATTCACTGATTCAACAGATTTACTAATTGAGTTGATTCACTGACAAAACAGATTCACTGGTTTAACTGATTCACTGATTCAATAAATTCACTAATTGAACTGATTCACTGGTTCAGCTGATTCAATGATTCAACAGTTTTACTGATTGAACTGATTCATTGATTACATGGATTCACTATTTGAACTGGCTCACTGGTTCAAGAGATTCACTGGTTCAACTGATTCACTAATTTAACAGAGTCACTGATTAAACTGATTCACCGTTTCAACCTATTCTTTGGTTTAACAGATTCACTGACTGAACTGATTCACTGGTTCAGCTGATTCACTGATTCAACAGATTCACTGGTTCAACTTTTGAACTGATTCAACTGATTCACTGGTTCAACTATGAAACTGATACAACAGATTCACTGATTGACTTGTTTGATTGGTTTAATAGATTCAGTAACTGAACTGATTTACTAGTTCAGCTGGTTCACCAACATAGGAAATAAGAATCTCATTTTTGACCAGTTGAGTTACTGATTCACTGATTCAATAATTGTTTGATGAAATGATTCTGTGATATTAATAACTTAAGCACTGAATGAGATTCAGGGCTGAATCATTCATGGATTCAAATGGCCACTCACTGAACAATCAATGATTGAATTGTTTAGTTTCAAAATGATTCATTGATTCAAACACTGACTCAGAGATAGAGAGGAAGAAATCTGGGTCAGGACTGAAAAATTCACTGAATCAGATGCTGCCTTGCTAAATGAGAGCTGGAGGAATCACCTATAGACTGAAAGATTCACTGAATCAAACGCTGCCTTGCAGCAAGAGATGAAGGAATCACCTAGAGACTGAATGATTCACTGAATCAATCGCTGCCTTGCCAAATGAGTGATATAGGAATCTTGATTCTAACCAAACGATTCAAACTGTGACTCATTGAAAACAATGAAAACATCAGTCAGTTCCCTCTCTCTCAGCCAATCACAGACTATTTTTAATAAATACAGGTTTGTCCCTAAATAATATTCTTTTTGAAGATTCAAAAGAGACAAGTCATGAAGTTTATACAAAACTACAAAATGGCTAAAATAAAGAACTATGCTGTGATTCATTCACCTTAAAGAGTTCATTCACCTTACAGCCTAACAGTACAAAACATCAACAAATGTTCATTTTGTACATCTTTCTAGTAGCTAGTAAATTAACAGATTTAATACAAACACTTAAAAAGTTTATAAAAGATAAACAAATAAGAGAAAAAGATCACTCACCTGTAAAGATCAAAAGGGTGACGATACACAGGGCAGCCATCACACCTGTACTGCAGGGGAAACAGATGGTGTGAACAGAGTGTGTGGGCTGGCTTTATATCTGTGTGTGTGTGTGTGTGTGTGTGTGTGTGTGTGTGTGTGTGTGTGTGTGTGTGTGTGTGTGTGTGTGAACTTTTTATTCTGCTCACCCCCACTGAAATTGCACAACCCCAAACCTACTACTACACAAATGAGGGCGTAGAAGCCGTCATTATGCTCCCTATGTAGTACTTATAGAGTAAATATAATGCAGAAGGCTGAGTGTGTGTGTAGTGCACAAACACACACACACACACACACACACACTCTACAACAAATACAATTAAAAACACAAAATATTATAACAAAGCACAATGCATGCACCGGCATATGCTTGGTGTATTATTTGTGAATGAGGCTGTAGTTTAGAGACACTCCCTTTAGAACAATAGTTTAGAGACGCTCCCAGTGTATCACTAACAGTGAGGCTGTAGTTTAGAGTTGCTCTCTTTTTAACAATTGTTTAGAGATGCTCCCTTTATATCACACTAACAATGAGGCTGAAGTTTAGAGACGCTCCTTTTATAACAGTAATAATGAGGCTGTAGTGTAGAGACGCTCCTTTTATAACGATATTTTAGAAACACTACCTTTATAACATTTTTTAGAGATGCTCCCTTTATATCACACTAACAGTGAGGCTGTAGTTTAGAGATGCTCCCTTTAGAACAATATTTTAGAGACACTCCCAGTATATCACTAACAGTGAGGCTGTAGTTTAGAGATGCTCCCTTTATATCACACTAACACCGAGGCTGTAGTTTAGAGATGCTCGCTTTAGAACAATATTTTAGAGACGCTCCCAGTATATCACTAGCAGTGAGGCTGTAGTTTAGAGTTGCTCCCTTTATAACAATTTTTTAGAGATGCTCCCTTTATAACACACTAACACTGAGGCTGTAGTTTAGAGATGCTCCCTTTATATCAGTAAGAATGAGGCTGTAGTTTAGATACACTGCCTTTATAACAATATTTTAGAGACTCTCCCTGTATATAACATTAACAACGAGGCTGTAGTTTAGAGACACTCCCTTTACAACAGTATGAAAGAAACCATAGTTTAGTGACGCTCCCTTTATAACAGTTTTTTAGGGACACTCCCTTTGTAACAGTATTTTAGAGACACTCCCTTTATAACAATATTTTGGAGAAGCTCCCTTTATATCACACTAACAGTGAGGCTGTAGTTTAGAGACACTCCCTTTATAACAATGTTTTAGAGATGGTCCCTGTATATCACAGTAACAGTGAGGCTGTAGTTTAGAAACACTCCCTTTATAACAGTACCAATAAGGCTGTAGTTTTTAGATGGTCCCTTTATAACAGTACCAATGAGGTTTTAGTTTGTAGACGGTCCCTTAGTTTGGCTCCGCCTCCTCCGGCTGTAACGCGGAACAGGTCGGTGTACGTGGGGCTGTTAGGTTGGTTCTGAGCGCAGTGTGTGAGTGTGTGTTGGGACGGTGTGTGTATATGTGAGAGTGTGTGTGTGAGTGAGTGTGTGTGATGTAAGCCTTATAAATGAAGGCAGCGCGGCTCGTGCGGATCGTTCGGGATCAGATGGCGCGGAGACCCGGCATGCTCTGCGCGGCTCTGCTGCTCACCTGTACCGTCATCCTGATCATCACATTCACCTGCAGGTACCTACACCCCTACACCCCTACACCTCTGTATAGTTATAGGGACGGAATATCAGAAATCCCACAGCTGTTCCGGTTATGTTTGGTTCCATTAAGTTATTTTAAGGTCCACTAAGGTCCTTCAGGTTCCACCACGGTCCATTAGGTTCTGCAATGTTCTGTTAGGACCCTACATTTCGATTGCAGTACTTTGGGTTCTGTTAGGTTCTTTGAGTTCTGTTAGTTCATTAAGTTCTTTTAGGGTCCAGTCTGTCCTGTAAGGTTCTGTTAGGTTCCATTCCAGTCCCTTGGGTCCTGTTAGGGTTCTGTTGAGTACCCTTAAATTCCTTTAGTTTCTGTTAGGTTCCATCAGGTCTGAAGTCCCGTTAGGCTCCATTATGTTTTACTTTCTGTTACTGTTCTGGTTCTGTATGGTTGTTTTAAGTTCTGTTTGGTTCCATTGGTTCTGTTTGGGTCCAGTTCTCTCCATTATATTTTGTGAGGTCTGGTTCTGTTTGGTTCCATTGGTTCTGTTTGGTTCCAGTTCTCTCCATTATATTTTGTGAGGTCTGGTTCTGTATGGTTGTTTTAAATTCTGTTTGGTTCCGCTCACTTTCAGTTTTCTCTGTTTTGTTATGAGTTCTGGTTCTATAGGGTTACTTTAAGTTTCCTTCGGTTCCTTTTGGCTCCGGTTCTGTCCGTTATGTTCTGTAGGGTTGTTTTTTTAAGTTCTGTTCGATTCTTTTGGGTTCTTTAATTAGATATTCAGATCAGTTTGGTTCTGTTGAGTTGATTTGCAGTTCTGACAGATCTCTGAAAATTAAGACTAGGAAGACTGAAAACCACACAGTTCACCTAGCAGAGTTCTAGAGAGGAACTGTTGAACAATATATCACAATACATTGTGATGCGATATTTTTGCGATATTCCACATGGTTCACTGAAAATGCAAAAACAGATAAAATACAAATTACTCTGGGTGAATCCCATTTCAGGGGCTGCGTTCTTCGAAGGCTGCATTTGAAGACCGATTGCGTCATAGCGCCGCGCCTAGGCTGTCCCATTCCGAAGGCTCCTTCGTATGCGGTCTACAAATGCGTCCTTCTTTTCCCTCAAAACGAAGGATACATCCGATGTATCCTTTGCAACCTACCATGTCCCGAGGTGCATTGCGCCTGAGGGGAACTTGGGGATATCGGAATGATTGGCTGAGGAATATACGTTATTTAAATGTAAGGATTTAAAAACGCCAACAGGTAAATGTTAAAAAGCAAACGCGCAACATTTTTTGTTTTGTTTTAGGGAGCAAGTAGCAAACGGAGGCCTTTATTAAACTGCTTGAGGGAAAATAAATGCCAGTGAACTGCAGTGAAGCGTCTCCTCCAGTAATTGAACAAACAAAAACAGCATATAAACTAAACTCCAAATTTCTGGCTCCATTGTTATAACGCTTATTGCTGTTTTGTGATACGGTGCGGGCGGGTGGTTCTGTGACGCAAACAGGAAATCCAATGCAGAGTAGACCGTCTCATTTCGGTTCCGTTTTTGCCGCGGTCTACCCAGCCTTCCAAGCACACACCTTCGTAGACCGCATAGACCGCGTCCTTCGAAGGATGCAGCCCCTGAAATGGGATTCACCCTCTGTATGATTTGAGTCTTAAGCCATTGCATCACTGATAATTCTGCGGATAAACCGAGTCCAAAACCCCGTACTGCGCCATCTACAGGAGTGGAGATTGGTGGATTTAAAATGAATGGATTTTTCCTTAAAAAAACAAAACAAAAAACAACTATATTTTTTGGTGAAAATTGATGTAGTATGTTATGAAAATAAATATCACAATACACTGCTGTATTGATTTTTAGCACAGCCCTAATTAAAGCACTGGAAGCTGGCTGGCAGGTAGTGCAGAACCCCAGCCCAGCGATTAACATTTTATACACACACACACAGATAAATTGTAAATACAGTGGTGTGAAAAAGTGTTTGCCCCCTTTCTGATTTCCTATTTTTTTTTGCATGTTTGTCACACTTAAGTGTTTCAGAACATCAAACCAATTTAAATATTAGTCAAAGACAACACCAGTAAACACAAAATGCAGTTTTTAAATGAAGGTGTTTATTATTAAGGGGGAAACAAATCCAAACCTACATGGCCCTGTGCGAAAAAGTGATTGCCCCCTAAACCTAATAACTGGTTGGGCCGCCCTTAGCAGCAACAACTGCTACTAAGCGTTTGTGATACCTTGTAATCTTTTACAGCGTTGTGGAGGAATGTTGGCCACTCATCTTTGCAGAATTGTTGTAGTTCAGCCACACTGGAGGGTTTTCCAGCATGAACGGCCTTTTTAAGCTCATGCCACAGCATCTCAGTAGGATTCAGGTCAGGACTTTGACTAGGCCACTCCAAAGTCTTCATTTCGTTTTTCTTCAGCCATTCAGAGGTGGACTTGCTGGTGTGTTTTGGATCATTGTCCTGCTGCAGAACCCAAGTTTGCTTCAGCTTGAGGTCACGAACAGATGGCCGGACATTCTCCTTCAGGATATTTTGGTAGCAGCAGAATTCATAGTTCCATTTATCACAGCAAGTCTTCCAGGTGCTGAAGCAGCAAAACAGCCCCAGACCATCACACTACCACCACCAGATGTTACTGCTGCTATAATGTTCTTGTTCTGAAATGTGTTACTTTTACTCCAGATGTAATGGGATACACACCTTCCAACGAGTTCAGCTTTTGTCTCTTCAATCCACAGAATGTTTTCCCAAAAGTCTTGGGGATCATCAAGATGTGTTCTGGAAACACTGAGATGAGCTTTAATGTTCTTTTTGTTCAGCAGTGGTTGTCGTCTTGGAACTCTGCCATGCAGGCCATTTTTGCCCAGTCTCTTTCTTATGGTGGAGGCATGAACACTGACCTTAACTGAGGCAAGTGAGGCCTGCAGTTCTTTGGATGTTGTTGTGGGTTTTTTTGTGGCCTCTTGGATGAGTCATCGCTGCACTCTTGGGGTAATTTTGGTCGGCCGGCCGCTCCTGGGAAGGTTCACCACTGTTCCGTGTCTGCACCATTTGTTGATAATGGCTCTCAGTGTGGTTCGCTGGAGTCCCAAAGCTTTAGAAATGGCTTTATAACCCTTTCCAGACTGATAGATCTCAGTTACTTTCTTTGTCAATTGTTCCTGAATTTCTTTGGGTCTCGGCATGATGTGTAGCTTTTAAGGATTCTTTGGTGTCCTTCACTTTGTCAGGCAGGTCCTATTTAAGTGATGTCCTGATGGAGAACAGGTGCGGCAATAATCAGGCCTGGGTGTGACTAGAGACAGTGAACTCAGGTGTGATAAACCATAGTTAAGTTATGTTTTAACAAGGGGTGCAATCACTTTTTCACACAGGACCATGTAGGTTTGGATTTTTTTCTCCCTTAATAATAAACACCTTCATTTAAAAACTGCATTTTGTGTTTACTTAATGTCGTCTTTGACTAATATTTAAATTGGTTTGATGTTCCGAAACACTTAAGTGTGACAAACATGCAAAAAAAGGAAGGAAATCAGGAAGGGGGCAAACACTTTTTCACACCACTGTACATTCATGTAGGGACAGAATCTGATTCTGTGTATGTGTTTAAATAACGTGTTTGTATTCGTATAACTATTTTTTCCTGTAGATTCCTGTATGGAATAATTTCCTTATTCCATAATAAAAGTCTTTATTTCTCTCTGTATTTATTTTCTCTCATGTGTTCATCTAAAATATCACAATCCTCATGTGTTCATAAGAACGGTTTCGTATCGCTGCCACACAGAATAAAAATGAAATCCTTCAGCATGTTGTTATGATGAGAGAGTACATCATAAAACAACGTAATTATGAGAAAATACCTTCCTGATGGTTTTCATGTTGGAGACTTCTGCCGTGTTAGCGACGGAGCAGTTTATTTCAATTGATCAAATATTTCTAAGTGAGACTCGGTGATCTGTTATTACATCATCATAAACATGTAAAAGTATTGGGGCACACTCCCCTGCACACGACCAACAGTATTGGCACACATGCCATGTTCTCTCTGTTTGCCACATTTCAAGCACTGTTGTAGTTCCTTCAGGAAATGCAGATCTAGTTTATATTATTATTTGTGTGCTTGCTTTAAGTCACACTGAAATCACTGAACAGCATTACATGGCATTGTTATTCTCAAACTTCAGCGTTTCTTTAGACATAAACAGTCGAACCTCTTAAGACACTGTGTTATTCCAAACGGAGCATCTCGAGCAGCACGGGTGTTGACAGATCACGCAAAATAAACAACAACAAAGTTCTGTGGAAGTCTATATAATGATTGCACTTCGTGTGCAACCATTTTAGAAATTCTGTAACTGGTAAACTCTAAATTTTACTCTTTCCTTTTAACTCTAAGATGGTGAACAAAAGCGACTGTCCAACAACATAAGGCGATAATAAACAAATAAAGAAAATGAAAGTGAAGACGTTGCATATAATGAATTGGCCAAGTCACGGCAAGTTTCATGGTTACGAACGACAAGAATCCATCGCAACTATTAATGAAAATGAATGAAAATGCCATCTATGGTGCTTAATGACATGAAGATTTCACTGTGATTTAAGCATAAAATTAAAAAGCAAAGATTACTTTGATCAGCTGCTCCATCGCATAAGCTACAGAAGCCGTGTCAGTTAGATGTTTTCTCGTAACAACATACTTTTCTCGTTATAAGGAAATACTATCTCATCATGTGGTTTTTACGACATACTTTCTCGTAATAACTACACGCTGAAGGATGCCACTGTACAAAAGTGATTAGGGGTGAAACACTGAACAGTTCTCTTTCGAGTTTAGTTTCGCTTTGTCTCTGTAATTGCGTAACGATTCAATTCAGTTTGATCTTCAAGTGTTTAAATCTGCACAGATCGTATGGCTTCTCTATTATGGCGTTTTATAAGGGGTTCCAAAACTTTGTCCTTCAAACTCTGGCTTGTTTTCGCACTCGTGTGCTGTGCTATCTGACTTTCTCAGTTCTGTTTGTGGTGCTTCCTTTTTGGGTGGTCCAACAGGTTTGTTGTTTCCACCAGACGTGATGATCTCTCTCTCTCGCGCTCTCTCTCTCTCTCTCTCTCTCTCTCTCTCTCTCTCTCTCTGGTCAGTCATGCTAAGAGCATGGTGGCCCCCGCCCGGCCCCCAGGGCGCTTCTTCCCCCCGTCGGCCCCGGTGCTGGACCTCTACCTGGGGCAGGAGGAGCAGGTGGCGGGGATCAGCGAGGGCTCGGACGTGTGTGTGCTGTTCTACTACGCCCCCTGGTGTGCCCACTCGATCGGCGCCAGGGAGCACTTCCAGCAGGTGGCGCTGCGCCTCCACTCCCAGGTCCTGTTCATAGCCGTGAACTGCTGGTGGCATCAGGGGCGGTGCAGGAAGCAGAGGAACTTCTACCAGTACCCGGTCCTTCACCTGTACTACAGGAGGTAAAGATCAGACCGGAGGAAGAATCTGATCGGATATAATGAGTCCTTATTATAGTTAAAACGCTCAGGGTAGTGTAGTAATGTTTCCTTATGTACACAACTGCGTGATTGTGGTTGCCAGATAGTCCATCTTACGTTTTGATGCAGTATGCATGAAATGCAGCCGCCATTAAAAAACATAAGGCCAGTCCGTAGACTTACTAGACTAAACCAGACCATCGACTCATGGTGTCGTATCTATTGCTCAGAGTTAACACGAGGACATTTACCGACAGGATACGAAACACCAACATGGCAACCGTGCAACAAAACAATAAAACACATCCAGATCTGCTCTGACTACAACCTCAGGAGGACAGAGAGGAATGCCAGAAAAGGGGCAATAAAATCCCCAAATCCAAACTGCAGACATGCCTACTTTCTTGTGCATGAGTTCTTCTTTTGTCTCTCCAGTCTCACTTCCTTTAATCTGCAATCTTAATATTGACCTTTTAGCTCTCTCCCAGCTGTTAACAGACTGTTATGCTACCTGGCTAGCTAGCCAGCCAGTACGCTGTTTGGCGATGCCATTCTACTCAGTCGAGTACCATCTTGTATAATTTGCTGACTGTTGAGTCCTTGGCATCGTGGGGTCTGTGCCACATATGAACCCTACCTTTGGCCTGAAACAGTTACCATGACTCATGACACATGTCCACGGTGCGGGATTATTTCTCGTAGCAAAATTCCTGCTGCAAAACCTGTGACTCCGGTATTTTGAGGGGTGTCTGAAAAGTACATATAACTAAGAATTAAAAAGCTTAGTAATATTACGCTTCCCTATTTGTGCTCATTACTTCATTATGACAAAATACATTTTTTTCATGGCTCTAAAACTTTTCAAACCCGACCAGTAAATAGTGTTATTTCAAGCTTATTGTATCTTAGTTGGTATACAGAACTGGTTTCACCAAAAGAAAGGCTCACCGATCTATAAGAAGTGGATCACTATAAATATAGGGACCTATCGAGTAGTTAAGTTAGATAAAGTTGGCATCGATATCAGTACTGGAACATCAGGTATCGGTATCGGAAAGAGACAAGTGGCATCGGTGCATCCTCACTAACAAGGTTTCTTCCTTATAAAATTTTGGGTTTTTCCTTGCCACTGTCACCCTAGGTTTGCTCAGTTTGGGACTGGGGCTTAGATAATAGAAGATCATCTAAAATTATGAAGCTGCTTTGAGACAATTTTGACTTGACTATCGTGCCTTGTTTGAACCCTGAATCTTGGGGGTGGGCTGGCCAGTTACTGTCCAATTACTTTTGATATGTCATGTATGTGTAGTGTGTAATGTGTGTGTGTGTGTGTGTGTGTGTGTGTGTGTGTGTGTGTGTAGGTTCGGTCCCATACCCTATAAAGGTCCCCTCATAGCCGAGTACATTGAAAGTTTCATCAGGAGAGTCTCCGCCCCCTTGACCTACCTGCCATCAGTCTCCGCCCTCCACACCTTCTTGTCGCACCACCAGGTAACACACACAGGTGTGGTTATAAATTTTGTGTGTGTTTAGTTGTGTTGTGTATTCAGTCCCGTGTGTGTGTGTGTGTGTGTGTGTGTGTGTGTGTGTGTGTGTAGCAGGGCGTCGTGGGATTCTTTGAGTTTAACTCGTCTCCTCAGCCACCTGGTTATCTGACCTTCCTCTCCGCTGCACTGCATGTGCTCAGACGAGGTACACACACACCTGACGAGGAGAATGATGATGTATTGTGGGCGAGGCAGAGAATCTAATCTGTGATTGGTTCAGATTCTCAGGGGGCGGTACGATTCGGGGTGGTGACCAATCGTCAGGTGGCAGAGGGGATCTCGGTGAAAGAGGATCAGACGGTGTATCTGCACCGACGCTTCAGCAGCTCACTGGTACACACACACGCACATGCACGCACACACACACACACACACACACATGCTAGCTGGTTAGCTGACGATGCTTCTGTGTGTGTGTGTGTGTGTGTGTGTGTGTGTGTAGGTGTTCCCGCGCTCTCAGAGGAACTTTACCCCCGAGGCAGTGTGTGATTGGGTGTTTGAGAACAGAGAGAGCATCATGAACTGGATTCAGCCTACAGGGGGCAAGAGCCATGCCCTGGAGGCGGAGCTACACAAAGGACCTGCCCTCCTCATATTTACACCTAGTGGTCCGCTCACGGCCAATCAGGTTCTGTCTGAGGTAAGTCCTGCCCTCTCTGTAGTTTGATATTCAGTTCGTTTGAAGTCTTAAGTAACGCGCTCTCTCTCTCTCTCTCTCTCTCTCTCTCTCTCTTTAAGTTGGCAGACGTTGCGTTACGTTATTTCTCGTGTTGCGTATCGGACGGCGTCTCTCCGCCGTCCTCTGGACCGAGGTGCTGTAAGTCTCTCCCTCTCCCTGCAAACGCTAACCCTAGCATCGTCGTGTGTGAGGTCTGCGTGAGCCCGGTGTTAGCTGGCGACCGTTGGCGTTGCCTCGCGCAGGAGCTCGACGTCGCTCTGGATTCTTACCTGCGCCGCCCGGTTTCGGCGACGTCCCCCGGGTGCAGCGGCGCGCGCCGAGACTACGGCCCGCTCGGACGCTACAGCGCCTGCTGCGACCCGCCCCGCCCGCTAAGCGAGGGCGAAGTCACTGGGATGCACTTCAGGACCAATAAGACGCTGCGCTTCTACCTGCTGGACTCGAGGCTGACGGGGGCGCTGGCGAGCAGGCTGGGAGCGACGCGGGGGGATGCACACGGCTTCAGCGCCATCGTCGACCTGAGGGACGAGACGCACTACGTCCTGCAGCGGACGCACAGAGAGGCGCTGGGTACGCTGGGTACACTCACTCTCGTGATCCTGCATGGCGCCCCCGCTGGTGTGACTGTGTATAACTCTGTCTGTGTGACTGTTCTGACTCTTAGAGCGATTCATTGTCAACTTCAGCGCCCCCTACAGTCCTCTGCAGCGACACCTGGTGGGAAGCAAAGAACCGCATCCCCCACAATCCCTCATCCAGGAAGTGACGACGCACTCCTTCAAAGATATCGTTATGGATCCTGAAAGGGTGAGGCAGCAGTGATTTCTTTTGTTATTTTATTCAATATAAAAGATACGCAGTAGAACTCCGCGTGCACATACTCTATGCTACGTAACAGGCACTGTCAGAATGGCTAAGCATGCTGGGAAATATGTACGTAACTGCTCTTCCTGTGTGTGTGTGTGTGTGTGTGTGTGTGTAGGATGTGCTGTTGTTTTATTATACGGGTTGGTGTGGGTTCTGTACGGTTCTGAATCATGTTCTACTGAGATTGGCTCGGCTCTTTCAGGGAAACAGCTCCATCACAGTGGCCAGGTCAGGAACCACACACACACACACACACACACACACACACACACACACACACATATATATATATTGTGGTGAATAGTGATTAGAACCGTCATTAGTTAATAATGGTGTGTGTGTGTGTGTGTGTGTGTGTGTGTGTGTGTGTGTGTGTGTGTCAGGGTTAATGTTGCTCATAATGACCTGCCCTGGGAGTTCATGGTGGATCGTCTGCCCACCTTCCTGTTTTTCCCCAGATACAGGTACTGTCTGTCTCTCTCTCTCTGTCCATCTGTCTGTCTGTTCACCCTTTCTGCTATGGCTTACAGCTATTACTGGACCTGTCTGTCTGCCTAACTCTCCTGTCTTGCCTTGTCTGACTCCTTTTTTATGTTTGCCTGTTGTCTGGTTCTCTCCTGTCTGCCCCCGTAGAAAGCACATGAGCGCTAAATTTCCGGAGAGCACTCGCATCACTCTGCCCAACCTGGTCCGCTTCATCCTCCAGCACACTAACCCCTCCTCTCTGGAAGGGGCAGGGCCTAAGGCTGTTCTGGAGGCGGAGCTTCGTACACTCCAGGGGGAGGTTTTGTCACTACAGCGGGCCCGAGAGAGCCTCTCTCAGCAGCTAGCCTCCCTGTGGAGAGAGAACCGTCGCCTGACGCGGCACGCCCGGGAGCTGCAGTCCCAGAATGCCGAGCTGCAGGAGCAGAGCAGCCACCTGGAGGCGCTGTACAAGGAGAAGAGCAGGCAGCTGTCCGACGCCGTCAAGAGACTCCAGCACCTCGCCGACGCCTCGGAGGAACTACTGAACCAAAACTCGCTCCTCAAAGTCCTGATGAACGTCCTCCGAGAGAGAGAGGGCGGGGACAGGACAGGGAGGTGGAGCCAGGGCGAGGACGCTAAGCTGGACGTTTCCTGACAGAACGAGGCAGGAGTCCCTGGCTTCTCTGGGTTAGCGCTAGCGCGTTGTTAACCAACGCGGGTTCCCGGTTTTGACGTGTGAAACGGAGAGGAAAGTTTATTTATGAGTTGCTGTATGGGAGCTTGGGAGTGCTGCCACCTTGTGGAGGTTAATCGATTTAAATGACTAGTGGAATTGACAAATAAGTAAGGTTCTGCCATCTAGTGGTCGTTTCAGGATCTGCTGTAATACAGTAAGTGTAGAGTGCGTTATACAGTTATGCCCCTAGTGTTGACTTCAGGGAATGCAGCATCAAGGAGATTCTGCTGTTTAATTACGATACAGGCTGGGATTAAAGTGTCTGTGGCAAAGTTGAAGTTGATTTGAAGTTGATTGTAGAGCGCCACCTAGTGGTGTCAGGTATTGCAGTAATGAGAGAGCCTTCTACTGCACCTATGTGTTTTTGTTTTTTTTTTGTTTTTGTTTTTTTAGGTTTTTATATCTACCTGTGTTATTTGGCCCTTGTACCCCAGTATTCCCCATTTGCCTCCTCAGGGTAATGCTTAGACGCAACAGAAGGTTATTTGTATAAGTAGCGCAGTATTCGAATGTTAAGGTATAAAAATAGCAGCAAACGAACAAAGTCTGTAACAAGGTCTGTAACATCTCCTGTTGATCAGTCGGTGTCTAAATCGCACAGCTGCAGCCGATGGTGAGTAAATAACGTGGAAGTCCAACGGCGCCACCTGGTGGACGTGTGAAGGTTTGTACGTGTTGTTATTTTTACAGATACAGCGATTTATTTTTACACAAATCCTGAATTCCTCAGATCGGTTGATTGTGTGAGGTGTTACGATGATTTATACACAATAAACACGATTGATTTGTTTAAGCCGTCCGTCCCCTCGCTGAGTTTGCGTTTCTGGGTTTATGACGCACTCAACACAATGAACACAAGTCACCAGTTTCCCATTAGCCCATGCAGACCAGAAACACAGAGGGTTCATTCACAGACAGGACAATGAGAACTAATCAGATCTGCAGATGCCAGTCTCAAGCAGTGGGCGTGGCTTCAGTCCCACTTTACACTGCAAACACACACACACTCACACACTCACTCACTCAAACACTCAGATGTCCAGAAGTGACCAGTGGTGAGTATTCTTGTTTGTACTGTGGTTTTGTGTAGCAGAGAAATTGTGTACAGCATGTATCCTCTCTCTTGTGTTGGTTTGTTGTTATTTCAGAAGTGTGTTAACAACAGATTGTGTGTAACAGCGATGATGCCCCACGTAGCAGTGCCATTTTCTGTAGGTAAGTGTGTGTGTGTGAGTGTGTGAGACTTCCTAAAGAACTGAGTGTAGCTGAATCAAACTGGTTCATAGTGACGTGAGGCTTCTCCAGGCACTGAATCGCTTCCTAAAGAATCACATCAAAAAGAATCCTGATATTCATAATCATTTATTGCTGACTGAACCATTTCCTAAAGAGTCAAGAGTCATTGAAGAAGAATCATAGTGACATGACATTGGACTGAATCATGGAGTGTTGCTGAGACCTATTGAATCATAATTAAATGGATGCCCATATGCACTGAATCAGTTCCTAATGAGTCAAATCAAACTGAATCCTTTATGTGCGATTCAGTGCATAATGGCATCCAGTTAATTATGATTCGAAACAACTCAACATAGCTTAATTCTTAATTAAACAATTCAGACCATTTTCTAATCTCATATTAGCATGATTCAGTTCTACTCGATGACTCAACTCTTTACGAAATGATTCAGTGCCTGGAAAAGCCTCACGTCACTATGAATCAGTTCATCTCAGCTACACTCATTTCTTTAGGAAATGTTTGAATGAGTCATCAAATGTGAAAGTGATTCATTTGAGTTTGATGCTTTAAGAAAGAATTCGGTGCATCTTCAGTTTTTATTTCTCAAATGATTCAATTTGATTTGATTCCAATCAAACTCAAAGGAGAAAATTCACATCTGATTATGGTTGAGTTTGAATCAAATGACCTGAATTCTTTTAAGTAGTAGTTCAATGCATTAAGCCGTTTTATTTGATTATATTTAACATAGATGATTCCTTAAAAAATGATTCTGTGCTTTAAGAACTCTGACATTTTATTATGAATCGATTTGAATCTGTGAAACTCCGTTACGTAAAGGATTGTTTGACTTGACTCATTAGGAACTGATTCAGTGATTTGGTTCATCTTCTAATCTCATGTATTTTCACTCTTTATAAAATGATTCAGTCACAAATAAATGGTTTTTAACTGATTAACTTGATTCAAATCTTAGGATTCATTTTTACATGACTCTTTATAAAATGATTCAGTGCCTGGAGAAGCCTCATGTTGATGATGTTGTTGTTGTCGTTGTTGTTATTATTATTATAATAGAAGATAATTGAATCATTTGAAAAATAAAAACTGAAGATACAATGCAGTTATTTCTTAAAGCATCAAACACATTTGAGTAAAATCGAGTCAATTCATAATCATTCATTGGTGCATTGAGTCAAGTTTTGTTGAGTAGAATTGAATCACAGTAACATTTAGATTCAAAGTTGGGCTAAACCACTAAATCATTTCATAATGACTCAAGTCAAGCTGTATCCTTTACGTACCTGAGTCTGAAGTTTCACTGAATCCTTTCCTAAAGAATTTATTCAAATAAATTCATAATAAAATGTCAGAGTTCTTGAGGCACTGAATCGTTTTTTTATGGAATCGTCTATGTTAAATCTAGTTGAATAATAAAACTCCTTAATGCATTGAACTGCTTCTTAAAAGAGTCAGGCCTATTTGATTCAAACTGAATCGTAATCAGGTCTGAATGTTCTCCTTTGATTTCCTAGAGAATCGAGTTTTTTTTTAGTCAAATGCATTTGAATCATTTGGAAAACAAAAATTGAAGATGCATTGAATTAGGATCAAACTGAAATGAATAAAGTTAAATTAAATAGGTTTAAGGCTAGAGGATGGTATGCATCAGTTTTAATGAATAAAAATGATTCCTTATGATTTTAAGGTAAGCGGATGGTATGACTCAAGTTTTGAATGCAAATGAATTTTAAGACCAAATTAATCATTTTACAAATAACATTACGACAAAATAATGCCAATATGCGTATTTTTAACGTTATTTTATTCAATATTTTATTTATTTGTTAATATTTACTTAGTTTCTGTTTTTTGAACTATCACTATAAGACTTACTTGATTAGATACAGTGGGGCAAAAAAGTATTTAGTCAGCCACTGATGGTGCAAGTTCTCCTACTTAGAAAGATGAGAGGTCTGTAATTTTCATCATAGCTACACTTCAACTATGAGAGACAAAATGAGAAAAAAATCCAGGGAATCACAAATGTAGGATTTTTAAAAGAAGTTAACTGTAAATCATGGTGGAAAATAAGTATTTGGTCACCCACAAAAAAGCAAGATTTCTGGCTCTCACAGACCTGTAACTTCTTCTTTAAGAAGCTCTTCTGTCCTCCACTCGTTACCTGTATTTAATGGCACCTGTTTGGACCTCGTTATCTGTATAAAAGGACACCTGTCCACAGCCTCAAACAGTCAGACTCCAAACTCAACCATGGCCAAGACCAAAGAGCTGTGGAAGTACACCAGGAAGAAAACTGTAGACCTGCACCAGGCTGGGAAGAGTGAATCTACAATAGGCAAGCAGGTTGGTGTGAATAAATCACCTGTGGGAGCTATTGTAAGAAAATGGAAGACAGACAAGCCCATTGATAATCTCCATCGATCTGGGGCTCCACTCAAGATCTCATCCCATGGGGTCAAAATGATCATGAGAACAGTGAGCAAAAATCCCAGAACTACATGGAGGGACCTGATGAATGACCTGCAGAGAGCTGGGACCAAAGTAACAAAGGCTACCATCAGTAACACACTATGCCGAGAGGGACTCAGATCCTGCAGTGCCAGGCGTGCCCCCCTGCTTAAGCCAGTTTCCTTGCCACTGTCACCCTAGGCTTGCTCAGTTTAGGTTTGGACGTAGATATTAGGAGATAATCTAAAATTGTAAAGTTGCTTTGAGACAATGCTCCATTTTTAAAAGTGCTATATAAATAAATCTGACTTCACCCACACACACAGCGAGATGTTTGTTGTTCTGTCTCCATGGTTTTGCTCTAATGAAATTCACACTCAGTTAATCAAGCCTGCATGTTTCCTTATCGTGTGTGTGTGTGTGTGTGTGTGTGTGTGTGTGTGTGTGTGTGTGTGTGTTAATTCGCAGTGACCCTGGGTCCATTCGGGGACCGTCCGGTGCAGGTCACATGTCCTCACTGTCGTTACACTGGTCTGACTAAATTGAAGTTTAGAGCTGGACTGCTCACCTACCTGTCCTGTGGAGGACTGATCTTCTGCGGGTACGTGTACACACACACACACACACACACACTTACACTTGGTGAAGTCTTACGACCTTTCCAGACAGTTTTATTGTATGGTCAGAGCTTTATTTACTTGTTGAATGATTAGTTAATTAACATTAGTGTTATATTTACTTTACTAAGTTTCGTTGTGTTTCTGCAGCCTTGTTTTTGGATGCTGTCTCCTTCCCTTCTGTATCAACCGACTGAGAGATGTTAAACACACCTGCTCCAACTGCAGAGCACTGCTGGGGGTCTATAAACGCCTCTAACCTCCATTTACACCTGTTTATATATCTTAAAAAATCCCCCAGCGTTGCTGCTGTTCTTATTACCCTCTTTGCTGTTTAATGTTGATCACTCCAGTTTGAAGCTGTATGATATGGTATAATAAAACCTTAACCCTTTGCACACTGTGTTGTGTATTACCTTTCATAACAGTAAAAATAACAATAACAGGTGCCTGAAGATGAACATTTTATCCAAGTATTGACATCAGTAAAGCTGTCAGAGTGGAAGGAAGTAATGAGAAGCTGTTTGTATGACATTCTTCTATCTCGCTCATTATGCTCGAGTATAAAGTGAGCTCATATTAATCTGATCAACAGCACGCAGTCAAGTAAGAGTGGAAGCCTGAAGGACCAGCGAGAACCCAGGAGAGCCTTTTAAAGAACATCCAGGAGCCGGTTTTCTAAAGGAGGATCAAATCCCACAATTACCCATCCAGGATCAAACTGATCTTACAGATTTTTTTTTCTCAGTTTTCCAGGACATTATCAGACGGGATAAATCTGATCCAGATTTGACAGGATCGGGATGAATAAATCTGGATTGTTCCGTGGTGTTTATACTGCTCTAGGAGGCTGTCTGCTGGAGAAAATATAATATAGCATTTATTTTAAAAAGGGATATGCTTAATGAAGCACTGTATGAGACAAAAACGTTTCATTGTCCAGCTACACACTTAAAAATTAAGGAAACTGATTAAAAAAAAAAAAAAAAAAAGGCCTGACTGGTGAGCTAAAGTTAACCTCACTTCATCAGACAGAGACTAAATTATAAATTTCCCTTCTTAAAAACTAAATAAAACAAACTGGGATTATTTCTGATGAATACTAAAGACCTGCAAATGATTTTTTGCATTCTCTTTCTTTTCTTTCTTCTAAATTTAATGTACTTGCGGCAAGTGGAACATGGGAATTTAAGTTTACGACAAGATTTCACTGAACTCACGTTTTCCATAAATCCCAAACAAACCAAATGTTTCTTTTGCAAACATTTTGAAATGAGTAGTGTTTTATTATTAGTTAGTGTCTAGGTGGCCTTAATTCTGTTATTTGAACTCCAAATATAAATTAACAGAGCAAATAATATGTTCATATTCTGTTAATATAGTACCTGATGATGAATGAATTCAGAATTTTAACGCAGCCTTTTTACAATGTAAGATCAAATTACAGTTTTATAACTGTGAGTTCATTTTTGGGTCCTCAGCTCTTTCTCAATCCAGCTTTAATCCTCCTTTCATGGTAAAACAAAAGAATCCTGTTCTAGGGTATTGAAGCCATCCTAGACTTCTGCTTCAAGTTTTGAAAAACCCCCGCTGAAGCATTTAATCCTGGATAAAGTTTCGATTGGATTATGAAATACAGATCCAAATCTTCAGGATCCAGAGAAGAAAAATGTATTTTCCAACTGTAATCCGACACTGTAGATTACTTTAATCCTGTCAAATATCTTTTATAAAACCAGCCCCAGTTGAACTCTTGAGAACACTGGAGAACCCTAAAAATCACTAGGAAGCCTGGAGAAGGTTTGAGAACCCTACAGAACCCCAGAGATCCACGCACGGGATAAGACGTAGAATAATATACTGAAGCTAACATGGGCAGGAAACATGAAGAGTTGTTTATAATAGGACGGCAGAAGTGAGGTTGTGATGTCACAATCAATGCAGCAGCCGTAGCGTTGCCACGGTAACAAGAAGGAGGAGGAGCTGCTGCAGCCTCGGGAAGGCGGAGACTCGGGAACCCGAACCAGCTGAGACAAACAGAGGTTATTCGTAAGTGGTGTGGATATCCCAGTGCTAATAATCGTGTGTGTGTGTGTGTGTGTGTGTGTGTGTGTGTGTACCGGCAGTTGTGGTCGTGGTCGTTGTTGTGGTCGTGGTCGTATCCACCCTCCCCCCGGTGAGTCCGATCCCTAGGGTGTTCAGATCAGACTGCACCTGCCTGATGATCCAATCGCGGACCACCGTGTTATTCTCATACGTCTTCAGGTCAGCAAGGTTAGAACCCAATAAACCACGAACCTCGCTAACCATCAGGTTCTACCGAAAAAACCACACAGAGGTGTCGGTATAAAATCCTTCGTTAGTGTAACGTCTGAATAACAGCACCTCAGTGTTTGGTTAGCTATGTAAAGTTTCTCATTACCGATATAGTAACTATCCATACATGTTACGCTAACTTAATCCAGTATCCAATAAGGTATAATGAGTATAAAGTACTTATACCACACTAAGCTTCAGTACAGTTTAATAATAGCTGCATTAGTGTATAGTAGATTTTATATTGTTAGAGCGCATTGTAAAGTTTGAAGGTAGAGTATAGTAAAGTTAGGTTATACTGTAGTTTTAGGATAATAGAGTTCTAAATCAGAGTATAATAAATGAATTATAGTATAACGAGTGGCAGAGTTCTAATAATGCTAGTGTAATAGGAACAGTGGATTTTGAAGGTACATGAAGAATGTTCTAGGATTTTAGGATAAGTTTGAAGTTAGAGTATAGTTTTATTTTGTAAAGTTCTACTTTACCTTACAGTAACATAACTGTAACTTCATTGTTATAGTTTCAGAGTGCATTGTAAACTTCTAAGTAAGGGTATACATCTAGAACAGTAGAGTTCTAAGTTACAGTACCTTTGTTCTAGTGTTTTAGATTTTAGATATTGGATAAGTTCAAAATTAGAGTATAGTTTTATTTTGTACTGTACGGTAACTTATGCCTATAACATTATTGTTATAGTATAGTTTTAGAGTGCATTGTAAAGTTATAGATAGTAAGGGTATAGATCAAGAACAGTAGATTTCTAAGTTATATTAAATATGTTCTAGTATTTTAGGTTTGTAAGATAGTAAGGCCCTAAGTTAGAGTATAGGTTTATTTAGTAAAGTACAGTACCGTACAGTAACTTACAACTATAACTTTATTGTTATAGTGTAGTTTTAGTATGCATTGTAGATGTCTAAGTAAGAGTATAGTTCTATAACAGGGTATTTCTAAGTTATAGCACATTTGTTCTAGTATTTTAGGATTTAGGTTAGTAAAGTTCGAAGTTAAAGTTAGGTTATACTGTAGTTTTAGGATAGTATAGCTTAAAGTTAGATTATAGTTCCTTAATTATAGTATAACTTCAGTAGCAGAGTTCTAATGATGCTAGGGAATAATTCAGTATATTTCAAAGTTATGGTAAATATGTTCTAGCATTTTAGGATTTAGGTTAGTAATGTTCTAAGTTAAAGTTCTACTTTACTGTACAGTAACTTATAACTATAACTATTGTTATACTGTAGTTTTAGAGTGCATTGTAAAGATCTGGTATAGATCTAGAACAGTAGATTTGCAAGTTATAATACGTTTGTTCTAATAGTTTAGGTTAGTAAAGTTCTAAGTTACTTTATAATAACTTATTTCTAGTATAATGCGTAGCAGAGTTCTGATAATGTTAAGGTATAGATCTAGAACAGTAGATTTCTAAGTTGTAGTATGTTTGTTCTCATATTTTAGGATTTAGGATAAGTTAGAGTATAGTTTTATTTAGTAATGTTATAGTATAGTAAAATTAGGTCAAACTAGTTTTAGGTTAGTAAATTTCAAAGTTATAGTGTAGTTTTATTTAGTAAAATTCTGAGTTACTGTACAGTAACTTATAACTATAACTTTGTTGTTATAGTGTAGTTTACGAGTAAAGTTCTAAGTAATAGTATAGATCTAGAACAGTAGATTTCTCAGGTATAGTATGTTAGTTCTAGTGTTTTAGAATTTAGGTTAGTAAAGTTCTAAGTTGGAGTATGGTAAATTAATCATAGTATAATGAGTAGCAGAGTTCTAATAATGCTAGGGTATATGTATAGGACAATAGAAGTTAAAGTAAGTATGTTCTAAGATTTTAGAATTTAGGTTAGTGAAGTTCTTTTTGGAAACTTTCTACTTTAGTGTACAGTAACAGTTATGTTATTCTGTAGTTTTTAGGACAGCAGAGTTCTAAGTTAGAGTGTAGTTTTAGGATAGTAGAGGTCTGCGTTAGATTATTGTGACAGTAGTGGAGTTCTAATAATATAAAGGCTTCAGTTAGTTTTATAAGAGTATAGCTCTAAAGTGCTACAGGTTGGAGTGCATAAGTTTGGTCTGGTATGGTTTTAGGATTGTAAGGTTATAGGCTAAAGTATAGATTTAAGTAATAAAGTCCTAAGTTAGTGTATAGTAAAGTTGTGCTATAGTGTAGTTTTGGGACAGTAGAGTTCTAACTTATAGTTTTAGGATAGTAGCGGTCTAAGTTATATTATAGTAACTTCGTTATAGTACAGTTTGAGTAGTTGAGTTCTAATAATGTAAAGGTTTAAGTTAGATTATAGTTTTATAATAACAGAGCTCCAAATTAGTGTATAATAGATTTGTATAGTGCTGTTATAAGACAGTATTGTTATAAGTTAGAGTGCATAAAGTTCTAAGTTAGGATATATATCTAGAACAATAGATTTCCAAGTTATGATAAGTTTGTTGTAGTATTTTAGCATTTAGCAGGGTTATTAGAGTTCTAAGTTAGAGAATAGGTTTATTTAGTAAAGTCCCAAGTTACTGTACAGTCACTTAAAACAGTAACGTTATGTTATAATGTAGCTTTAGAGTGCATTGTAAAGTTTTAAGTTAGGGCATAGATCTAGAACAATAGATTTCTAAGTTACAGTACGCATGTTCAAGCATGGATTTAGGATATTAGAGTTTAAAAGTTTAGAGTTCGGCAGTATAATGTAGTAATGTTATAATTCAATTATAGGACAGTACAATTTTGTTAGAGTGTAGTTTTAGGACAGTGGTGATCCAAGTTAGATTATAGTAAATTTGTTATAGTATAGCTTGAGAAGTAGAGTTCTATAGTTGTATAATAGTAGAGCTTTAAATTAGGATAATTTTAGGATAGTTGTGTTATCGTGTAGTATTAGGACAGTCAAGTTCTAAGTTCAAGTTCTAGTTTTAGGATAGTACAGGTCCAAGCTAGATTATAGTCAGTCTTTTATAGTATAGTTTGAGAAGTAGAGTTCTAATATTGTAAAGGTTTAAGTTAGAGTATAGTTCCATAATAACAGAGCTCCAAATTAGTGCGTGGTATATTTGTATAGTGTTAGGATAGTACTATTCTAAGTTAGAGTGCATAATAAAGTTCTAAGTTAGGATATAGATCTAGAACAACAGATTTCCAAGTTATGGTAAGTTTATTCTAGCATTTCAGTGTTTCGGTTAGTAGAGTTCTAAATTAGATTTTAGTTTTATTTAGTAAAGTCCCAAGTTACTGTACAGTCACTTACAACTGTACCATTATGTTATCGCATAGTTTTATTTAGTTAGTGCATAGTAAAGTTATCTTATATGTGGGTTTAGGACAGTAGAGTTCTAACTTAGATTATAGTGAATTTGATATAGAATAGCTTAGAGTAGGAGAGTTCTAATAATATGCATAATGTGCTCTAGTACAGTGGGACAAAAAGTATGTAGTCAGCCACTGATTGTGCAAGTTCTACTTAGAAAGATGAGAGAGGTCTGTAATTTTCATCATAGCTACACTTCAACAAAATGAGAAAAAAATCCAGGAAATCACATTGTAGGATTTTTAAAGAATTTAATTGTAAATTGTTAATCATCCCGGCCTTGGAAAATCAGTATTTGGTCAATAAACAAAAGTTCAACTCAATACTTGGACACATCAACCCTTTGTTGGCAAAAGGGACCAGAGGTCAAAAAAGTTTCCTGTAAGTTCTCACAGGTTGGCACACTTGTAGCTGGTATTTTGGCCCATTTCCTCCAGGGCAGATCTCTTCAAGAGCAGTTTTGATGTTTTGGGGCAACACGGACTTTCAAAACTCCCTCCCAAAGTTCTATGGGTTGAGGCTATGCGAGAACTGCTAGGCCACTCAGGGGAACTTGAAATTGCTTTTTACGGAGCAAATACTTCGGTGCCGAGTGGTGTGTTTGTGGATCATTGTAATGATGGAAGCCAAGCCACATTCAATCGTCAATGCTCTCACTGATGGAAGAGGGGTTTTGGCTTAAAAATCTCACGATTACATGGCCCCGTTCATTCTTCCCTAACACGGATCAGTCGTACTGTCCCTTATGCAGAAAGCAGCACCAAGCATGAGTTTCCACCCCCATATGTTCACAGTAGGTTGGTGTTCTTGGACCGCAAACTCAGCATTCGTATTCCTCCAAACATGGCGAGGTTGAGGTTTTTACCAAAAAGTTCTATTTGCTTTCATATGACACCATGAGATTCTCCCAATCCTCTATCTGGAAATCCATATGCTCTCTGGCAAACTTCATGTTACTGCTTAAGCAGGGGGGGCACGCACGCATGGCACTGCAGGGATCTGAAGCCCCTCTCGTGGTTGCTAAGTGAGGTAGGGGGTTTTTAGCCTTTTTGTTACTTTTGGTCCGCCCTCTGGCAGGTCATGGTCATTCATTCAGGGTACCTCCCGTGTTAGTCTGGATTTTTGGCTCACCGTTCTCATGATCATTTTGACCCCACGGGATGAGATCTTGCGTTGGGCCCCAGATCGAGGGAGATTATCAATGGTCTTGTATGGCTTCCATTTTCTTACAATTGCTCCCACAGTTGATTTATTCACACCAACCTGCTTGCCTATTGTAGATTCACTCTTCCCAGCCTGCTGCAGGTCTACAATTTTCTTCCTGGTGTTCTTCGGCAGCTCTCTGGTCTTGGCCATGTTTGAGTTTGGAGTCTGACTGTTTGAGGCTGTGGACATGTGTCTTATATACAGGTAACGAGTGGAGGACAGAAGAGCTTCTTAAAGAAGTTACAGGTCTGTGAGATTCATAAATCTTGCTTGTTTGTGGGTGACCAAATACTTATTTTCCACCATGATGTACAATTAAATTCTTTAAAAATCCTACATTGTGATTTCCTGGATTTTTTTTCCTCATCTTGTCTCTCATAGTTGAAGTGTAGCTATGATGAAAATTACAGACCTCTCTCACCTTTCTAAGTAGGAGAACTTGCACAATCAGTGGCTGACTAAATACTTTTTTGCCCCACTGGTTTTTGGATAGTAGAGTTCTAAGTTAGCATGTAGTTTTAGGTAGTAAAGCTATGTTATAGTGTAGTTTTAGAGTGCAAGTGATGGTACAGCAAAGCTGTATTGTTGTTTAGGATAATTCTAAGTTAGAGTGTAGTTTTAGAATAATAGACATGTTAGTGTATGGTAAATTTGTTGTAGTATACTTAGCATGGTAGAGTGTTTAGTACTGGATGTTATAGCAAAGCTTTAAAGCAGAAGAGTTGTAAGTGAATGTTTAGTTTTTGAATGGTAGAGTTCCAAAGCTGAGTGTGGCCTTTGTATAGCAAAGCTCCACCATTAGTTATCTAGTTTAGCATAGAGATGATGTTAGCCCGTGAGCCATGCAAGCGGGTAACAGTGGGTAAGGTTCGATACTTACGTTAACGACGTTCGGGTTGAGAGTGATGAAGGTGAGTAGGTCCATGCTGATGTTAGAGATGGAGAGTGTACGTATGTATGTTAGATTAGCACCACCTACATGGATTAAACACACACAAAGAGTTTAAACCCACACTGCGGTAAAGTGTTGGTGTTTATTAGCGTATTTATGGTAGGCGTGCCACTCCAGACGTTATGTTAGTTCTTACTCAGGTAGCTCTGGATGAGCTGGTAGGAGTTAGCAGAGACGATGGTAGCAGGTACGGTGTTGTCCCTCAGAGCGAATTTACTGAGCGCTCGGTCATGAAAGGCGTTCTGAGCGATTTCAAACAGGACCTGCTTCTGCTCCAGACTGCAGCTCAACACCGAAAGTGTGTTCGCCCTCCTGATACACAACAGCACGGAAAGGTTTCAAAACATGAGAAAATTACGCTTTAAATCAGCTTTCCCAAAAACAACGTGTGTTATCCTGAGTATCAGCCGTTCGTAAATCGAGTGTGTGTGCTCATTCCTTTATAATTAGCATAAAATCACCATAACAAATGACGATTGTATAACGAAGCAGAGCAAAAATCCACAAAGACATCTCAGAAAAAGCAAAGGAAAAACATTTTGGATGAACAAACTGCTTTCAAATCGTCACCTTTTATTTTCAAACAGTGGAGTTTCGCGACCTAAAAAAAGTGTCTTGGTAGCAAATTAGCCTACATGTACTTCATAAAAGCAATAGTTAATGGCTCGATCCAGTCCCTGTAAGCTTCATCACCATCATTCTCCAGCCTTTCAGTTCTATTCCACCAGAGTTTTCTTTAATATCCATGTTTTAGAGGCAGCCTGTTGCTGGTCCTATAAGCTCTTGTTGAGCTGTTCTGCCCGGCGACCGAGCTCTGATTGGTCAGCCTGATTTTAACCACGCAGAAATCAGAACAGGCTGCGATTAAACATTTCACGCAGCGCCTCGGTCCGGCGGTTTGGACTCAGTGTGAAGGACGGGGTTAATATATGTGTGCTCTTTTTCTAACTTTGACTTCTTTTTTTTTTTTAATCTGTAAAAACTGGACTTGGTTTGAAATGGGCATTAGA
>JAJAGP010000883.1:121280-130917 GCA_025084515.1 Ancistrus triradiatus | reverse complement strand
CATGGCTGTGTTACCTACCAGTTCTCCTCTTTCTAGCTATGCTGCTATAGCTAGTGCTGCCAGGGTCTCATGCTACACATGGCATCAGTGATTGTTAATAGACACTGTGTTCTTAAACAATAACTAATTACATTTTCTGTTTTCTCTCCGAGCTGTGTTCCGGTACCAGTTCCAGCCCCACACATGATGTTCATCTGCTGCAGCTCCACTCAAGCTGCTTCCATCATCAGCCCCAGCCCTATCATACCTGGGCCACTTAATGCCGATGTGCATACTTCACATTTTATTCGAACTTTGACTCCATGACTTTAGCTTTATTCTTAGATTTAATCATCTACGCCGCCCAAGGAGGTTGGGCCCCTTTTTGACTCATGGTCCCAAGGTTTCTTCCTCATAACACTCAGGGAGTTTTTCCTTGCCACTGTCGCCCTAGGCTTGCTCAATTTGGGATTGGACGTAGTTATTAGGAGACAATCTAAACTTGTAAAGTTGCTTTGAGACAATGCTCCATTGTAAAAAGCACTATATAAATAGATCTGACTTGACTTGACTTGACTCAGTATTCTAGATAGCTTGAGGAATGCAGTGGTCTAGATTCAAGAAAGTTCTGGAACCAATACTGGAACCGTGCTGGTTGTGGAACCTGCCCAGGTCCAGGTCTCGGTTTTTACCGGTGTCTCGGCGGAACCGCTGCATCCTCAGGTTCTTAGTTTTGAACCCTTTGCCGACTTCATTCAACAAGGAGCTGATCCTCGATCTGGAGGTTCCACTCTTCTTCTGCTTAGGGATGAAGGTACGAAGGAACTCCTTCTGCTCCCTCTGCATTAAACAAAAACACCCACAAATGGAGAACAGCACTTAGTGCTCAGAACCCTGTTAGAAGGTAACGTGGATAAAAACTCATGTATCAAGGATTCATTCATGTATCAGTGGGTATCAAGGATTAAATACTGAGAGACTCAACATTTAGAGTCCCAAGCAGGGTTCTAGATAATTTAAGGAATGCAGTGTTCTAGACTGATTAAATAAGTCACAGTTCTAGACAGTTTAAGGGAGGTGTTTGGGTTTTAGGAACACTTTTGATTGAAGATTAAGGAATTCTTCTAGACTGTTTAAATAACTAGAGAAAACTAGAATGTTTAAGGAACTTGGAGATTGCTTAGATGATTTCCTTCTGGATTGTTTAATGGATCCATTGTTTAATAGATCCAGAACGTGCTGTCCTGAATAGTGTAAGGTTAAAGTTGTAGATTGTTTAAATAACTCAGTATTCTAGATTTCAGTATTCTAGAAGAAATGCAGTGTTCTAGATTGCTTAAGGGGTACAGAGTTCTAGATAATTTAAGCAATCCAGTGTTGTAGTTTGCTGAAATGACTCACCATTCTAGGGAGTTTAAGGAACTCAGAGTCCTAGATTGTGTAAAAAAAACAATATTCTAGCTGGTTTAAGATACACACTGGTCTGGATAGTTCAAAGAATGCAGCATTGCCTTCTAGATTGATAAAGGAACTTTGTTCTAAATTGTTTAAAGAGTGAACTGTTCTGGATAGTTGAAAGAATTCAGTGTTCTAGGTTTTTATAAGGAATGCACTGTTCTAGATAGTTTAAGGAACTCTGAGTTTTAGGTTGTTTAAGGAATGGAGTGCTCTAGACAATATAAGAAACTGTGTTCTATGTGGTTTTAAGAACACAGTTTAATAGAATGTTTAAGAAATGCCATGTTTTAGATGTTTAAGGAATGTGGTGTTCTAGATTATGTAAACAATCCAGTGTGCTAGATAGTTGGATGTATCCAGTGTTCTGAATAGTTTAAGGAACTTAAAGTTCCAGACTGTTTGAAGAATTTAGTGTTCTAGATTGCTTAAGAAAAGAGGTGTTCTAGATTGCGTAAAAGGTTCAGTGTTCCAGATGGTTTAAGGAATGTGGTGTTCTGAATAGATTGAGGAATGCGGTGTTCTAGATTGCCTGACTAACTCAGTGTTCTAGTTTAAGGAATCCAGCTTTCTTTCTATGCTCTTTAAGGAATTAAGTTCTAGATAGTTTAAAGAACTCAGAGGTCGAAATTGTTTATGAAATGCATTGTTCTGGACCTATTTGAGGAATGCTATGTTCTATGTAGGTTAAGGGCCTATGTTCTAGATTGTTTAAGAGTTAATTTCCTGGTTCAGTTCCTGGCTCGTGCAGCAGCTGTGTGTAGTTTGCATGTTCTCCCTGTGTTTTCTGGGATGTTTTCTGTGTACTTCGGTTTCCTCTCACATTATCATAGAGGTTCTGCAGTTTTTAAGATCCTGGGGTTCTAGACTTTAACAGCCCAGCCCCTTAGAATTTAACCCTAACCCCCACCACGCACACACACACACACACACACACACACACACACACACACACACATTCATACTCACACTCACCTGTGTGAATTGTTGCCAGAATGCGGTGCTCAGGTACAGGGGTAAAGGCTGCAGGTTTATCAGAGTGGTTTGGTTCCAGCTGGTTGGGGTTCTGAAAGAGAAGACACACAGAACACACTTAGCACACATCAGGAAAGTTGTGTGTGTGTGTGTGTGTGTGTGTGTGTGTGTACCCGTAGCTGGTGGTGCCCTTCAGCAGCATGTTCTCCACGGCGCTGCTCTGCTGCTGACTGAGAGATCCACACAGCTTCAGCTTCTCCAAAACCGACGGGTCCGAGTCCAGGATGTAGGAACTGTCCATCACACACAGCATCTGACCCAAAACGGACACCTGAGCCCGGGTCAGGACCTTCCCCGAGACACCCTGCACACATGTATGCATGCGCGCACGCACACACACACACACACACACACACACACACACACTCCAGTGTTTTGATATGCTTAAATGACTCAATGTTCTAGGTAAAGGAATTCAGGGTTCTAGATTGTGTAAAATAACCCAGGGTTCTAGATTGTTTAAGAAATGTACTGTGCTAGAATGTTTAAGGAACTCAGAGATTCAGATTTCAGGATTTTTTAAATAGCTCAATATTCTACATACAGTGGTGCTTGAAAGTTTGTGAACCCTTTAGAATGTTCTGTATTTCTGCATAAATATGACCTAAAACATCATCAGATTTTCCCACAAGTCCTAAAAGTAGATAAAGAGAACCCAGTTACACAAATGAGATAAAGAATATTATACTTGGTCATTTATTTATTGAGGAAAATGATCCAATATTACATATTAGTGGTGGCAAAAGTAATGTGAACCTCTAGGATTACCAGTTTTAATTTGAAGGTGAAAGAATCAGGTGTTTTCAATCAATGGGATGACAATCAGGTGTGAGTGGGCACCCTGTTTTATTTAAAGAACAGGGATCCATCAAAGTCTGCTCTTCACAACACGTCTGTGGAAGTGCATCATGGCACAAACAAAGGAGATTTCTGAGGACCTCAGAAAAAGAGTTGTTGATGCTCATCAGGCTGGAAAAGGTTACAAATCCATCTCTAAAGAGTTTGGACTCCACCAATCCACAGTCAGACAGATTGTGTACAAATGGAGAAAATTCAAGACCATTGTTACCCTCCCCAGGAGTGGTCGACCAACAAAGATCACTCCAAGAGCAAGGCGTGTAATAGTTGGTGAGGTCACAAAGGACCCCAGGGTAACTTCTAAGCAACTGAAGGCCTCTCTCACATTGGCTAATGTTCATGTTCATGAGTCCGCCCTCAGAAGAAGACTGAACAACAATGGTGTGCATGGCAGGGTTGCAAGGAGAAAGCCACTGCTCTCCAAAAAGAATATTGCTGCTCGTCTGCAGTTTGCTAAAGATCATTGGAAAAGTGTTTTGTGGACAGATGAGACCAAAATTGAGCTTTCTGGTTTAAATCAGAAGCACTTTGTCTGGAGAAAGGAAAACATTGCATTACAACATAAGAACCTTATCCCATCTATGAAACATGGTGGTGGTAGTATCTGGTTTGGGCCTGTTTTGCTGCATCTGGGCAGGACAGCTTGCCATCATTGATGGAACAATGAATTCTGAATGATATCAGAGAATTCTAAAGGAAAATGTCAGGACATCTGTCCATGACCTGAATCTCAAGAGAAGGTGGGTCATGCAGCAAGACAACGACCCTAAGCACACAAGCCGTTCTACCAAAGAATGATTGAAGAAGAATAAAGTTCATGTTTTGGAATGGCCAAGCCAAAGTCCTGACCTTAATCCAATGAAAATGTTGTGGAAGGACCTGAAGTGAGCAGCTAATGTGAGGAAACCCACCAACATCCCAGAGCTGAAGCTGTTCTGTACGGAGGAATGGGCTAAAATTCCTCCAAGCCGGTGTGCAGGACTGACCAACAGCTACAGGAAAACGTTTAGCTGCAGTTAAAGTTCTAGATTGTTTAAATATCTTGATTTTTTAAGGAATGCAGTGTTCTAGATTGTTTAAAGGGTTCAGTGTTCTACATGGTTTAAGAAATCCAGTGTTTTAGATTGCTTGAATAACTCACTGTTATAGGTTCTAGGATTGTGTAAAGAACTCAATATTCTAGATAGTTTAAGGAGCCCAGTGTTCAAGAGTTTAAGGAACATACTGTTGTGGATAGTTCAATGAATGCAGCGTCTTAGATTGTTTAAGGAACGCAGAGTTATAGGTTTCTTGATGAATGCTGTGCTCTAGGCAGTATATGGAACTCTGTGTTCTATATTATTTTAGTGACAGTTTTAGGATGGGTGTGTATGCGGTACGTACCAGGCACTGGAGGGCGCCGTTGATCAGCACGTCCTTCTTGAATGCCAGTGTAGAGGAGAATACATTTAAGTCAGCTTCACCCAAAGCAGAGTAAAATGACTGGCACAGGGATGGGTCTAACTTAGAAATACTGACACACACACACACACACACACACACACAAAGAATAAAACATACGCACAAAAAAACACAATAATGTAGGTATTCATAGTACTCAAATGTAATAACGTAAAGTGAAAAACAGACAGGCTAGTTGTGATGTCAACTTCATGTGTGTGTGTGTGTGTGTGTGTGTGTGTGTGTGCGCGTGCACGCATGTGTGCAGGTCATACTCGTAGTACAGCAGCATATCTGCAGGATACTGAGTGAAGTCGGTCACTGTGTTTTTCTTGACATAGTTGTACATACAGGTGAGCTGTAAACAGGCAAACGTTAAGATTAGCAGTAACGTAACACAACGTAACACAGTTTTATCGTAGCTTTAACGTACAATGTGTTTATTGTTACGTACCTGTGACTCCTCAAGGGTGACCTTTTTTCCCCCCCGGGACCGGCAACCCCGAATCAGTTTATTTACCGTCTCGACGGTGTAACTCTGAACACGGGTGCAGGTGAAACCCTGCAACACCTGGAATGAGATACTGCAGAAACACACACACATACACACAGAGGTGTGTTAAAGCAGGTGTGTTAGATCAGGTGTGTCCTGACAGGTAAACAGAATGGTCTCACCTGTCCGCATCGGGGATCTGACTAGCCACCACATCAAAAAAGAGCACAGCCTGCAGAGCACAGATTTAAGCAAACACTCGTTATCTCGTTATGCCCATGAGGGGGTGGAGCTTCCATCATTACCTGTAAACCTTAGAGTAAGCCTAGCCAAAATCTCAGAGGCTTGATGATCACCTGCTGACTGTTCCATTGCTTCCTGTTTAACACAGTTGCCGATTCCTGAGACAGGAACAGAAGAGAGGGGCGGGGAATCAGCGTCGCCATGGCGTCCGGAACGTTCTGCACAACGCTGTCAGGGGTGGAGCTCACCGAAATAATCTACAAGAGGGAGAGGGAGAGGGAGAGAGAGAGATGGAGAGGGAGAGGGAGGAGAGTTAACATTCACACCCAGGTAACATTCACTGTGAGGGCCACGTCACAGTCGTACCTGGTTAACGACGTTCTGCTGGGAGGTGATGGGTGTGGTTATGATGTCATTAACGAAGGCCTGTTGTTGCATCGCTTTGAGTAGGTCGGCTGCAGAGACAGAGCTGAAGAACGAAGACTGAACTCCAGCCAGCAGGTTCCCCAACTGCACCAATGAGTCTACGGACACGATCTACGTACGCAAATGGGGGGGCATTGGTTACCCTAACGGGTACACTCAGAAGCTACTCATAACCAAACAGAAAGGCCGCGTACCTGAAACACGCCACTCGAGAGCATGGATTGGACGATGGCCAGGGCCTGGCTCAGGCTCCACCCCTCCACCTCACTGAGGGTCCTGAGGGAGGCGAATAGGGCCGATGGGGAGGAGCCCAGGATCTGACCAACACTGATACCTACACAGGCTTCACCCAACGCCTTAATCTCTTCCTCACTCAGGAAGTCCATGTTCTCAGCCAGTGAGGCAAACACCTACCCACACACACACACACACACACACACACACACACACACATACACAACATTAATACAAGACATGCTTTCTTGGTAATCATACATTTACAGGGACTTTTCATTAACTTAATGATTGCTGAAGAATAATTATTCTACACCACAACCTAATTCCTAGCCCCTAACCCAAACCCTGGAACCTAAACCAACCCTAAACTATAACCCTAACCTATAACCCCAACAGTAACCTAGCCCTAAACTGTAAGCCCCTTAACCACTTAACCCTAAACTCTAACCTTAACCCTAGACCAATCTCTTACCCTAATCCTAACTCTAAATCCTAAAACCTAACCCTAAGCTTACATCTATCCCTTATTCTAACCCCCAGCCCTTACCCTAACCAAAAACTCTTAACATTAATTTTACCCTAACCTTTCCCCCAACTTAAGCATCCCCTTTCACTCTGATCTTAAGCTCAGTATCATAAAGCAAAAATCTCTTTTGGCTCTTTTGGTCCTTCAAATTAAAGTTACATGTTTCATAAAGAAACAATTACAAAGTGAGGACCAGCAAATTGTCCTCACGAGGTCAGTAATATCTGATGTTCATATGATTCTAGACACACACACACACACACACACACACACACACACACACACACACACACACAGGGTGTATACGTACAGTGGGGTCCACATTGGTGCAGAGTTGCTTTAAAAATTGTGTGAGTTTGATTGTCTCACTGACGTTCAGACTGGCAAATGCACTGGCAGGAACATCACACAGGAACTGTAGAGGAAGACTACACACACACACACACGACAATAATTATACACTGTATGACTAAAAGTATTCAGACACCCCTCTAACGAAATTTAGCCATGCCTGTCACTACCAGGTGCTTTAATCATTAAACGTCATTCATCAGAATGGGAGCATGTGTTACTCACAAGGTGGCACTGAAGTTCGGATCCTGATCGTACAGAAGCTCGGTGTAGAACTCCACAACATCAGCACTGACGTTGAACTCTGAGAACAGCTCCAGGTTCTGCTCATCCACAGTGAAGGGCTGCAGCTACATGGGAAAACACATTGATTCAGATTTCAGCAGCACAACTTGTTTGAATTTACCCGGGGATGGGGTTGGGGTTGGGGTTGGGGTTGGGATTGGGGTTGGGGTTGGGGTTGGGGTTGGGGTTGGGGATGGGGTTGGGGTTGGGGTTGGGGTTGGGGTTGGGGGGGGGGGGGTGGGGGTGGTGGGGGGGTTTGGGGGTTAGGATCCGGTGCCCATCCTCGGGTCTGTAAAGTCTTTAATTCTGAATTAGTAACCCCTTACTGTTTATTTTATGGATAGTTATGAAGATGTTTCATCCTAACTCAATAGTTTTAATAGTGACTAACGTTTAGTTTTTACTCGAGATCTCACCTTTACACCTCCAAAGTTCTGCAGGTCATTCACAGTGATGCTGGTGATGAAGACTCCGATGTACTGAGCAAACCAGGCGGTGGAGCCCAGCGTGGGGTCAGAGGCTTTGTAACATTTGGGGGAGGAGTCTACGGAGACAGGAACATGAAAAGAGAGTCCATCTCGTACGGTGAATATGTTACTTACGTTACTGATCGTTACAGGAAGTGATACACACCTGTGGTCAGGTAGGACTGGATGGTCTGATAGACGTCCTGCTTACTGAACTCAGTCCTGCTGAAGTTCTGGCGACCCATCAGAGATATGCTGAGGAGAAACGAAACAGAAGAACTCTTAGAAAAACCTCATCCTACATTCTGATTGGTCAATCAAGAGATCGCTTAGGGTAAAATGAAGCCTTACAACAGTTTGTAACCATGGTTACTGTGCCAGATGCTGTAATGGTAACGTACTATTTGCGGAAGGAGAGGCAGGAGGCGCCGTCGAGCTGTCTGGAGTTAATCTGTTGAGTGCTGAGGAAGGGCAGGTACTGAACCAGGCTAACATCAAACCACTGATCCACCTCCACCTGAGAGGAAGCACCGAGAGCCAGGGGCCACACACACGCCAATGTCTGCTGGGCCAGTGGTGAGGGGAGAACCGGCTCCTGTACACACACACACACACACAACATTGGTGGATGTATAGTTTAGATTTATTAATGGATAGAGAAGAGTGGTGGAAGTACAGGTTAAATGGATAAATGGATGTAGAGTCTGGATAGAGAAGAAGGGTGGATGTATAGGTTGGACGTATGTATCTAGAAGTTGAATGGATAGATGGGTAAACGTATAGATTTTGTTGGGTGTATTTAGAGGCTGAATGCATGGAAAGGTGGATGTTTAGGTTAGATTAGTGAATGGAAATGAAGGAAGGGTAGATGAATAGGTTGGGTATCTGGAGGTTGAATGGATGTAACATTGCAAAGACAGATGTATCATTGGGTAGATGGATTTACAGTTTGAAAGGATGGAAGGGTGGATGTATAGGTTAGATTGATTAATAGATATAGAAGAAGGGTGGATGTATCGGATGTAATTAGAGGTTGAATGGATGTAAGAGTGGATGTATTGGCTGGATGGTTGCATGTATAGTTTGAATGGATGTAGGGGTGCATGGATATATTTAGAGGTTTAGTGGATATAAGGGTGACTGTATTGGTTAGATTGATGGAAGAATGTATGTAGAGGTCTGTTGGATTTAAGGGTGGATGTATAGGTTGGATGAATTTATATAGAGGTATAATAAGTGTGGATGTATTGGTTGGATGGTTGGATGTATTTAGAGGCTGAATGGATGTAAGGTTGGATGTACTGGTTGGGTAGACGTATTTTGAGGTTTAATGGATGGAATGTAGATGTATATTTTGGGTGGATGTATAGCGAGGCTGAATGGATGTAAGTGTGGATGTATCGGTTGGGTGGATGGATGTATATAGAGGTTGATTAATGTAAGGGTGGATGAATAGTTTGGATGGTTGTATATTGAGGTTGGGTGGATGTAAGGGTGGATGTATAGTTTGGATGGTTGGATGTAAAGGTTGAATGATGGAAGGATGGATGAACAGGTGAATGATTGAAACTATTTAGAGGTTGAATGTATCAGTTGGGTGGATGGATGTATTTAGAAGTTTAATGGATGGAAATGTAGATGTACTGTATTTAGATCCTGAATGGATGTAAGGGTGGATGTATCATTTGGATGGATGAATGTATATGAAGGTTGAATTATGTAAGGGTGGATGTATCGGTTGCATTAATGTATTTAGAGGTCTAATGGATGTAAGGGTGGGTGTATTGTTTGGGTGGATGGATGTTTATGTCATACTTTCTGTAGATACTCCTTCATTCTGTT
>JAJAGP010000883.1:111280-116280 GCA_025084515.1 Ancistrus triradiatus | reverse complement strand
AAAGCGAGAGAGACGATCAACAAAAAAGCTGAATCAGATAAGAACAGAAAATCATGTGATATATAAGTATTACTTTTTCCTTGCCACTGTTGCTTCTGGTTCAGTCAGTTGGGTTCTAGACTCGGCTTTCTAAAGCTGCTTTGAGACAATTTCTACTTTAAAAAAATTCTACACAAATAAAGTACATTTATTCCCTAATTTCTTTATTTTGTTATTTTAACCCGTATCGGGGGGAATTGGTGTTCCTTAAACAGGTTGCCAGTCCATGGCAGAGACCAGTAGGGGTCACCATTACAACACCGGTTCTCAAACTAGGGTCTCTGTGGTGGGGAGCTATCATATTAGACCGCCAAGCCACCAGGCCGCCACAAATTTACATTGCTTTATAAGGAATCATCTGTCCCAAATGGCTTCCCATACACTACAGATCTGTTTGGCGTACATAGTGCACAGTAATTACTCATCATATAAAACATCCTTATTCTTTGGATATTGGTCTGCTATAGTAAGTTTTGATTGACTGAAAAAATAATCCAACTAACTGATTGTATTTTTTTTGTTTTCAATATTAGGTTTTGAAATTAATCAAATAACCAAAGGTAAACACATTTATTTGTTATTATTATTATTATTATTATTATTATTATTATTATTATTATTTTGTAGTTGTATATGTTATGATATGTTAGTTTTTGTACCTATTATATTTATTTTATTAATATTTATCATTATTAAAATTATTTTATTGTTATTATTACTATAGTGTTTTTGTAGTTATCATATTATTATTATTATTATTGTTGTTGTTGTTGTTGTTGTTGTTGTTTTTGTAATTTCTACATTTCTATATTTCTACTTTTTCCCTTTTCTTCTTCTTCTTCTACTGTTGTTGTATTTTCTACTTCTTCTTATTGTTATTGTTATTATTATTATTATTATTAGTAGTAGTAGTAGTAGAAGTAGTAGTAGTAGTAGAAGTAGTAGTAGTATTGTTGTTGTATTGGTTTTTGTAGTTATTATTATTATTATTGCTATATTGTTTTTGTAGTTATTATTATTATTATTGCTATATTGTTTTTGTAGTTGTTATTATATTCAATATTTATTATTATTATTATTATTATTAAAAGTGCAGATCATTTTAAGAACACTAACCGTTTACAGAAGTGTTGATGCACTGTGGAGAAATAAACAACGGAAATTAGTTGTTGTTAAAGGATAAATAATTATATAATAACACACAGTTCATCCTGACTCACCTCTCCACTAACATTCACACAATCTGGAACACAAAAAGGAATACACAACGGTTAAACAATAATCCCCTATTGACTGTGAGTCAGTGTGGGGTTGCTGTGAGATTGGTTTAAACACCCAGCTAAACAGCCACTGAAGTACCAGGGGGCGCTGTGGAACTGACCTGCTGGTGTTGAGAGTGTGAGAACTTGAATGGTGCTCCAGATCACAGCTGCTTGTTCCGGGTTGGCTGAGAGCACAGCTAAATGTAGCCATGCCAGTCTGGAAACAGAAAGACACAGGGTTGCAAATGTTATCATCTGCCTACTAAAACGTTATCAAAGCCTACTTAATGTTACATTATCACCACAATCAGTAATCCATTATAAGTTACTCATTACTTCCTGTAAAAACTTTATAAGGTTAATTTACTTCCTTATTAACCAACTACAAAGTACAACGATAACAGCCAGTCGTCCTGTCCAATTTAGTCATGTTCCAATTGAAATAGTTGCGTTTCCATTAGCTTTTCAGGTTTTCTCAAGGCATGGCACTAAGGCTTCAAAACACTTTCGGAATAATTTTTTGAAGTGATCGAAAGTTAAAAACAGAAACAGAAAGCAAAGAAAAAGCTACAAAACGCTGTTTTTGTAATTAATCAGTAACTGTTAAGGGTGTTACGATGCACCATGATCTCACAGTGTGCATCTCAGACTGGACGATGCTTTCTTAACACCAGAGAGCACAATCATACCCATATCTCCACACACATATCTTGAATTGTCTTTACTGTTCTTCTTAGTCTTTATTATCTTTCGTTATGCAGTGGAAACTGATTTGTTTAGCTTCATATAACCAGAAACCAAAAAGAAGAAATATTTTTCATTTTTAAAGATAAAATATTATTATTGTTATTTTTATTTATGTATTTATTTATTTGTCTTTTTGTTATTATAATGTTATACTTTTCATCGTGGAGTGGGGTAATATTTTCTGTAATTGCATTGTTGAACACCAAAAGGGCTCAACCATATTCCCATACTCAAATTTTGAATGAATGAAGGCCTTTATCGTCCTTGTTATATTCCTTTCTCAGAGAGATTGTTTGTTTACTTTGATTTTTAATTTAAGTTCAAACTTAGTTGTTTAAATTTGGTGAAACTGTTGTAATAGCACAGTTTGTTGCAGTTGTATTCTTTAAAATATGCTACTTAAAAATATTTAAATAGAAGTCATTTAAATTATTCGGAAATTATTATTCAGAAATAAGAAAGGAACGTCTTCACTCAGTTATCTAAGATATGGTGAAACCACAATAGAACAATTTGTTTACAGTTTAAAAGCCCTGAACATCAGCTATTAGTTACTAATTAGAGTAACATTCTGGTCCAGTTACTAAATCAGGACCTGGTGGATTTGGTTGGACTTACATTTCCCGGCTGGATGAACACGTGTTAGGGTTCCGCTCCTGAAATAAACAATAACACCAGATCAGGTCATGATCCAGTTCCTACATCACACGGGGTCCAAAATCGGTAATTGGTAATTGTGTTACCTGTAACATGATGGTGATGAGCTGAGGAAGCTGCTGCATCATTTTCGGCGACGTTAGCATGTGAGTCAGCACGATCTCGATCACTCGCTTCCTCTCTGGGAGCAGAGGCAGATCCTGGACCATCAGCTCAGCCTTCTGGTTCAGCGTCAGGACGTCCAGAGCCTCCAGCTTAATGACACAACGATCAATACATCAATATATAATCAATAATCATTACTATAATAAAGTATAATAAAGCGAGTGCTCATCAGTTACTACTGACCGGATTGAGGCCTGGATTGAGCAGGTACATCTCCATCACGGTCGCAACCTCAGAGAACCCGGCCAGGTTCATCACGATCCAATCAGAGCTGCTGTTAGACATGCAGCGTCCTGAAGGGGGCGACACAGATTATTACACATTCTACTGCTATGACCCTTCTCAAAGTCTCCGTCTTCATCAAATGTCCAGGACCTTGACCCTGGAGGCTAATGAGCAGTACCTGTGGTGTTGTGCTGCAGCAGGAATGGACTGATGAAGTCCTTATAAACCATCTCACGCCGTGCCACTGGCATCAGGGACATGTTACTGCTCAAACCTGCAACTCTGCAACACATAAATATTAATTCATATAAATAAATAAATAAAGTTAAAGAGAGTGGGCAGGAGTGTGGACTCTAGATAACAGGGTTACATACAGTGTGCAGTAGCATATTAGATTAAAGAATATTTATGTACAGTGGACAGGAGTGTGGGTTCCAGATAACAGGGTATAGTGGACAGGAGTGTGGGAATTCTAAAACCTAGAACTCAGACAGGAGTGTGGGTTCTAGGTAACAGGGTTTATATACAGAGAGACGTTGCATGGGTTCTACATAAGTGTTATATACAATGGACAGTGGTTTATGTGCCAGATAACAAGAATGTATACAGTAAACAGGAGTGTTGGTACTGGAAAGCTTACTGTAAAGCAGGATTATATACAGAGAGGATTAGAAAGGTTCTAAATAACTGTGGGTTCTAGATAATAGGGTTAGATACAGATGGTAGTGTGGGTTCTATATAACCAAATCATGTTATCAGTTGTATAACATAATACAATCATTTATATATAAAGTGGACTCTGAGTTCTAGATAATAGGGGTATATACAATGGACAGTAGTCTAGATAATAGAGTAATTATATATAGTGGACGGGAGTGTGGGATCTAAGTAACTTGGTTATATACAGTGGACAGTGGTGTAATTGCTAGAAAATAGGGTTAAGTACAGATGACAGTAGTGTGTGTTCTAGATAGCAGAGTTATATATAATGCACAGTGGTGTAGGTGCCAGATAAAAGAATTAAGTACAGACAACAGTAGTGTGGGTTCTAGATAACAGGGTTATATAGAGTAGACAGTAGTGTGGGTTCTAGATTATAATGTTATACACAGTGTACAGTAGCATTGGTTCTAGATAACAGGACTATATACATCGGTCAGCAGTGTTGTTCTAGGTAACAGTGGACAGCAGTGTGGGATCTAGATTACAATGTTATACACAGTGTACAGGAGCATGAGTTCTAGATAACAGTACTATACCGAGAGAAGTTGCATGGGTTCTAGATAAGTGTTATATACAATAAACAGTAGTGTAGGTGCTAGATAACAGGGTTATATACAGTTGTCAGTAGAATGTGTTAGATTAAGGATTAGTTATATACAGTGGACAACAGTGTGGGTTCTAGTTAACAGGGTTAGTACAGTGGATTATAGATTAGTTATGTACAGTGGACAGTAGTGTGGGTTCTAGATAAGATAACCATACATGATCTGGTAAGTGCGACAGCTGAAGGGTTTGGCGCTGAGGCAGGTGAGGTACTGCGGTGTGAGGTACGGTAAGATGGGTTTCAGTTTTAAGTGGAACCACATCGTAATAAAGAGCTCGTTCTGCAGGTCGCCCTCTAGTGGCCCATGAATTCGGTCCAGGAGGTTGGCAAAGGGGGAGTCCGGAGAACTGAAGTTCTGCAAAAAAGACCAAGAGAACCTTATGCATAGAAATCCCTGTGTTTTAGTTGTGTTGCCATGTTGCTGTAAGTAGTGTTGTTGTGTTACAGTAAGCGTACAGTGTGGGTCAGTTGGTTCAGCAGTGTGCTAGTTGTTGTGTAGTTGTGTTGTTGTGTTACAGTAAGCGTACAGTGTGGGTCAGTTGGTTCAGCAGTGTGCTAGTTGTTGTGTAGTTGTGTTG
>JAJAGP010000883.1:0-111180 GCA_025084515.1 Ancistrus triradiatus | reverse complement strand
TTGTTGTGTAGTTGTGTTACAGTAAGCGTACAGTGTGGGTCAGTCGGTTCAGCAGTGTGCTAGTTGTTGTGTAGTTGTGTTGTTGTGTTACAGTAAGCGTACAGTGTGGGTCAGTCGGTTCAGCAGTGTGTTGAGACTTTCGGTCAGGTGCAGGGTGAGACTGGTCAGTGTTTCCTCTGTCAGCTGGAGGTTCGTACTTGAGGCACACTGAACGACTTTCACAACTTGTTCCACCAGGTGTGTCACCTAGAACCACAACACAACACAACACATCCTATAAGTACGCACATAGTGGTGTTCTATATAATATAATAAATGAAGGCGCAAGTTTTTCTTACAGCACACGAGTCCTCCAGAGTCACGCTGCAGTTATCCTGAGTTTTGTTCACTGTCGTTTCCATATAACTGCAACAGCAGACAGAACAGAACCGACAGCAGTTAACAAAGGTCCCGGGTTCCGATAGCGCCCCGTCCTGAGGTCAGGAGTCCCAGAGAGCGTAACTCACAATACGTTATGAAAGACGGCGGTGAGGTCCTGAGGGACATCGCTGGAGAAGTATCTGCTCAGGACGGGAGTCACCACATGGGTGAACCAGGCGGTAACGTCGGTCGGATCAAATGGCATCTGATCCGCCTGTGGGGCGGCGCTGCTGTTCTGTTTGTACGGAGCGGCCAGCTCTGCCAGCGTCAGGTTTAGCACGGCCTGCACCAGCGTGGCACCCCTCATGCTGCTCAGGTTCTGCTGCAGGGGAACGGAAATTAAACCACGAATCTGGATCAGACTCGAGAAGACAAGACTGTATGATGGGAGCTAGTACGTCAAGGAACTTAGAATCCAAGCGACAGTGGGTTTAGGGTCTTCCTCAAGGAGGTGGGATTTGAACCCTGGACCTTCTGGCTACTGGAGATTAACATACCTGATGGGTGAAGGACACAAAGTCTTTGACGAAACTCCAGACCGGTCTGAACTCCGTCATTAAGCCGTTCATCACCTGCAGGAGCACATTCATCCAAACCATTACCTTATTATAATGAATTATCCCACTGTTACAATCTGATTGGCCGAGAGCTGCTCTAGCCATGACATTATTGGCCGATAATGGCACCCTGACCGACGCTCTATAAGTATTACTCCATCACATACACACGTAACCATAGCAACGACTTTCTCAGTATTCTCGTTAGCCTTTCTTTCTTTCTTTTTCTCTTTCTTTCTTTCTTTCTTCCTTTCTCTGTATTCTCTTTAGACTTTCTTTCTTTTTTCTTTCTCAGTATTTTCTTTAACCTTTCTTTATTTTTTTTCTTTCTTTCTTTTTTTCTCAGTATTCTCTTTAGCCTTCCTTTCTTTTTTTATTTCTTAGTATCCTTTTAAGTCGGTCTTTCTTTCTTTCTAGTTTTCTTTCTATACATCTTTTTTCTTTCTTTATACTTTTCTTTCTTTCTTTAGCTTCATCGAACTAATTTAGAATCACTAATTGAGGAATTTAAATGATAACGTTGATGATGTGCTTTGGTTCTAACACCGGGATCTCCCTCTGATTTGCTTCTGTTGGTAGAATAGTGGATCTTAATAACAGCCTGATTTAGAAATCAGACCCATTTTATTTACTGAATGGAAATAAACTTTCTTTATTAATAAATTAAAGCTGATCATTGATACAGTATATTTGTGTTTATTTCCTGTATAAAGCAATTATTGATAAAATTCTATTCCTCAAGTGTTAGGACTGAAGGGCTATTAGTATAAATTATTTATTTAATCAGAAGATGTTGTGATTGTATAGGAGAACATGCCAAACTTCACACAGACACTAAGCAGAGGCAGGGTTTAAACCTGTGCCACTCCACCACTCAACTCATTTACTTTTTCACCATGGATTTAATGGATGGATTTAATTAAAATGTACGTGTCACCTCCCGGACCGGATCCTGTGAAGAGGAAAGATCCAGAGGAAAAAATCCAGGATTCCATGTGCTGCCGTTGGCCATGTTCATCACACTTCCTCCAGAGGGCAGCACTGAAGCCAGGAGGCTCTCCAGCACCGTACCCAGGGACGAATTGTCCAGACCGGCCATTTCGGGATACAGAACGAGCTGTGCTTTCTGCTCCGGACTTAGCAAGTGGAGAACGTCCAGCTGCACAGAGAGAGAGGATCAGGGTGATGATCAACAAAGAAAACCTGAGCAGAGGTTCTAGATTCAACACACTGTCAGCTCTAGACATGAGAACAAAGAAGGGAGAAATGAGGAAAGGTTGGGAAGTTGGTGGGAACAAAGGTTTTCGGGAGATCTAGGAGAACATCAGCAAAGGAGAACACCAGGAACAGAGAAGAAGTTTTAGTTTTTCTTCTAGTCATGGTCATTGTGGACTGAAGTGAACAAAAGTGCAACAAACTCAAAGAATGGACCTTTAGTGTTCCAGATAATATCTACTGATAGCTCAGTATATGAGAAAGGACCAGAGGACACTAAAATGCAGTAAGGCTAATAGGTGGAATATCAGTTCTTGATATTCGAAAAATAAAAAGAACCTCAGGAGAGGAGAACACAAGATTAAATAACTAAACAAAAGTTCAGGATCTAGGCCTTATTGAGATGCATGATAACTTTAGAGAGACAGTTATGAAATATGATATGGAGAAGATTCTGGATCTCTCGATAAGCTGGATGAGGTCTAGATTCAGAATGCTAGATGTCTATGAGCTCCTATCAGTCCAGAACATTTGAATCCTAACAAAGCAAGGTGATGAAGAACAACATGTCTGATTCAGACCTTCCAGAAATGTCTGGAATACTGAGAGAACCAGAGGGGCACTAATTGTGTAGGTTGTGTACTTTGTGTAGATTGTGTACCCCAGTGAAGAACCCGTTGATGTTGCTGAAGTCTTTGATTGAGGCCCAAACTAAAAAGGAACCAAAATTCTTCAGGAGCCAGTCCTCAGTGGTGTCATCAGGAAGAACACAACCTAACATGCACAAAATATATAAATATAAACACACAATACACAACTACAGACACTATACAGATTTATGAAGGAGGAGATTCAGGATTGGGAAGGTACAAGATGGAGGAGGTTCAGAATTAGAATAGAGTTGGTTTATGATGGAGAAGCTTTAGAATGGAAGAGGTTTATAAGGGAACAGGTTAAGGATAAAGGAGGTTTAGGATGAAACATGTATAAGATGGAGTATGTTTAGTATTTGGCAGGTCTAAGGACAGAGCAGTTCTCAGATGGAGGAGGTGTAGGATGGAGAAATCCCAGCAGTTGTATCTGTTCATCTGGACATAAGGTTTTGTGGGAGCAACCTTTCGTAACCCATCTAAGTGACTTCTTCAGTCTCAGCAGTTGGAAAACTTCCCCAATCTTATATACAGCACGTTGCATAACGACTGGTACCAGCACCATTGCATAACAATGGGACCGGTGATCAGTTTAATATGCAGATTGACATAACCATTAACGACAATGGCCACGTGTGCCATTCACACAGGATTGGGGAAGGGCTGCGATGGCTCCATTGTAAGATGGTGAGAGGTGTACTCTGAGGCCCCGTCCTCGGTTCAGGGATGGACGTTCCCTTTTTACAAAAATGGTTTCTTTTACTCTGCGTTCAAACCACCGTTCCTCCCTATCAAGGATCCGCACGTCTTCATCCTTGAAAGAGTGGCTACTGGCCTGTAGGTGGGTGTAAACCGCAGAGTCCTGACCTGATGAGGTAGCTCTGCTATGTTGTGCCATCCGTTTCGCCAGTGGCTGTTTGGTTTCCCCCATGTACAATTCCTGGCAATCCTCCTGGCACTTCACAGCGTACACTACATTACTCTGTTTGTGCTGGGGGACCCGATCCTTGGGGTGGACCAGTTTCTGGCGTAGCGTGTTTTTGGGGTTTGAAAAAAAGCCACTGAGACGCGGAGTTTGGCAAATAATGCGTCTCAATTGTTCCGATGTTCCCTGCCACACATGGAATCACCACTGGTTTACGCTTAGACTGCGGTTGTTGTTCTCCTCTAGTCGATCTGCTGGAGCACTGTTTGGGCGTCTTACTGGCTTTGACAAAGGCCCAGTTCAGATAACCACATTTGCCCAGGGCCTGCTTAATGTGAGATTTCTCTCACTATCCCTCTCTTAAGGGACCTCAAAGTACACCTCTCACCATCTTATAGTCCCATTGTGATGTAATGGCGCTGGTATTGGTCATTATGCAAATGGGTTGTATATAAGATTGGAGACGTTTTTAACTAACTAAGACTAGAGAAGTCACTTAGGTGAGTGACGGATTACTGAGCATGCATCAAGATAAGATGGAGCAGGTTTAGGATGGAGGAGGCTTATGATAGAGAAGGTGTAGAAAGAGGAGGCTTATGAAGATGGAGGTCCAGGATGGAGGAGGTTCACCTGCAGATGTGTTTCTGGACAGGAACGGTTGGATGAACGATGAGTAGATCCATTGCTGCCTCACAGGGTCCAAACTGGAGATGTGCTGGCTCATCTGCTGCACCCTGAAACACACCCGTACGTTACTCCACCCACCTGTGTGTAGTACCGTTACCTGTGTATGCATTACTGTTGTACGTGTCCTTACACGGTCTGGTAGGTCTGGCAGCTGAAGTCAGTGTTACCGAGGCAGGTCAGGAACTTCTGAGAGATGGTGGAGAGCAGCGGGGTCAGTCTGATCTGGAGCCAGGCCGTGATGACGTCATTGTTCTTCAGCAATGCTTCGGAGTTCACGTTCACTCCGGCAAAAACGTCCAGTAATGGTATTCCACTCAGGTCAGACCTCTGACAGACAGACAGACAGACAGACAGACAGAAGGTCAGAGGGGAGGAGCTTTGGGAACCTCGCTGTGGGAATACCGAGAGAAAAGCTCGGAATCTTACGATGAAGGAATGAACATCGAGTAAAGCTTCCATCAGAGCCTTCAGCTTAAGGATGTGCTGATCTCCTGCCCCAGGGCCTGATGGAAATCCAACACATGTCAGGAAGGCACTCGTCGAGTTTGTCGTCTAAACACAACAAACACACAACCGTCAGCACCGGAATCATCTTTCAATTAATCTTTAATTTAGGATTAAAGTCCTATTTGGACTGGGTTAGGTTATCTGGGACCGGATTCACAAAAGAGTCTTAAGAAAAAAAATCTTATTAAACATGCATTTATTCTTACAAAAATTGTTCTTCTTTAAAACTTCTTAAGAATTATCTTATTTTTTCTTAACTCAAGTACAAGTGGTATTCTTGAAAGTGTTTTGTTCTTAAATGTTTTTCGTAACTTTTGTAACGATAAAATCACACTCATCTTAGGCAGTAAGAGTTGAAGGTAAGCATCGAAATTTAAAACATTAAAACACAAATCTAAAATTAAAAGTTTAGATATTGAAAATAAAGAGGATTTTTTTCCATCACCTCTATTTATCATTGGTTAAATTTTTTGAATGCTTGGTTTGATCAGCTCTGAGCTGATTTATTGAAATAACGGAAATAACGCTAAATACAAATTGAAAACGTGTCTCGTTCTGTATATCGTAAGCTCTAAAATGCAAATAAAGAAAACAACAAAAATTTACTTTAGATAATATTTCAGAACGTATGTTTTTTTTTTTTTTGAGAATTGCATTCCCGAACTTTCTGAACTGTTCTGGGACCTGTTCTTTTGTCAGTAAGTACAAATAATCTTGTAAAGGCTCCATTTGAAAATTCGGGAATGTCTTTAGTTGATGAGCTTTGCGTGCCAGAAGACCCATGGGGTGTAGCATCGCTCAAAAATCCTTTTTCACCCCCCCCAAAAATTGATACCTGTCTTCGAAATGATGGCGCTGTGCATGTGGACGGGACTAAATGATCAGAGCTCTGTTGAATCAGGTAAAAAATGGGACATATGGTTACGTAACTTCCTCAAGGGACATGGTTGAGTTTTTATTTATGGAAGTAAAAATCAATACCTGAATTAACCCAGGAAACTTAATCTCGTCAGGGTAAGGCTAAAGCTGTCCGTTTACCTTCCTTTGAAAAGACAGACGCGGTGGAGCTTTTATTTTAGGGAAATAAAATCACAGAGTAACCCAGGAGTAACCAGGCTAGCCAGTCACAAATGTAGGTGTTTTGTCATGTTTTCTTTGTCTTAGTGGTATTTCGGCTGAATGGCTGAAGAATGATGGTGTGTAGGTGTGTTTGAAAGACTTACATCAGGGCAGCTCTGTTGTGTAACGCCCACACTGGTTCTGCAGGTTCAACCACGGAAAGAACGAGAGAACGAGAGAACGAGAGAGAGAGAGAGAGAGAGAGAGAGAGAGAGAGAGAGAGAGAGAGAGAGAGAGCAAACAATACACAGTGAAACCCTGGAAGAACTCTTGAAGAAAGTTTTTGAAGTCTGGCTCATAAAGAATTAAACATTACAACATGGTAGAGTTGGTAAGCTTCAGATTTCTACGTTAAAACAAAACGATTACAATCAGTACTTACACTTCTGTCAATGCCCCTAAAGGACCTACAACAAACAAAACAATAACACACAGATTACAGAACCGATAATCAAACCTTCAACTTCATCTCCTAAAACCCACATCACGCTGAACTCGAATAATTACAGAGCTTTCCTCACCACTGTCATCCTAGTGATATATAGCCATGCATATAACCATGCAATCTAGAACCAACACTACTGTCCACTGCACATAACCCTGTTATCTAGAACGCATGCTACTGTCCACTGTATGTAACCCTGTTATCTAGCACCTACACTTCTGTTCACTGTATATAACCCTGTTATCTGGAACCTGTTCTACTCCTCTCTGCATATACGCACACACACTCATGTCTACAGTAAGTAACCCTGTTATCTAGAACCCACACTACTGTCCACTGTATGTAATTGTTAACTGATTTGATCATTTATGACATTTACAATATCAATCTAATCCTTGATGAAATATTTATCCAGAACCCATACTCAGTCATATTCATATTTAAAATATATTTACAAGCTCAAATAAAGAAAGAGTTGATACATTATTTAAAATGCACACAAAATAAACATAGTGTTCCTTACATTTCCTTTGGCTTTTATTTCATTTTCATTTTCATTTGTTAATCTCTTTTTCAAGTTTAAAATTAATCCTATTTTTTATAAGATCATAACGGAAAACACACCAAAGGTTTTTTTCACTCATTTTTTAATCGATATCAGCTATTTTAGCTTATATCTATATCAGCTTTTATTTAGTTAATATTTATTTAATATATTTTACGCCGGCATCAGGTTTGGCCCTGCTTGTACGTTTTGTTTCTATAACACGGGGGCACCCTTCTGACAGACCTCACCTTGCCGTACGTGGGATACGAACCAGAGAGGCTCAGTATTGGGAACCTGTGCTATTCTAGCTAAGATGATTAAAGAGTCTAATAAAAATAAAGTGATCTGCTCACGGTATGTGATGCCAACCAGCCGTGTCCCCATATTACAAAGTTATTAGCTAGGCTAGTAATAAGATATTGTAATAAAGTATTGTAAGTAATATATGTTAATAAATGTTGTATTTAGTGTCATCTTTTAAAGGAACAGCATTGCTCAAGACTAAAATCAACAAGCAACTAAAGTAAGCCTTATAAGTGACTTTATAGTGCCTGTTTAGTTAGTTTTCTTGGTGTTTTCTTAGCGGCATCTTTTAATTGGCTTGTCAGCTGTTGTTAGGTAATTTTCTAAGGTTTTAATAGTTAGTAGTGGTTAATCAACTTTAAATCTTTTATTATTAGCTTCTTAGGAGCTTTTAAGCAAATCTTTTTGTGGTTTCTTAATTTCTTAATGACTGTTAAGAAGCTTCTTACTGGTTTTGGAGTACTCCCATGTTTTTATGAACATTTTCCACTAAACTTCATCATCAGAAATTAATTTACTAATAAAAGGCACATGTTTCTGAAGGTTATCCATAAACCATAAGCACTGTGCATTATAATCAAATGTAACCGAATGTGAGGCTGTTCTTTTTTGTTGTAACAGTCCTTTAGAAGAACTGGGGAGTGAGGAACTGGGGTGTGTGAGATGGTGAAGGATCTGGTGAACCATACCGAGGTGTAGAGCTCCTGAGAGCATTAGCAGGAGGATGAAGGGTTCTCTCATGATGAGAAGGAGATCATGAATCTGTAAATGAATACAGGTTGTGTTCAGGTATGAACAGGTTGCGGTACTACAAAGCAATCTTTAGGAGGTGCAAACAGTTTACTGAGGAAAATGTCAGTACTGTAGAGCAAAATATTTATTCAGCCTCCCTGAAAGAGCAAATAAATCAGTAAATAATCAGTCACTGCAGCAATAGGTCCTTCAGCTTCACAAACACTGACTCCAGATCAGCAAATCAATAAATGACTGGGGTAGTGTGGAGCTTTATTTATTGAACAAAGTTAGAAGAAGAAGTCCATCAGGTCCCTGAAATCACCATTCATCCATGGATCTACAGTCAGATATTACAGTCGTATGAAAAAGTTTGGGCACCCCTGATAATTTTCATGATTTTAGTTTATAAATCATTGGTTGTTCAGATCAGCAACTTGAGTTAAATATATCATATAGCAGATGAACACAGTGATATTTGAGAAGTGAAATTAAGTTTATAGAGTTTTACAGAAAGTGTGCAGTAATTATTCAAACAAAAATTAGGCAAGCTGCATAAATTTGGGCACCCCAACAGAAAAATGACATCAATATTTAGTAGATCCTCCTTTTGTAGAAATAAACAGCCGCTAAACGCTTCCTACAGCTTCCAGTCTGGATTCTGGTTGAAGGTGCTTTGAACCAATTCTTCTTAGAAACATCTCCAGTTCAGTCCAGAGTTTGATGGTTTCCGAGCATGGACAGCCCACATTTTCAGTAATATTCATGTCTGGGGACTGAGATGGCCATTCCAGAACGTTGTACTGGGTTCCTCTGCATGAATGCCTTAGTAGATTTTGAGCAGGGTTTGGGGTCGTTGGCCTCAGTGCAACTTTGTCACTGATTCTTTCAACAAAACATTGTTCCTCAAGAATCTCGGAGATATGGATATTTAATTTTTAACTGGAATCCATGCGACCCTCAACTTAAACAAGATTCCTAGTACCTGCACTGGCCCACACAGTCCCACAGCATGATGGAACCGCCACCCAATTTTACTGTGGGTAGCAAAGTGTTTGTCTTGGGATGCCCGTGTTCTTTTTCCGCTCCTTATGTCATGTCCAAATAACTCAATTTTAGTTTCATCAGTACACAGCACTTTATTCCAAAGTGAAGCTGGATTGTCCAATGTGCTGTAGCACACCTCAAGTGACTCTGTTTGTGGCGTGTCTGGCAGAAAAAGGCTTCTTCTGCATTACTCTCCCATACAGCCTCTCCTTGTGCAAAGTGCGCTGTATAGTTAAACGATGAACAGTGACACCATCTGCAGCAAGATGAGGTGTAGGTCTTTTGGAGGTGGTCTGTGGCTTGACTATGACTGTTTCTCACCATCCTCTGTCTTATCTGAGAGTTTTTTCTTGGTCTGCCACTTCGGGAGTTCCTTAACTAGAACTGTGCCTGTGGTCTTCCATTGCCTCACTATGTTCCTCACAGTGGAAAACTGACAGCTGAAATCTCTGAGAGAGCTTTTCCTTTCCCTGAACCATGATGTTGAACAACCTTTGTTTTCAGCCCATTTGAGAGTTGTTTTGAGGCTCCCATGTTGCCACTCTTCAGAGAAGATGCAAAGAGGAGAAAAACTTCCAATTGGCCACCTTAACACTTTCTCATAGTTGGATTCACTTGTGTATGTAGATCAAGGGTCAATGAGCTTACAAAACAAATTTGTGTTCCAATAATTAGTGCTAAAGGTATTCAAATGACAAGGGTGCCCAAATTTATGCACCTGCCTATTTTGTTTGAATAATTACTGCACACTTTCTGTAAAAACTATAAACTTAATTCAACTTCTCAAATATCACGGTGTTCATCTGCTATATGATATATTTACCTGACATTGCTGAGCTGGACAACCAATGATTTATAAAGAAAATCATCATGAAAATTATCAGGGGGTGCCCAAACTTTTTCATACCACTGTATCAATCAACCATTCTGACTGGATTGGAATCACAATTACATAAATTCCAATAAAACACAATTATCACTGATCATTATTATCCATTACAATTAATTATTGACAATCCAGGTTACAACTACAGCCAATTTGTCACTCCCCCTACCAGCACCGCTCCCGACACACGCCATCTACCACGCTCGTCCTCACCAGTCTACTAATTGCACACACCTGCTCACATCGTCAGCCCACCTCATCTCACCATAACATATACCACCCATCATTCACATTCACGCCGCTACACAACAAGGTTCCTACCATCGTTTCCATAGCTCCCTCTGATATTGCAAAATAAACCAAGCGATTGTTAAACTGCAGTTCAGTCTCCAGTCTCTCTCTCTCTACTGCCTGCGTTTGTCTCCTGACCACCACCGCCGTTACAGTTTGTGTAGCCGGAACATGGAGACAGCGGCTAGTAGTCTCAGCCCCACCGCGGCTTCAGCAGAGCAGATCGGAGAACTCCGCTCTCAGATCCAGGAAGTGGCCCGGGCGGTGTCTTTACTGGCGGACCATCAACGCTCGCTCAGCTCTCTGGTTCCCTCGGTCGAAGAGCTCGCCCAGCGTGTCGCTCAGCTGACGCCGCTGCCGCCGCGGAGCTACCCGCCTCCGTCACACTTCCTCCCAGTCCTCCACGGGAACATCACTCTGCCTACAAAATCGCCCTGCCGGGTAAATATGACGGCGACCCGGACCGTTGTGAGGGTTTCATTTTGCAGTGTGAATTGTGTTTCACCCAGGCACCACCGGAGTCCGACGCCTCCCGAATCGCCTTGATAGTGTCCCTCCTCTCTGGACGAGCATTGGATTGGGCCACCGCCATCTGGTCTCAACAAGGCGAAGAAGCAAGGGACTACGCAAAGTTCCTGACAGCCTTCCGCGCCGTGTTTCAGCATCCCCGTGAGGGGAGGTCCGCCGGTGAGGTCTTGTTCACTCTGCGGCAAGGCCGTCGCTCGGCAGCCGACTACCCCTTCAATTCCGCACCCTGGCGGCTAAAAGCGGATGGAACACCCAGTGCCCTCCTCACCGCATTCCGCCAAGGGCTGCGCCCCCCCCGATCTCAGGATGGAACTAGCAGGACGCGACCTCGACTGTCCCTGGAGGACCTTATCACCCTCACCATCCGTCGGACCAGCTCCCTCGTCCCGCGGCCAGCCTCTGTTTCTCGTCCGGCCCTCAGAACCATCCCAGGGGATGCCCGTGGACCCCTCACCTCCGCTTTTTGGGCTGAGCCCATGGAGATCGGTCGCGCTCAACTCTCAGCCGAGGAAACTGAGGGCGTCGCCGCTTCGAACGAGAGGACTATGCTGTTATTGGCGGCTCGGACCGACACCTCCGTCCCGCATGTGACCTCGCCCCGGGCCGGATCGACCCACCCGCGGGCCAGGGACACACACAACACACGCCCCTGGTGAGAGTCGAAACCATCCTTACGCCTCTTTCATCTTACGGTGCTCTTGCGGCTCGTTCACACCGACGTGTCTATTACAGCCCTGATCGACTCCGGCGCCCAGGGGAACTTCATCGCGGAACGCCTTGTCACGGAATGGAAGATCCCCTGCTCTGCGCTCAGGACCGAACGCAGGATCACCGCGGCCGACGGATGCCCACTAGGCCCCGGGCCTGCTCATCACCCGCATCACCGCTCCTCTCTGCCTGGTTTACTAGTGGCCACCCACCAGGAATCCATCGCCCTGCTCCCGGTAAAGTCTCTCGCCTATCCTATCATCCTGGGGCTTCCCTGGCTTCGCCTTCACGACCCCCTTATCTCCTGGTCCGCCCGCGAGATTGTCCGCTGGTCGCCGTGGTGTCATGACAACTGGCCTGCGCCGTCCCACTCTACGAATTCACACACTCCTCCCCTAGCGGATTCGTCCCTCTCTCTCCGGGACAACGTGCCTGAGCAGTACAGGGACTTATCACCGAATCTTCGCCAGAGATTCGCCCCCTCCTCTTTCCTCCGCATCGTCCCTACGACTGCGCCATCGACCTCATCCGGACGCACCCCCTGCCCAAGGCCCGATTGTACTCCTCTCTCGCGGCCGAAGAAACGGGCCATGTCAGACTACATCAAGGAGTATCTGGACTTTGGGGTTCATCCGACCGTCCACCTCTCCGGTTTCAGCGGGATTCTTCTTTGTGCCCAAAATGGGACGGGGGGCCTCCGGCCTTGTATCGCGACTACAGAGGACTCAATCGCATCTCTCGCAGCTACGCCTACCACCCACTCCCTCTGGTACCGTCCAGCCCTTGAACAGCTTCGCACCGCCCCCGCTGGTTCACCAAATTGGATCTCCGCAACGCATACAACCTCGGGTCCGTGTCAGGGAGGAGATGAATGGAAGACCGCGTTCAGCCCAGCACAGGCCATTACGGAGTATCTGGTCATGCCCTTAGGACTGGCGAATGCTCCCAAAGTTCCTTCTTCCAGGCGTTTATCAATGACGCTCCTCCGAGACATGCTCGGCCGGTTTGTGTGACGGTATATTACCTGGACGACATTCTGGTGTACTCGCCTGGACTTTTCGCGACCCCACATAGCACATGTCCGCCAAGTGGGATCGGCCGGGAGAGACTTCAGCTTCCATCACCTCCGAGTCAAGGCTGTACTCGCCCTGACTTCGCGTGACCCACATAGCACACCGAGTCCGCCAGGTGCTAGAGAGACTTCTCGCTTCCATCACCTCCGACGGTCACGCACTGAGAAGTGCCTTCCACACCCATTCGGTGCGTTTATTTTGGGGTATGTTATCTTCTCCCTCTCCGGGGGGTGGCCATGCGACAAAGCAAAACTCTCCGCCGTCCTCGACTGGCCTTTTGCGGATTCTATCAAGCAGTTGCAGCGTTTCCTGCGCCGGGTTCGCCAATTTCTACCGTCGCTTTATCCGGGAATTTCAGCCGCACGGTGGCACCCTCCACCGCTTCTCCTGCGTGGCCAGTCCCCCCGCTTCTCATCTCCGCTGGAAACTCTGATGCTGAGCAGTGCCTTCGCTTCACTCAGTCCGCATTTGTGCGAGCTCCTGTCCTGGGACACCCCGATCCAGAACGGCCCCCTTCATCTTGGAAGTCGCACGCATCGTCGGTAGGGGTGGGTGCCGTCCTCTCACAACGTCTCGGCGTGCCCCCAAGCTGCGACCGGTGGCATTCTTCTCGCACAAACTCAACACCCAGCGGGAACGCAACTACGATGTGGGGTGATACCGCGAGCTGCTGGCAATCAAGCTGGGTCCCGTGAGAGAATGGCGGCACTGGCTCGAGGGATCCAAAAACACCCCCTTCACGGTCCTTACGGATCACAAAAACTTGGATAGTACCTCCGTTCGGCCAAGCGCCTCAACGCTCGTCAAGCCCGCTGGTCTCTTGTTTTTTTTTTCCCGCTTCGCATTCACCATCACTTTTCGCCCAGGCTCTAAGAACACCAAAGCGGATATGCTCTGTCTCGCAGCCTCGACCCAGACCCCCAAGCCGATCTCCGAAGAACCCACAACCATTCTCCCCGCCCTCGTGCACCATCGGCGCGATCCAATGGGACCCTTGACCGTGAACTGGATTGAAAGACTCTCCCAGACGCGCGCGCTCGCCAAAGTGCCCACAGGGCAAGAAGTTCGTGACCCCGCGGACTTCCGTGACCGCCCTCCTCACCTGGGCCCACCTGTTCTCTGTGTTCGGGCCATCCTGGGGAGACTCGGACCTACCAACTCTTGGCATCACACTACTGGTGGGGAGAACAAGGGACGTGCATCGCTTCGTGGGTCTCCTGCAACACGTCGCGTGCGCGCAAGCCAGAGACCGCCCTGCACTCTTCCGTCTGGCCTGCTCCACCCGCTCCCCGTGCCGCAAAGAACCTTGGTCCCACATAGCCCCTCTCGATTCAGTCACGGATCTCCCTTCCTCCCAAGGATTCACAGCCGTCCTCTCAGTCATCGACCGCTTCTCCCGTGCCGTTCGCTTTATCCCGCTTACGAAGGTCGCCCACCGCACTCCAGGACAGCGGAGTGCCTTTTGAACAAGTCTTCCGGAACTTCGGCATCCCGGAGGACATCCTCTCGGATCGGGGGCCTCAGTTCACTTCTGCAGTCTGGCGGGCGTTCGTGAACAAGCTGGGCTCCACGGTCAGCCTTTCCTCGGGCTATCACACCCCTCAGACTAACGGGCAGTGCGAGCGTTCGAATCAAGAACTCAAGAAATTCCTCAGTGCTGCACTACTGCAGGCACAATCCCCACGACCTGTCCCAGTTCCTTCCGTGGGCGGAGATCGCCCAGAACTCCCTCCGCCATTCCTCCACAGGACTCACACCGTTCCAATGCGTCCTAGGCTTCCAACCTCCCTTTGTGCCGTGGGATTCTACGCCCTCGGATGCCCCCTGCAGTGGACGACTGGTTCCGTCGCAGCGAAGACGTCTGGTGTCAGGTCTTCACCTCAAGATCGACAAAGCCATCCGTCGATACAAGAGACATGCGGACGCGGGCACCCGACGCTCGGCTCTCCCGTCTTCCAACCAGGGGACCGTGTCTGGCTATCGGCCCGAGGACCTGCCAGCATCCCGCAGCATCCAGGGAAGTACCCCATTTTCATCCACGTTTTCTGGGTCCTTACAAAGTCGTTAACCGCGTCACGGATGTTCACGTACCGTTTTGCAACTGCCTTCTCACATGCACGTCTCTCCCTCGTTCCATGTCTCGCTGCGAAAAACCCTGGTCCCTGGGTCCTCTAGCGGAGGCTTTCCTGCAGCACCCCGCTCGCCGGCCCGTCAGACACATACACGGTCCGCCGCCTCCTGGATTCCCGCCGACGGAGGTACGTGCCTTCAATACCTGGGTGGAGTGGGAGGGCTACGGTCCGAGGAAAACTGATGGGTGGAGGCCAAGGACATTCTGGATCCTCTCCTCATCCGGGAGTTCCACGCCGAAAGGCCCGACGGCGCCGGCCCCCCGCGGCCCCCGCGGCCCGCCCGCGCGGCTCCTCCTCGCTCCGCCGGCCCTCGGCGCGACCGCCGCGAACACCCCGCCGGCGCGAGTCCTTCGAGGGGGGGTGTACTGTCACGCCCCCTACCAGCAACCGCTCCCGACACGCCATCTACACGCTCGTGCCTCACTCACCAGTCTACTAATGCACACACCTGCTCACATCGTCAGCCACCTCATCTCACCATACATATACCACCACTCTTCACATTCACGCCGCTACACAACAAGGTTCCTACCTCGTTTCCATAGCTCCCTCTGATATTGCAAAATAAACCAAGCGATTGTTAAACTGCAGTTCAGTCTCCAGTCTCTCTCTCTCTACTGCCTGCATTTGTCTCCTGACCACCACCGCCGTTACACAATTACAGATCATTATCATGACCAGCACTGGAGGTTACTGACCAAGAGTGGCCATGATCAGCTATTATTGACTAATAAATGCCACTAAATTCCGTTACAATCAATTACCAACACAAGCTTTTACAATCCATTCACCATCCATTAGAGCAACACTACCGACTGCAATCCATCCAATTTATTACAAACAAATATAATCCATTACAATTCAATGCAATCCATTATAATCCATTACTGACTAAAATAAGACATTACTGACATTACTAACCATTACAATCCAATACTGACCATTACAACACATTATAAGTCACTGAAATTTACTGAAATCCATCACTGACCATTACAATCCATTGGAATTCATTATAATCCATTAAAACTCATTACAATCCATTATCTAAGTAGGTTTTTTTATCAGTGGCTTTTCATACTTGGTATTCATACTTGTTTAGATTTAGGTCCAATAACCTCATAATCCACATTACAAAGACACAAGGGACCACCTGTGGGACAGGATGGGGGTTTCAAATGTCTAATAAAAGCCTTTATGAAAGAAAGAGAGCCAGACTCAAACTGATTAAAGATAGCAGAGTATGTGACAGTGATAGACGGGTTATAACTACAGTCTTATCAACAAAAACATTTCGAAAATATTCACAGGTATCTGATATAACAAAATAGATTGGAATGTATTTACCATAGGGTTAGCACAACTAAAGAATGAGGTTTATGAGCATTTTAAAAATAATAGCCAAAAATATTGATATCTGCATGATATCTGTCCTTTATAATGCTAAAAGACAAAGGTAATGCGTTTTTGTTCCACTTGCATGCTGCTCTTGGGTTTTTTTCTTCTGACTGCATGAGTAGATTCATTCAACCTTAGTTCAGATTTAAAACTTATGGTTTCAACTGGAGCACCTGTGGCTAGACTTGGAGCAAAATAACGAGGTTAGCTTCTCAGTATTAGAACAAAGGATGACCTTTTTTTAAAAGCTCACAGGAGAGAGATCGGCGTGTGATCAGAGAAGACTGCATTGCTTAATTCAGTGTTAAAAAAGCCAGATCACATGATAAAACAAGATCCAGTGTGAGCTCATGCTCTCATGTAGGACCAGTCACAGTACAAGAGCCTATATAGAGAATCTTATAAAGAGCATATAAGATTTACTCTTTACTCATCGGCTTAGTGGGGCAGCAAACATGTATATTAAAATCCTCAACAATTAGAACCCTTAAAACTTTCCTTACAGTTCCTAGACCTCTGATCTCTTGGCCTGGCCCAACAACACGTACCAAAACTGACCATTACATCACATTACAATCCCTTACTAACATTACAATCCATGACTGACCATTGCAATTCATTACTGGCCATTGCAATCCATTACTGACCATTACAATCCATTACAGTCCCATACTAACATTACAATCCATTACTGACAATTACAGTCCATTGTCTTCAATCACTGACCATTACAATCCATTAATGACTATTGTAATCCATTACTATTACAATCCATTAGTGACCATTACAATAAATTACAGTCTCTTACTAACATTACAATCCATTACTGACTGTTACAATCCACTACTGACAATTACAATCCTTTACTAACATTACAATCCATTACAGTCTATTATAATCCATTACTGACCATTACAGTCCATTATAATCCATTACTGACCATTACAATCCATTACAGTCCCATACTAACATTACAATTCATTACTGACCATTACAGTCCATTGTCTTCAATCACTGACCATTACAATCCATTACTGACTATTGTAATCCATTACTATTACAATCCATTAGTGACCATTACAATAAATTACAGTCTCTTACTAACATTACAATCCATTACTGACTGTTACAATCCACTACTGACAATTACAATCCTTTACTAACATTACAATCCATTACAGTCTATTATAATCCATTACTGACCATTACAGTCCATTACAATCCATTATAATCCATTACTATCCTTTACTAAAATTACAATCCATTACAGTCCATTATAATCCATTACTGACCATTACAGTCCATTACAATCTATTACAGTCCATTATAATCCATTACAACCCTTTACTAACAATTACAATCCCTTACTAACGTTACAATCCATTACTGAACATTACAATCCCTTACTGATCATTGCAATCCATTACTGACCATTATAAAACATTACTGACCATTACAGTCCATTATAATCCATTACAGTCCCATACTAACATTACAATCCATTACTGACCATTACAGTCCATTGTCTTCAATCACTGACCATTACAATCCATTACTGACTATTGTAATCCATTATTATTACAATCCATTAGTGACCATTACAATAAATTACAGTCTCTTACTAACATTACAATCCATTACTGACTGTTACAATCAATTACTGACAATTACAATCCTTTACTAACATTACAATCCATTACAGTCCATTATAATCCATTACTGATTATTACAGTCCATTACAATCCATTACAGTCAATTATAATCCATTAAAATCCCTTACTAACGTTACAATCCATTACTGACCATTATAATCCATTACTGACCATTACAGTCCCCTACTAACATTACAATCCAAACAAAACAATTACAATTACTCGGGGAGTTTTCCTTGCCACTGTTGCCCTAGGCTTGCTCAATTTGGGATTGGATGTAGTTATTAGGAGATAATCTAAACTTGTAAAGTTGCTTTGAGACAATGCTCCATTGTAAAAAGCGCTATATAAATAAATCTGACTTGACTTGACAATCCATTACTTACCATTATAATCCATTACTGACCATTACAGTCCATTATAATCCATTACTGACCATTACAATCCATTACAGTCCCATACTAACATTACAATTCATTACTGACCATTACAGTCCATTGTCGTCAATCACTGACCATTACAATCCATTACTGACTATTGTAATCCATTACTATTACAATCCATTAGTGACCATTACAACTAAACCATTACAGTCTCTTACTAACATTACAATCCATTACTGACTGTTACAATCCATTACAATCCATTAGAATCCATTACTGACCATTGTAATCCATTACTGACCATTACAGTCCATTACAATCCTTTACTAACATTACAATCCATTACTGACCATTGCAATCCATTACTGACCATTGTAATTCATTACTATTACAATCCGTTAGTGACCATTACAATAAATTACAGTCTCTTACTAACATTACAATCCACATTACAATTACTGCTTGTTACAATCCTTTACTAACATTACAATCCATTACAGTCCATTATAATCCATTACTGATCATTACAGTCCATTACAATCCATTACAGTCAATTATAATCCATTACAATCCCTTACTAACGTTACAATCCATTACTGACCATTACAATCCATTACAATCCATTACTGACCATTATAATCCATTACTGACCATTACAGTCCCCTACTAACATTACAATCCAAACAAAACAATTACAAAACAATTACGCCCTAGGTTTGCTCAATTTGGGATTGGATGTAGTTATTAGGAGATAAACTAAACTTGTTGTTTTGAGACAATGCTCCATTGTAAAAAGCGCTATATAAATAAATCTGACTTGACTTGACTTGACAATCCATTACTTACCATTATAATCCATTACTGACCATTACAGTCCATTATAATCCATTACTGACCACTACAATCCATTACTGACCATTACAATCCATTACTGACCATTACAGTCCATTGTCTTCAATCACTGACCATTACAATCCATTACTGACTATTGTAATCCATTACTATTACAATCCATTAGTGACCATTACAACTAAACCATTACAGTCTCTTACTAACATTACAATCCATTACTGACTGTTACAATCCATTACAATCCATTAGAATCCATTACTGACCATTGCAATCCATTACTGACCATTATAATCCATTACTGACCATTGTAATCCATTACTGACCATTACAGTCCATTACAATCCTTTACTAACATTACAATCCCTTACTGACCATTGCAATCCATTACTGACCATTGTAATTCATTACTATTACAATCCTTTAGTGACCATTACAATAAATTACAGTCTCTTCCTAACATTACAATCCATTACTGACACTTACAATCCTTTACTAACATTACAATCCATTACAGTCCATTATAATCCATTACTGACCATTACAGTCCATTACAATCAATTACAATCCATTATAATCCATTACAATCCCTTACTAACGTTACAATCCATTACTGATCATTACAATCCATTACTGAACATTACAATCCCTTAGTGACCATTGCAATCCATTACTGACCATTATAATCCATTACTGACCATTACAGTCCATTATAATCCATTACAGTCCATTACAATCCTTTACTAACATTACAATCCCTTACTGACTATTGCAATCCATTACTGACCATTACAGTCCATTATAATCCATTAAAATCCATTACTAAGTCCATTATAATCAATTACTGACCATTACAGTCCATTACAATCCCTTACTAACGTTACAATCCATTACTGACCGTTACAATCCATTACTGAACATTACAATCCCTTAGTGACTATTGTAATCCATTACTATTACAATCCATTAGTGACCATTACAATAAATTACAGTCTCTTACTAACATTACAATCCACTACTGACAATTACAATCCTTTACTAACATTACAATCCATTACAGTCTATTATAATCCATTACTGACCATTACAGTCCATTATAATCCATTACTGACCATTACAATCCATTACAATCCATTATAATTCCATTACTATCCTTTACTAAAATTTACAATCCATTACAGTTCCATTATAATCCATTACTGACCATTACAGTCCATTACAATCTATTACAGTCCATTATAATCCTTACAACCCTTTACTAACAATTACATCCCTTACTGAACGTTACAATCCATTACTTACTGAACATTACAATCCCTTCCCTTACTGATCATTGCAATCCATTACTGACCATTATAAAACATTACTGACCATTACAGTCCATTATAATCCATTACAGTCCCCATACTAACATTACAATCCATTACTGACCATTACAGTCCATTGTCTTCAATCACTGACCATTACAATCCATTACTGACTATGTATCCATTATTATTACAATCCATTAGTGACCATTACAATAAATTACAGTCTCTTACTAACATTACAATCCATTACTGACTGTTACAATCAATTACTGACAATTACAATCCTTTACTAACCATTACAATCCATTACAGTCCATTATAATCCATTACTGATTATTACAGTCCATTACAATCCATTACAGTCAATTATAATCCATTACAATCCCTTACTAACGTTACAACAATCCATTACTGACCATTATAATCCATTACTGACCATTACAGTCCCCTACTAACATTACAATCCAAACAAAACAATTACAATTACTCGGGGAGTTTTTCCTTGCCACTGTTGCCCTAGGCTTGCTCAATTTGGGATTGGATGTAGTTATTAGGAGATAATCTAAACTTGTAAAGTTGCTTTGAGACAATGCCCATTGTAAAAAAGCGCTATATAAATAAATCTGACTTGACTTGACAATCCATTACTTACCATATAATCACATTTACTGACCATTACAGTCCATTATAATCCATTACTGACCATTACAATCCATTACAGTCCCATACTAACATTACAATTTCATTACTGACCATTACAGTCCATTGTCGTCAATCACTGACCATTACAATCCATTACTGACTATTGTAATCCATTTACTATTACAATCCATTAGTGACCATTACAACTAAAACCATTACAGTCTCTTACTAACATTACAATCCATTACTGACTGTTACAATCCATTACAATCCATTAGAATCCATTACTGACCATTGTAATCCATTACTGACCATTACAGTCCATTACAATCCTTTACTAACATTACAATCCATACTGACCATTGGCAATCCATTACTGACCATTGTAATTCATTAGACTATTACAATCCGTTAGTGACCATTACAATAAAAGTTACAGTCTCTTACTAACATTACAATCCACATTTACAATTACTGCTTGTTACAATCCTTTACTAACATTACAATCCATTACAGTCCATTATAATCCATTACTGATCATTACAGTCCATTACAATCCATTACAGTCAATTATAATCCATTACAATCCTTACTAACGTTACAATCCATTACTGACCATTACAATCCATTACAATCCATTACTGACCATTATAATCCCATTACTGACCATTACAGTCCCCCTACTAACATTACAATCCAAACAAACAATTACAAAACAATTACGCCCTAGGTTTGCTCAATTTGGGATTGGATGTAGTTATTAGGAGATAAACTAAACTTGTTGTTTTGGAGACAATGCTCCATTGTAAAAAGCGCTATATTAAATAAATCTGACTTGACTTGACTTGACAATCCATTACTTACCATTATAATCCATTACTGACCATTACAGTCCATTATAATCCATTACTGACCACTACAATCCATTACTGACCATTACAATCCATTACTGACCATTACAGTCCATTTGTCTTCAATCACTGACCATTACAATCCATTACTGACTATTGTAATCCATTACTATTACAATCCATAGTGACCATTACAACTAAACCATTACAGTCTCTTACTAACATTACAATCCATTACTGACTGTTACAATCCATACAATCCATTAGAATCCATTACTGACCATTGCAATCCCATTACTGACCATTATAATCCATTACTGACCATTACAGTCCATTATAATCCATTACAGTCCATTACAATCCTTTACTAACATTACAATCCCTTACTGACCATTGCAATCCATTACTGACCATTGTAATTCATTACTATTACAATCCTTTAGTGACCATTACAATAAATTACAGTCTCTTCCTAACATTACAATCCATTACTGACACTTACAATCCTTTACTAACATTACAATCCATTACAGTCCATTATAATCCATTACTGACCATTACAGTCCATTACAATCAATTACAATCCATTATAATCCATTACAATCCCTTACCGTTACAATCCATTACTGATCATTACAATCCATTACTGAAAGCATTACAATCCCTTAGTGACCATTGCAATCCATTACTGACCATTATAATCCATTACTGACCATTACAGTCCATTATAAATCCATTACAGTCCATTACAATCCTTTACTAACATTACAATCCCTTACTGACTATTGCAATCCATTAACTGACCATTACAGTCCATTATAATCCATTAAAATCCATTACTAAGTCCATTATAATCAATTACTGACCATTACAGTCCATTACAATCCCTTACTAACGTTACAATCCATTACTGACCGTTACAATCCATTACTGAACATTACAATCCCTTAGTGACCATTGCAATCCATTACTGACCATTATAATCCATTACTGACCATTACAGTCCATTATAATCCATTAACAGTCCATTACAATCCTTTACTAACATTACAAATCCCCTTACTGACCATTGCAATCCATTACTGACCATTACAGTCCATTATAATCCATTAAAATCCATTACTTAAGTTCATTATAATCAATTACTGACCATTACAGTCCATTACAATCTTTTACTAACATTACAATCCCTTAGTGACCATTGCAATCCATTACTGACCATTACAGTCCATTATAATCCATTAAAATCCATTACTAAGTTCATTATAATCAATTACTGACCATTACAGTCCATTACAATCTTTTACTAACGTTACAATCCATTACTGAACATTACAATCCCTTAGTGACCATTGCAATCCATTACTGACCATGACAGTCCATTACAATCATTACAGTCCATTATAATCCATTACAATCCCTTACTAACGTTACAATCCATTACTGACCATTACAATCCATTACTGAACATTACAATCCCTTAGTGACCATTGCAATCCATTACAGTCCATTATAATCCATTACTGGCCATTATAATCCATCACTGACCATTACTGACCATTACAATCCATTACTGACCATTACAATGCATTACTGAACATTACAATCCCTTAGTGACCATTGCAATCCATTACTGACCATTACAGTGTATTATAATCCATTACTGGCCATTATAATCCATCACTGACCATTACTGACCATTACAATCCATTACTGAACATTACAGTCCATTATAATCCATTACAATCCTTTACTAATATTACAATCCATTACAATCCTTTACTAATATTACAATCCATTACAGTCCATTATAGTCCATTATAATCCATTACTATAGACCACTTGAAATGCATGTTCAACTCCAGTAGCTCACATTTGGTATCTGGGTTAAGTCCATTTATAAGCAACGTCCCAAAGCTCTAACTGTCGTCGAAGAGGAGCTGCTTATGAGTGATGTGTGAGCAATGTCACAGGGCTCTGTAATGAGAAACAACAGCTAGTGGACAATCAGGCACGATAAATAACTGAATGGCAAACGCTGTTCAGGCTTAAACACACTCCGTATAAAGTCTATAGTCTGTGTGAGCTCAGCGCTCTTTTACTGTATTACAGGTAGGACTGTATGAAACAATTCAAAACAAATCTCAGGTGAGTTCCGTAAGAAGGGAGATAAAGCTGAGACTGGTGAGGGAGCTGCACACCTGGAAGCTAGAATTCAGCTCTTACTCCAGTCCTGATTCAACTTAGACACCAGAAGCACATTTTGTACACCGACACAAAAGCCCTCGTTCAGTCGTACGCTATGATTCACTGCCACCACATTTCTGTTTGCTTTATTAATCGCGGTGACTTTCAGATGAGCCTCGTAGCAGCAGCAGCAGCGTCCCGCTCTGAGATTTAATCCACCATTTCTGCCAGGGCCAGAACTTTGTCATCAGTTATTAATGACAAGAGATCATTTTTTATTTTTGCGTCTTTATTTGCTTTTTAAGGAGACTCAATACGGACGAGCGGTTTCTTTTGTCATGAACAGTTTTGTAGCCCATACATTACAATCCATTATAACCAAATCCATTATACCCAAACAACTCATTATAGTCCATTACAATCCATCAGGAACCATTACTTGTTGGTTCCATGACGAAACGTTTACATTAAGTTGATCTTAAATCCACAGGATTCTGATTTTTATAGCTTCTTCTGTTTGATTTCGAGCTTTGTCTCTGACTCACACTCTTTTTGTTTGTTTTTTTAGAGGTTTTAAATTCTTAACTCTACAGGCTCTTCCACAGACCGGATTATTTGGATTATCTTTAACATTTGCCTATAGATTATGACGTATGGAACACTGTTAGTGAAATCTAAAGGAATGTGATGGTATGTGCACATGGGGCACACCTTATTCATACAAAAGAGCGATTAGATCAAAATAAACACTAGAAATTCCATTCCAGGAACCGGTTAGAATAAAACATTCGTATTTACGAGTTCTATAGTCATATCACTGTGGATTGAAAGAGCTTTATTCAATAATACAAGAATCCATATTAGATCTGTAACTCGTGGAATAGATACCATTTATTAATATTTAACATTAATTCCTGTTTAATGTTAATTGAGGAATGTAACAGAAGCTCGCTCTGACTTTAATACTCACTTCAGCATCAGATATCAACCTCAGAACCGAATCAGGAATTAGGTACTGATAGGTCAAACACACACACACACACACACACACACACACACACACACACACACACAGCATTGTGATGACACACAATCTGTGACTGCTACAGAACTGGTCAAACTGGTTCTGTTAGAAGCATGACACAGCACTACATTTCTCTCTCTCTCTCGCACACACACGCACACACACACACACACACACACACACACACACACACACACACACACACACACACACACACACACACACACCCAGTTTATTAGCCCATAAGCAATATATTCCACCATAAATTTATTGCAGGGGCTTCATCAAAATACAGAAATAAGCTTTTATTATTCATTTTATTAGGTATTTTCTTATAATAAACACTAAATATTTAATTATACATTAAACTAATAAATTACCCATTTATTTTTATATTTTTTTAAGTAATAACTTGATTCAATTTAGATTTTTAATAATGCTAACTAAATAAAAATTCTTTGAATAGTTACATATTTCCTGACCATAACTGGGTGAAATTATTTTAAACAGTATAAATAAACAAACAACAAAAATCTACAAAAACAACAACAACAACAAAAAAGCCCCTGAAATGTCGTGCTTGCACTTTCTTCATATAGATCATTCGGAATGATTTCGTGAGTTTAAAACCAAAAAAGATTTAAAAGTTTTTAAAAAGTTTTTAAAAAACAACAAACAATGTAGAAATCATCATCATGATCCTGGCGCTGGTCCCGCCGATGTGGAATCTGCCACCATTTGATGCGACCGAGAATACTCCAGCCGTCCGTCGGCCGCCAGAGACCTCACTCAAACCCTGCCACTTTAGCATAACCAATTAACCTAACATGCATGTCTTTGGACTGTGGGAGGAAACCCACGCAGGCACGGGGAGGACATGCAGCCTCCACACAGAGAGGAGTCTGGGATTGAACCCAGGACCTTCTAGCTGTGCCGCGGCAGTGCTTCCCATCGAGCCACCGCGCCACCCAAACAGTGGAAAAATAAATAGTGATAAAAATGGGGACTGTGGTAGCCTAGCGAGTAAGGTACTGGACTCTGGACCAGAAGGTCCAGGGTTCAAATCCCCTCTCTGCCAAGCTGCCACTGTTGGGTCCTTGAGCAAGGCCCTTAACCCACAATTGCTTGGATTGTAAGACTGTACCAATTGTAAGTCGCTCTGGATAAGGGCGTCTGCTAAATGCTGTAAATGTAAATGTAAATGAGAAGAAATACAATCTGTTGTGACAATTCCAAAAAAATTTTTTTTTGGTTTTTATTTATTTTAATTTATAAAATGATCTACTCTGGCAGAAAGTTTTATTTCGTTAAAAGAAGCATGCTTAAATAAATTAAAGCAATTAAAATGTCTGGAAATATTTTGTTATGTAGATGAAATGCACATGCTCTGGTACGGCAAATATAAGCTACAACTACAGCTGTCCTGAAAGTGCAGAAAAGTATTAAATCTTTTTTGTAGTAGTTTTAAGTATTTCATATTATTAGTTATAACTATTATAACAAGTGTTTAGTTGCAAAATATTAATGAGTCCTTATTTGTAAATACTACAGTATATAAAATACATTTTAGAGAGTAAAAATAAAATACAAAAACTCTCAAAATAATTTGTTTTATTTAAAAAAATGATAGATACTCTTATTAATAATAAAAAAAGATAATATTTTAAAAACAACAATAACATAAATAATAATGTTAAATAATAATAATAGTAATAATAACAACAACAATAATAATGTAAAAAAATTAACAACAATAATAATAATGTAAAAACAACTACAATAATATAAATAATAAACATGAAATAAATAATAATAAAATAAATAATAATAATGTAAAAACAACACTATTAATGTAAATAATAAGATCAAATGAATAATAATAATAATAAAACAATAACAATAAAATAATAATATAAAAAAATTAACGACAATAATAATAATAATAATAATAATAATGATAATCATCATCATCAAAAAACAAATCAATGTGGAACATTATCATTTTACCTAAATAAATACAGAACCAGAGGGACAGACCCACAATTACAGATACACAATAAAAATGAACGCATATTAAACGTCCTCATGATAATAATAACCAGAAACATGAGCTCTGCGAAACCAAAGGAGTGTCAATATACAACACAGTCCCGATAACCACAAACAAACCAGGATCGGCTGTTCATCAACAACAGCACATCGCACACACAAAATAACACAACAACACACAGCTCAAAGCTCAAAGAAATGGCAGCAGAAAGAGAGAGAGCATACCTGTGAGATTCAGGTGTGTATCTGAGGAAATAAATCAGGATCAGGATCTGCAGCTGCACCTGACACACTGACTCCGCCCACACAGGACAGACAGCCTCCAGGTGATGTCATAAGCCACTCGCTGAAGGAAATTTGGGTTTTCATGGTTGTGGGTTAGTGTGTTTGGATCCTGATCTTTAAACACCCTTGGCATCATTTGGAACTGGAACTAGAACTTACTACAAACATCAGAGCAACAACGAGCTCAGAATGGAACCAGAATCTTACAGAATATTGAATAGCTACAGTATTAAAGGTGTAATTTAACCTGATTTTTGCTGCAGGCGCTAGTGGGTTTGGTGTCTTTTCATTTGTCACACCTTTGTGCTATTGTGTCAGCCCACACACACACACAGAACGTGGTACAAAGAGGTGGGATGAAATTCGACTAAGCTATTTATTTTCTTGAAATCTGCTCATGGAAAGGATTTAGACCCTGCACTGTTAGAGACAGATCAGTGAATGTTTGCAGTGTTAAGGTTCTTTTCCAGATCTGGCAGATTGGTGGAAAATCTTAGAGAATCAGCATCAATTTTGGAATGTTTTGTTTTGTTTTGTATAAATCATTTATGACCTCAAATCAGAAAAACGTTGGGATGGTATGAAAAATGCACATATAAAAAATAAATGCAGTGTCCCATACATGTACAACATTGCCCATAGTCTTATGGCCAGATTGGTTAGGGGCTGACTATCCAGAGCAGGGGTCAGGCAGCAGACCGTCAGGCTTAACCAACTGTCTGCTGGTAGCCATGCGCCGTCACCCAGAACTCATGTTATTGAAGAATCAGTATTTCAAAAGAATTAGCCTTGTAATGGGATTTAGCTGTAACACCTAGCTCTTTGTCAAAAATTGTGGCTACGCCCAACCCCCCCAACCTTTAGGACAAGACTGATGAGCATGACTGTATCCAGGAGGTGAGGCTTCATTTAAGGCTAAATATTCATCAGGTCTAATCCAAGTCTCAGTGAGACAGAGAGCGTGTAAGCGTTTATCAGTGATCATTTCATTTACAGTCACTGCTTTGTTTGTAAGTGATCTAATGTTATGTAGTCCTACATTTACATTTACAGCATTTAGCAGATGCCCTTATCCAGAGCGACTTATAATTGTTATTATAATAATCTTACAGCTCAAGCAATTGTGGGACCCAAGGTGGCAGCTTGGCAGAGGTGAGATTTGAACCCTGGACCTTTTGGTCCATAGTCCAGTACCTTAACTGCTAGGCTACCACAGTCCCATCCTAGCTTTAGTCTAACGTTGTTTTTTCTTTGGGAGCTATCTGTGTTTATGCTAATAAGGTTATTAAAACAGACTTTTTGAGAGCATTTACGTTTAGGACAGATGCGGGTAACAGACACAGTTTCAATAATGTGGGTTCTGGGTGACGGTGCATGGCTACCAGCAGACAGTTGGTTAAGCCGGTCTGTCTGCTGCCTGACCCCTGCTCTGGATAGTCAGCCCCTAACCAATCGGGCCATAAGACTATGGGCAATGTTGCAGGAGATGAGAGCAGCACCCTCCCGAGTGGGATGGGACACCGTCCCCATCCTAAAAGGCCAGGCTTACCCTCAAAGGCTGTCCAGTTGTCTATAAAGCCCACGTTGTTTTCAGAGCACCACTTGGACAGCCAGCAGTTCAGCGACCATAACCTGCTGTAGGCTTGGTCACCTCGCCGCATTTTAATTCTTGATGGGGCCAGAGCAGACTACTGCATCGGACATCGCCTTCGCCACGCTAACCACCTCTACAAAATTAGCCTTAGTAACCTCTGACTGAGGAAGGCGTATATCATTAGCCCCTACATCTTCCCCACTGCCATCAGACTCTTGAACCTACCTCAGAAATAACCCTGCACTTTATCGTTTACATGTCACTTTACTGTCATACAAACGATTGCTTCTGTTCACCTTACTATCTGTGTTTACATGCCACTGTCACTTTACTGTAGCACATGTTCACCTATGTACTGTAGTACACACTTTTTATAATTTCACTATTGCACATTTTCACTTCCTTTTTAATTGCTGTAAGCAATAGCCAGGCTCCCACTGGTGGTAATAATATCCATATTATATATGGCAGTAATTTTTGTTGTACTTACTTTTGTACTAGTTATTTAGTTTTTATTATTATTATTATTATTATTATTGTTGATTCATTGTAGTTTTCTTTCTTTTTTTTTTAATTTTCTGTTTGGCATTCTTGGTGAGGAGCAAAGAAAGAATTTCATTGTACACGGGAACCTGTTTCCTTACTGTGCAAATGACAATAAACTCTTTGAATCTTTGAGGATTCAAGATCTTACGATTTATTACTGATTAAGCAGAATGTATTTATACATTGAGACACACAACTGTGTGTGTGTGTGTTGGAGATAGGTCATGAAATGGGGACGTAGCTTTCGAGTGTGACAGAAGCATTGTTACTGTCAAAAGAACATTCTGTTTTAAAAGTCAAATGTAAAACAAAGATGTGTTTGTCACGGTCAGCAGCTGTCATCTGTTCTAAAAGTGATATGTGGCAGAAGTCACATACACAAAGACAATGGTAGCTTAAAACAGTAACATATTAGAAACAAGGAGCTTGAGATTTATACCAATGTAGAAATGATCAAGGCCCAGGCCCTTACATGGTCATGGAGCCCCAAACTGAAACCACAGTCGGACTTCCGCAAAACCCCTAACAGCTCCCCGACATGCTGCATGCCAGCATGTACTTTAAAGATGATACTGATCAATGCGGCTCAAGAAAGCCTCAACTCGGTTAGCTTCAGCAACTACAAACATTTTCCTCAGCCATAAAATTACTAGTAAACAAAGACTTAGATTCTTCAATGCAATGGCTTATTAACCTTCTAATCCGTTGGATAATACAACATGCAAGTAACGCTAAAGACATTATAAATACACCAATGCTAAGGTGGCCAATTCATAACTTTTAATCTGCTCTTCTCCTTTACCTGTTGATGCTCACCCAAAATAATATGAAAACTAGAGTGCATTCGAAGTTCCCACTATGTGGAAATTGCCTATATTCACTCTCTTCCACTCTCTGTGGACAACAGGAATAAAATAACAAACGAAACAAAACCACAAAACTCAGGTTAGCACCTTGCTTTCTATGTTCTATACCTACATGCATTTAATCCTCTGGTCCTGCGTCGGGAGAACAGGAAAAACAGGTTTACTACCAGGTTCAATTATTCAGGTCTTGTATGACTTGCACAGACTGATGAACCCTAGGGGCTGCTTGATTGTAGAGTCTGACACAGGGCTGACACAGGAGTCTCCACCCTCTGTGAGTCCTGTGTTGCCGGTGCAGTTTCCACTCAATGTTTAGATACTTACAGAATTTCTGAGTAACACTGAAAGCAAATGGAATAATTTGGTCATCAGCTATCATTACTGAAATGCTGAAGCTAGCAAAAAGTGTGAACGATTTGTAACTTTCTGGTTGAACCAGTACATCAGGAATATTTTCTCTTATACATATATCACATGAATCTAGTACAGTTATAACAGATTTTTCAGATCAGCTATCTAAAGATTTTATAAATGCTTGTTAAATTTCCCTTTTATTTCCTCAATCTGCCTCAACACTCTCCCCTTGGAGTGTTCCAAGGACCTGCAACCACGCAAGGTCAGGGGCACGAATCAGACTCATTTAATCCGGTTTGCAGACAATGATCTGATATCGAAGAAACACACTGCAATCAGATCAGAAACAAGCAAGACTCTAACAATTGCTTTAATAGACATTTGGAACTTCCTTTTAGACTAAATATACTCAAAATCATGAACAACACCAAAGGCATAACATCAGCTTGTATAGATCATGACATGATGTCCCTCTAATGGTTTGTTTTGTCCCCATGTTGTGGAGTACTGCTCGGTAATAAGGCTTTTTGTAAAGACCAGCTCTCTCCCTTTCTTCACCTGAAATATGTCCTTTGACAGCAATCAATCAGTCATTCCTGCCTTTCTCTCGGTGACGTTCAGCATTTGTTCCACGCTGTGCTGTGGCCAGTTTTGTGGCTGTGCCTGCCTTAGGTAGTCCCGATTATTTAGTGGGATCTTACCCTTCACTGACTAACCAGCCCTCCTCACTGGCCAATCAGCAGACACAACACTCAAAAATGAGGGAAGAGGCAGAGTTGGCACAATTACTGAGCAGTATAGAAAACAGCACAGTTTCACTCTACGATTAAATGAAATGTTCAAACAAAACATCAAGTCACGACCCAACAGACTTGAGTGGTAAATAAAAAATAAATAAAAAATTTGTGCATTAAAAGACAAAAACTGATTGCGTCATCAAGATAACACACTGGCAGAAAGGGAGTCTTTAGGCAGAGGTTGGAATCCCGTCAATTCCCACAGAGAACACCTACGAGCCAAAAACAGATCAAAATTAAAACGTTACACTATATTATGAACACGTGGCTTCAGTGTCCACCAGAAGTCTTTTGTTCAATTCCATTAACTGATTGTATAATTACTGGGAATTATTAAGGCACACTGGTTAAAATGGCCTATGATCCTCAATGAGGCTTCAGCCTGTGGTATTGTGCTTGAGTTGGGCTGCATCCAGGGACTTCTCTGATGCCAGTGTCACAGCACAATATGATTTTCATTGCACGGATTTTTTTGGCAACGTTCACTTACGACTAGTCCGTATTTGCCACTTTGATTTACCTGTCAAGGACAAATTTTCATAAGAAATTCAACAAATGTAAAGAGAAAAAATGTCATTTATGTAATGCGAGCAACACTTCACCTATGGACTGATGACTGGCGTGGATCCACCGTGTCCAGGAGTCGATGAGCACTGCAATTCCCATCATTCCTTAGAGAGGAACAGACAAACAATAACATCCTATCCTGGGGGCCCCTATTTCTAATCAGATCTGTTAAAATCATTTATCATCAACATCAGCGTGGTCTCATGAAAACCATAATCATGTGTTCTAAGAGTGATTTATTTTCTCTACCTTTCATATGTACATAAATTGAATATCTTTTTAAAAAAATCCACTTTCAGAGACCAATATAGCCGTGCCTAAATTACACGATACTTCAAGTTGAGTCAAAGCGTTTAATAAACTATGAACGCAATACATGTGATTTCTGATTAGGATTTAAAATGTGTAAGAGCAGTGTTTAATCAAATGAAACTTTACTCTTATGCATTTAAAGTGCAATGTATAAACTTGTCTTAATAAATGTTCTTATCTCAATTCAAAAGCTCTAAAATGTCAATCAGCTGACACTGTGGTGGCCTAGTGGTTAAGGTGCAGGACTATGAACCAGAAGGTCCAGGGTTCAAATCCCACTTCAGCCAAAGCTGCCACAGTTGGGTCCTTGAGCAAGACCCTTAACCCACAATTGCGTCTGCTAAATGCTGTAAATGTAAAAAAAACAAACAAAAAAAGTGAACACTGTTTGCACATGCGCAGTTCATTCACGTCTGTGTGAGCTGTGCAGCTCTGATCTTGGAGCAGTAGTGACAGACAGTCAACAAGTGCTTCTCACTCAAAGAAACTTCAGACTATTCTCTTCTAAAACTAGCTTTGGGATATACACTGATCTAGAGGTGTGTGCCAAGACTGGACAGCTTGTTGGACTGAGAATGAAAACCTGAGAGCAACTGCTCAAAATTCACTAATAATTTGTCAAAAAAGTCAAAAAAAGGAGGATGTGAATATTTAAGATCCCTCGAACAAACCTACAGTTCAAAATTGGAGTCCCAAACCGTACTCTCGCAGGAAAATAATCAGATTCCATCTGGTCCTGAACAGTACTCTCTCTAAAGAAAATAATCAGATAGACGCTTGTGCCAATTCCCGAACAGTATTCTCATCATCACGCAGTCCTTTATTGACAGCAAAATGTACCAACACTATATTCTCCAACGGCAACCCAGCAGATAACTGAAGTAATAGTCACTTACCTACAGAGTTGCCCGCATTCTAAACCAAGCAGAAAAATATCAGGGGTTAAAAGAAGACCGAGTACAGAAAACATTGATTATACTTTTGTAAGGTTCATAATGCCTTCTAGCCGGATCAAGACCAAGACATGAGGAATGAGCTCTCAGGTCCCCATTACAAGCGCTTGGGAAAGACAGAGTCCAAACATGAGGTTTCAAGGTCTTCTGATTTATCACAGATAAGCAAAATGTGTCCATTTATCGGATTATATAATTAGCCCTTTTGCTTCCTCTGGTGGTCGAATCTTGAATAACCATCTTGGTTTAACTGACTTGAGCTAATGTATATTAAGAGTTATTACTGCTTAATCCTGCTACCTAAATGTAGACATTGATCATTTTACCACAGCAGGCTAAGGCTGCTGTAGTTAAGAGGGATTAATCCTACCAGAAAATAATAACCTATTATTACTTGTGTATATTTCATTAATTCAGTTTTAAACTGCATTCGTTAGTGTTTCAACTTCAAATAATGTTACTATTAATACTTGTGCACTCATCAAAATCCAGCATAATCTAATTCAATTATTAGATAAGTAGCCTATATTTCTAAGGTCTAGTTTTAAATATACTATAACGTACATTGTTTACGCCATGAAAGGCCTCATCAATTAAACTCCAGTTACTACTGAATCAATACTGCCGGACTACAATCAAAACTGTAGGAAAATATAAAAGAACATGGCCGATGAACTCCAGGCAGAATTTCTCAGCAGTGGAATCCCTTTGAGAGCATCAAGTCAGCATCTGGGTCAACATCTGGCACCTGACTACATGAAAATTCCCTAAAACACTAACCTCTTCACTGTTGATGCATCCCGTGACCTTAAGGGTGAAAAATGAGCCGAAGTTCTAGGAAAAATGGCAATTGTACTGGTGACTCTGTCCAAACAGCAGAGAACTGGAATGGGTCAATGAAAATTGTGCAACACTTATCAGCAAAGTGGAGGGACTGAATGATCCTCTCAAAATACAGCCAATAGTTGGATGTACCTAAAACCGGGAATGCAAACCTGGAACATCTAAAATCGAGAAAGCAGAACTAGAATGCAGCGCTTAAGCTTAAAATTGACTCATCTAGCGCAAAACACAACAAATATATGACAAATACATGATATATATGCTACGTTCATTTCTACAATCCATGTAACTATTTCTGTCAGACAAAGAAAAAAAAAAAATGCAGTGATAACATTTCCCATTGGCTGGAACATCCGGTGATCATCCATTGACACTTCTGCACCACCCCAAACTCCACCTTCAGTTACAGACATCCAAAACTCAGGACCACAGAGGGAGGAGATCAGTTCAGAAAAGTTACACAGTTTAGTGCAGAGTTCACAGTACCAGTAATTTTAAATAAGGTCTGAAAGAACCAAGAAACCCATTGAACTCTTAAGTTAAGCCTCCAAACCTAACATTTGTCTGTGTGTCAAGCATTAGTCTACCCAAGTTGTGTCTGCAGTTACGCTATAAAGTCCCTGCCAGATTGCTAGGCTAATTTAAAACCTCATAATGGCAGCTCCTCTCCCTGTCCAGCACAATGCAGGTACCACTTCATTGCTTATTTCAGCATGTCTTCTGGGTCTTCAAACCTCACCAGTATTTTACAACCCCAAATCAGAAACTTGGGACTCTATGGAAAATGCAAATAAAAAAAATGCAGTTTCTTACATTTACTTAGATTTTTATCTAACAGCAAACATTATGAACCCAAGACATTTCATCCTTTTTTTTTCTGGTCAACGTCATTTATTTGGTTAAACATACATTCCTGCATTTCAGGCCTGCAACACATTCCAAATAAGTTGGGACGGTGTAATTTAGAGCTAGTAATGAATTTAAAAAACAGGTTGGTTTCAAACAGGTGATTATAATCATAATTTGGTACAAAAGCAGCATCTAGGATAGATTAAGCCTTTAAGGAACAACGATGACCTCCAATTTGTCAACAAATGCATGATTATTACTGAAATGTTTAAAAACAAATGTTCCTCAAAGAAAGACTGAAGGGGATTTCCATATTTCAGTCCGAACCTTTTCTGATTTGTCTTGTTGCTTATGTTGCTCTAAAATCTCAGGGTACTTTTCTGCATTAATGCTGCAACACAGAAGTGGAGATGACCTTTACCAAGGGCCCTGACCCGACCCCATACCATGCCAGAGCCTGGCTTTTGGACTTGTTCCTCATAACAGTCTGGATGCTCCTTTTTGTCTTTGGTCTGGAGCATACAGCTTCCGTTCTTTACTTCTCTAGGCTCAGAGCCATCTAGGATGGACCATCACACAGTGGAAACATGGATTGTGGTTAGATGAATCAGTATTCCATGTCTTTTGTGAAAAAAATGGACGCTGTGTGCTCCAAAAAGGACCATCCAGACTGTTATGAGGAACAAGTCCAAAAGCCTGGCTTTGGCATGGTATGCTGTCGAGTTAGGGCCCTAGATAAAGGTCATTTACACTTCTGTGATGCAGCATTAATGCAGAAACGTACCCTGAGATTTTAGAGCAACATAAGCTGTCTTCAGGACGACATCTGTGTCAGGGACGTCCATGTATTTATTAACAAGACAGCACGAAACAAGTCAAAGCAGATAAAGATAGAACTGAAATATGCAAATCCCTTCCAGTCTTTCTTTGAAGAACACTGTTTTTAAACACATCACCTGTTCACATATATTTGAATTTAAAATTGAATTTTAAATCTGAATTTATGAAATCACATCATAACTTTAGTAATCTCATTACTAGCCATAATTTGCTCTGTCCCAACATATTTGGAATGTGTTGCAGGCCTGCAATGGATGTTTATTAACAAATTAAATACATTTGATCAGACAAAACATTAAATATCCTGGGTTCATACTGTCTGCAATGATATAGAAGTCAAAGTACATGTAAGCAGCAGTGCATTTTTTATATCTGAATTTTTCATACTGTTCCAGCTTCTTCTGAATTGGGGTTGTATTTCCATTATATTCTCGAGTTATTACTGTGATTTTGTCACTTCTTGCATTTAATACACTGTTCATGCTTTGAATTATGCTTTGTGTGGGAGTGACTTCATTATTCAATACAAGATAGTTGGATGAACCTCATGATCTTAGAATAGAAGCTGGTTTTAAAGAGTCCATATTTCTTCCAAAGTAACTGGTTTCCCTGATTCTCCAGTCACAAAGGAATTATATAGTGCATTGGTTGTTCATAAAAAAATGAACTGATTTATAGTTGATGGCATAATCTGCCACAAAAAGGCTCAGGCTGAAGAGCTCAAACTGGAGCTCTCATAAAAACACACACCATGAAGATATCATTCTCCATGGAGACATGAAGTAAGAAATACAGAACATAGCTCGTAAGCATGAAGTAAATTCAAGAAAGACTGCTTGAAAAAGAATGAAAGTAACAAAAAGTGAGAAGAAATGGCAGTCACATTAACAGATTATAAGGGAGGAAAATATACTGAAAGAGAGAAATGTAAGAGAGAGTGTATGAAAGATGACATTTAGAGATAGTAAGTAGGAAAAAACAAAAAGATGAAAAGTAACCTATTGAAAGCAAAAAAAAAAATCTAAAGTTGGAAAGAATGAAACCTAAAATGTGATGTCGGTAAAAGGTTTCCGTCCTTTCAAGATGTTTTTTCTGACCTCTGAGCTTCATTAGCTTATGTACCATCACCTGCTGAATCGCATAATGTGTATAATGTGTATATCAGTGCTGTAGGACTTCATCCTGTTCCCATTTTCCTCTGTGTGTGAGACTCAGATTGGATCAGTATTCAAACAGATGTTCACGACTACACTTTAAATTGATTAATTTTTAATGAACAAACGGGGCACCACCGGATCGTCTAGGGACTGGTGGATCCGGAAAACCAGTTGAAAGAGAAAAAGCGAAATTGATCAAGAAGTCGATATGGGCGACTTCAGTCTGGGTCTGAATAATGAATTCAAAGTTATTTTTCTCGACCTTTAATTGAATAAAGCCCTCACATAAAACGGTAAATTCAACAGGTTATAACAAGTTTATTAACTACAAACAAGGAAATACCAACTGACAATCTGAAGTAATAACATGTATATCACAGTGTTAAGATCAGGAAATGATGTGAACATGTATATCACAGTTTTAATATCACTAACAAGGTGTATCTATGTGCAACTTATCAATCATGTAGTGAGTACCCAGGTGCAATGTTATGAACTATTTTGTTACGGAGTTACTAGTAACACAAATTACGGTGAAACGTGAATAGTATGGTGGAAACTACTTAGGCGTAGATAGGTCTACGTTGAAACATGGTTTAAAATTAAACGCAAGGTTTGAGAATCGGGGACCCAAAGAAAGCCATTCGGCGGTACTTGCCTTAGCAGAAGCTCGTGCAAAGGGGGTGGACACGGCAACCAGGCCTCGCCTGTTGTCAAGATGGCACAATCGTGGAACGGATGCGGTTTATCTTCCGATGAAGGCAGCCGTTCGGAGGGCCTATCGATGGTTTAGACTCTTGGCTTCTTGGTTATTGCAGATATGCAACCGTGTAACCACAGATGTTTTGCGGGCCTCGCCTTCGGTGTTCTTCCCAGCTTTGGCTGCTGGGGTTTCACGGTCCTCAAAGATTGGTTTCGCGCACACTCAAATATTTACCCTGGCCACAGGTAAATGCTAAGTCTGACGCGCACTTTATACCACACGCTTCAATAGACTTGGAAGACTAGGATATACGAACGTGGTCGAATGTGAAGAAGATCTTTGCTAGTTGGTCTTTCGCTACTTTCTTCAGCTTCATTTCTAATTCGGCAATACCGAACTGCTAAGACTGTTGGACAAAGAAAAAATTAACCGCAAAATAAAACACAAATGGAAAGCTTCAAAGAAAAACTAAACTCAACACCAAAGCTCCAAAACGTTTAAAACATAGAAAAGACTCAAAAAGAAAAAAAAAAAACTTAGCCTGCGCCAAAAGTTTTGTACCGGCACTGACGTAAGTGATCACGGGTTTGCCCTGGATCGGCCAATGAGAAGTTGACTTGGTATCAAGTCCCTCCTCTCATTGGGCATGTACTTTATTTTCACCATATGTTGGTATGCCCCAATACAGAGGACTTACTTTGGATTAATATATTTTTGCATATCTAGGATGTCTAAGTCACATAATATCACATAAGAATCAAAATTCTTCAAAGTTTAGTTGCAGGAGTTCAGTTACGAGGTTCCGATTGTCAAGAGCACCATGAATCTACAAACTATGACATAATTAAGGCATTCTAAACTACAGCAAATACATTTGCTATTCCTCAAATAAATAATGATATGATTAATACCAGATGTAGGATACAATACATTCTGAATAACAACTTGCATTTCTGGTCCTCTATAAGTGTAAATAGGTATTAAAACATCAGCCGATCGATACAAGAGGCCCTGTAGAGATTACATACTAATATTTTCCTAACTACGACACAAAACTGGACCATATTGAATATGGAGTGGTCATTATACTAAAGACATTAACCAAATAGACATACAAATACATGAGAAATCAGTGACATGCATATATATTCTTATATATAGGTATACGAAGAATATCCCCCAACAAATTCCTTGTAGGAGGGAGAGTGTGTGTGTGTGGGTGTTTGGACTCATTATGAAGCAGTTCTCATGTGTTTTCTAATTGAGTGGTCCTTGCAGAACTGATCTATTTCCAACAAGAATTAAAACTACTATTAAGATTATGTGTTTGAAAAGGCTCTAAGGTCCCTGGGTCGTAATTTCCAGGGCTGTCCTTCCTGGCTCCTGACTGTCTGGACACGTGTATCGTAAAAGTGAATAGTGGGAAGTTATCTTTGTTTTTCTTTGCAAAAGTTAGGCTAGACTTCTCCTAGAAAGGGGGAGTCTGGGGGTAAGGAGTGTCAGAAATCCTTTTAAGACTAACACATTGGCTTAGTTTACGATGGCGAGATGCAGGGGTTATCTGACAGCTTGGCCAGATCCTAAATTTCTTTTGTTGGCTTGAGAAAAAGGTTTTTTTATTGTGGCCATTAATCTGTGAAGAGTCTGTCCAGATGGTGGTCCTTTGTATTCCAAAGTGTCGTAATGTTTGTGACTTGGTGGAGAGATTGTAGATAAAGAATAACCAGAGTTCGAATGGCTGTCAATCCAGCTATTGAGGCTACACAGATCAGATGCTGTAAGAGAGAACAGATCAGACAAGAATGGATGTTTATCACACCAGCAAACACTAATTTAATTGTAAAAAAACAACAATATTTTAATTGTAAATCATGGTGGAAAAAAATAAGTATTTGGTCACCCACAAACAATCAAGATTTCTGGCTCTCACAGACCTGTAACTTCTTTCTCCCCTCGTTGCCCGTATTAATGGCACCTATTTGACCTCGTTACCTGTATAAAAGACACCTGTCCACAGCCTCAAACAGTCAGACTCCAAACTCAACCATGGCCAAGACCAAAGAGCTGTCAAAGGACACCAGGAAGAAAATTGTAGACCTGCACGAGGCTGGGAAGAGTGAATCTACAATAGGCAAGCAGGTTGGTGTGAATAAATCAGCTGTGGGAGCAATTGTAAGAAAATGGAAAACATACAAGATCATTGACAATCTCCCTCAATCTGGGGCTCCACGCAAGATCTCATCCCGTGGGGTCAAAATGATCATGAGAATGGTGAGCCAAAATCCCAGAACTACACGGAGGGACCTGATGAATGACCTGCAGAGAGCTGGGACCAAAGTAACAAAGGTTACCATCGGTAACACACTACACAGAGAGGGACTCAGATCCTGCAGTGCCAGGCGTGCCCCCCTGCTTAAGCCAGTACATGTCCAGGCCCGTCTGAAGTTTGCCAGAGAGCATACGGATGATCCAGAAGAGGATTGGGAGAATATCATGTGGTCAGATGAAACCAAAATAGAACGTTTTGGTAATAACTCAACTGGATAAAGAAGAATGCTGAGCTGCATCCCAAGAACACCATACCTACTGTGAAGCATGGGGGTGGAAACATCATGCTTTGGGGCTGTTTTTCTGCAGAGAGGACAGGACGACTGATCCGTGCTAAGGGAAGAATGAATGGGGTCATGTATCGTGAGATTTTAAGCCAAAACCTCCTTCCATCAGTGAGAGCATTGAATATGGAATGTGGCTGTGTCTTCCAGCATGACAATGATCCCAAACACACCGCTCGATCAACGAAGGAGTGGCTCCGTAAAAAGCATTTCAATGTCCTGGAGTGGCCTAGCCTCATAGAACATTTGTGGAGGGAGTTGAAAGTCCGTGTTACCCAGCAACAGCCCCAAAACATCACTGCTCTAGAGGAGATCTGCATGGAGGAATGGGCCAAAATACCAGCTACAGTGTGTGCCAACCTGGTGAAGACTTACAAGAAATGTTTGACCTCTGTCATTGCCAACAAAGGTTATGTTAGCAAGTACTGAGTTGAACCTTTGTTGTTGACCAAATACTTATTTTCCACCATAATTTACAATGAAATTCTTTAAAAATCCTACAATGTAATTTCATGGACTTTTTTTTCCTCATTTTGTCTCTCATAGTTGAAGTGTACCTATGATGAAAATGCCAGACCTCTCTCATCTTTCTAAGTAGAACTTGCACAATCAGTGGCTGACTAAATATGTTTTTGCCCCACCGTATATACTGTATAAACACTCACTGTAGTATCTCCAGGTTACAGTGTGGATCCTTCTGTAGATCTGAGAGCAGTTTCACTCCTGATTCTCCTGGTTTATTGCTGTACAGATCCAGCTCTCTCAGGTGTGATGAGGTGTTTGATCTCAGAGCTGAAGCCAGAGCAACAAAACCTTCATCTGTAACACTGCAGTACCGCAACCTGCAGAGAGAAGAAAACTTGCACATCAACACACAATCACTTTCCCTCTCAGAACCAACAAATAAAAGCTTAAATAACAAGAGAATAATGACAAAATGATGAAGATGAGAATGATGAGTGTGTCATTTCTTATGAATAACAGTATATTACATTACACACACTTACAGGAGTAACACACACTCCTACACAAATAAATAACAGCTTCTAAATGGATTACAGAGGGATTTTCTGTATCCACAGTGTGACAGTGATGATCTTACTCCAGTATCTCCAGGTTACAGTGTGGATTCTCCAGTCCAGCAGAGAGCAGCATCACTCCTGAATCCTGCAGTTTATTGTTACTCAGGTTCAGATGTTTCAGACTGGAGGAGTTTGAACTGAGAACTGAGAACAGAGCTGCACAACTTTCCTCTGTTAGGTTACAATTCCACAACCTGAGAGAGAAATAACCAAAATCATCTAAAACATAATATTTTATAAGATGATGGTTACAGTGTGTGGTTTTCTTTAATTACAACCCCAAATCAGAGAAGGTTGAGATGGTATAGGAAATGCATACAGTGGTGTGAAAAAGTGTTTGCCCCCTTCCTGATTTCCTATTTTTTTGCATGTTTGTCACACTTAAAGTGTTTCGGAACATCAAACCAGTTTAAATATTAGTCAAAGACAACACAAGTAACACAAAATGCAGTTTTTAAATGAAGGTGTTTATTATTAAGGGAGAAAAAAACCTACATGGCCCTGTGTGAAAAAGTGATTGCCCCCTAAACCTAATAACTGGTTGGGCCGCCCTTAGCAGCAACAACTGCAACCAAGCATTTTCCATAACCTGCAGTGAGTCTTTTACAGCGTTGTGGAGGAATGTTGGCCACTCATCTTTGCAGAACTGTTGTAGTTCAGCCAAACTGGAGGGTTTTCAAGCATTGACCACCTTTTTAAGATCATGCCACAGCATCTCAATAGGATTCAGGTCAGGACTTTGACTAGGCCACTCCAAAGTCTTCATTTTGTTTTTCTTCAGCCATTCAGAGCTGGACTTGCTGGTGTGTTTTGGATCATTGTTCTGCTGCAGAACCCAAGTTCGTTTCAGCTTGAAGTCACGAACAGATGGCCGGACATTCTCCTTCAGGATTTTTTGATAGCAGCAGAATTCATAGTTCCATTTATCACAGCAAGTCTTCCAGGTCCTGAAGCAGCAAAACTGCTGCTATAATGTTCTTTTTCTGAAATGTGTTACTTTTACTCCAGATGTAATGGGATACACACCTTCCAAAGAGTTCAACTTTTGTCTCGTCAGTCTATAGAATGTTTTCCCAAAAGTCTTGGGGATCATCAAGATGTGTTCTGGAAAAACTGAGATGAGCTTTAAATGTTCTTTTTGCTCAGCAGTCGTTTTGGTCTTGGAACTCGGCCATGCAGGCCATTTTTGCCCAGCCTCTTTCTTATGGTGGAGGTATGAACACTGACCTTAACTGAGGCAAGTGAGGCCTGCAGTTCTTTGGATGTTGTTGTGGCGTCTTTTGTGACCTCTAGGACAAGTCGTCGCTGCGCTCTTGGGGTAATTTTGGTCGGCCGGCCACTCCTGGGAAGGTTCACCACTGTTCTATGTCTTCGCCATTTGTGGATAATGGCTCTCAGTGTGGTTCGCTGGAGTCCCAAAGCTTTAGAAATGGCTTTATAACCCTTTCCAGACTGATAGATCTCAGTTACTTTCTTTCTCAGTTGTTCCTGCATTTCTTTGGATCTCGGCATGATGTGTAGCTTTTAAGGATCTTTTGGTGTACTTCACTTTGTCAGGCAGGTCCTATTTAAGTGATGTCCTGATGGAGAACAGGTGTGGCAATAATCAAGCATTAAAAACAATGTTCCTCAGAGAAAGACTGGAATGGAGTTATACATTTCTCCCTCTACAGAGCATAATATTATTAAACCATTCAAGGAATCTGGAGGAATTTCCTAAAAAGTCTAAACTGCAGAGGGGTGATCTCCGCTCCCTCAAACAGTACTTCATCAAGAACCGTCATTCATCAATAGCTGATAGAACCACATGGACAAGGGATTCCTTTGTCAAACCTTTATCAAGCTCTACAATACAGAGCTGCATTCACAAATACCACTTAAAACGTTACTACGCTAAAAAGAAGCCTTATGTTATAACCATGTCAGGAAGTGACGCCGACTTCTCTGGGCTTGGAAGCATCTGGGATGGACCATCACACAGTGGGAGCGGGGATTGTCCTCAGACCCATCAGTATAACAGATCATCTTTTTTTTTTTGGGAACAAAGACGACAAAGCCAGGCTCTGGCATGGTATGGGGTCGGGTCAGGGCCCTTGGTTAAGGTCATTTCCACAACTGTGATGAGCATTAATACAGAAAAGTTTTTAGAGATTTTAGAGAAACATAAGCTGCCTTCAAGACAACATCTTTATCAGGGACAATCATGCATTTATCAACAAGACAAATCAGAAAAAGTTAGGACTGAAATATGGAAATCCCTTCTAATCTTTCTTTGAGGGATGTCGTTTTTATACATTTCATTCATTTTCTCACACATTTGGTGATAAACTGGACATCCTCTGCCCATCTTTACTCCTCAAAGACAAAGCTTTCCCTGGATACTGCTATTGGACCAAATTATGATTATAATCACCTGTTTGAAATCACATCATTATTTAGATTTTAATAGCCATTAATAGCCATGAATTGCACTGTCCCAACTTGTCCTGCAGGGCCTGAAATGCAGCAATGGATGACTGTTAACAAATGAAATGAAGTTAATAAAACAAAAAAATAAATATATTTGGTTAATACTGTCTGCAATGAAATAAAAGTCAAAGTACAAGTAAGGAACACTGCAATTTGTTTTTATATTTGCATTTTCCATACAGTCCCAACCTTTTCTGATTTGAGGTTGTAAGAAAAGAAACAGATTTCAGCTTCAGTGCTCGTGTTCCGGTCGTTTGTTCCAGTCTAACATTAAAGCTTTGCTTATACTCACTGAAATGCTAAACCTTTACATGTCCCCTGTTATATATGCTGTTATATATCATAACATCAAGCTTTAAAATGAGACTTTAATACCAGCAGAATATTAAAAAGTAAGCCATGTAGTTTTAGATTCTTATTTTAATGTGGAATCACTGATGGGAGATGACGGCTTGTTCTGAAATATGTTGAACAGCTGCTTTGTGTTATCTGTTATCTTCTGTGTGCATTTCTACACAACTGTCTGATCATCTAGTCATCAGGATTCATCAATAATCAGGATGGAATGTAGATATTAGTACATCAGTTTGAATCATTTATCTTTATTTATATGGAATGTTTCCTCTCATATCAAATTAACACTATATTGCCAAAAGTATTCGCTCATCTGCCTTCACACGCATATGTACCGGAGTTCCAACCCATTCTTAATCCATAGTTTAATATGATGTCGTTCCACACTTTGCAGCTTTAACAGCTTCAGCTCTTCTGGGAAGGCTTTCCACAAGGTTTAGGAATGTGTTTATTGGAATTTTGGACCATTCTTCCAGAGGTGCATTTATGAGGTCAGACACTGATGTTGGATGAGAAGGTAACCGGTTCTCCTGGTAACCGCCAATCCCAGACTCGTCCATCAGATTGCCAGACGGAGAAGCGTGATTCGTCACTCCAAAAAACACCTCTCCATTGCTCTAGAGTCCAATGGCAGCATGCTTTACACCACTGCATCCAACGCTTTGCATTGTGCTTGGTGATGTAAGGCTTGGATGCAGCTTCTCAGCCATGGAAACCCATTCCAAGAAGCTCTCTACACACTGTTCTGAGCGAACCTGAAGGCCACATGAAGTTTGGAGGTCTGTAGCGATTGACTCTACAGAAAGTCGGTGACCTCTGAGCACTATGAGCCTCAGCATTCACTGATCCTGCCCTGTCAATTTACCTGGCCTACCACTTGGTGGCTGAGTTTCTGTCGTTCCCAATCGCTTACACTTTGTTATAATACCCCCGACAGTTAACTGTGGAATATTTAGTAGAGAGGAAATTTCACAACTGGACTTGTTGCACAGGTGGCATAATATCATGGTACTATGCTGAAATTCACATAAGAACAGCTATCCGGAAGCTGCCACCTGACCTAGACTGGATGCCGAGGACACCCCCATTCAGCTGCACCAACAAGTCAGATCCACACTGCGCAGGGTAAACCCAAGGAAAGCACCAGGACCTGATGGTATCACTGGGCGTATTCTCAGGACCTGCGTAGATCAACTATCAGGAGTGTTCACCACCATCTTCGACCTCTCACTACAGCAGTCTGCAGTTCCCACCTGCCTCAAGTCGACCACCATTGTCCCAGTCCTAAAGAAATCTACAGTGAACTGCCTAAATGACTTCCGCCCGGTTGCTCTAACTCCCATCATCACCAAATGCTTTGAGAGACTCATCGTCACTCATATCAGATCTGCCATCTCTGTGGACTTTGACCAACTACAGTTTGCCTACCGGGCAAACAGGTCAACAGAGGATGCTGTGATCACTGCTCTCCACACAGCCCTCACTCATCTAGAGCAGAAAAACACATATGTAAGGATGCTGTTTGTGGACTATAGTTCAGCCTTCAACACAGTCATTCCACACAAACTGGTGAGGAAATTGAGCGACCTAGGCCTGGGCAGTGCACTGTGCACATGGATATTCAACTTTCTGAGCAACAGACCTCAGAATGTCAGGATGGGAGACCGAACATCCTCCACTCTCATCCTGAACACAGGAACACCGCAAGGATGTGTCCTCAGCCCCCTCCTCTACTCCCTCTTCACACATGACTGCTCCCCCATTCACACCTCCAACACCATCGTCAAATTTGCTGATGACACCACCATAGTAGGTCTGATAACAGACAACAATGAGTCAGCCTACAGGGAGGAGATCCAGCATCTGACAGCATGGTGTCAGGACAATAACCTGAATCTGAACCCCAGCAAGACCAAGGAACTAGTTGTGGATTTCAGAAAATCCACACGCACTGAGACCCCTGCTCTCTGCATCAATGGTGGAGGAGGGTGCACATCTCTGCCGACCTCACATGGACTTCCAACGTGCAGCACCAAATGAGGAAGGCACAGCAGAGACTCTACTTCCTCAGGAAGCTTAAACTTTCCCACCTCCCTCAGCACCTGCTGGTGAACTTTTACAGAGCCACCACCATCGAAAGCCTCCTAACCTACTGCTGTGTAGCTTGGTTCGCCAGCTGCACAGCTCGGGACCGAAGAGACCTACAGCGGGTGTTGAAGGAAGCCGAAAAGATAATTGGAACCTCACTACCCCCCCTCAGTGACATTTACGATAGCCGACTCCAGAAAAAGGCTACTTGCATTTCAAGGACACTACACATCCCGGACACTGTTTGTTCTCCCCCCTCCCCTCCCAACAAGAGATTTCGGCAATTACAGACAAAGACCAACAGGTTAAAATACAACAAGCTTTTTATCCTCAGGCTGTGAAAGCCATCACCCCTCATCCGACAATCCCATCCTTTTGAGGAGGCCGTCAAAGGCCCCCTCCGACTTGAATTGCACACTATCACTTTAGCAATCATGTAGCCTGTATATGTATGTATATGTATATGTATGTATGTGTGTGTAAGTATATATATGTGTGTGGTTGTGTGTGTGTGTGTGTATATATATATATATATATATATATATATATATATATATATCTATATATATATATATATATATAATATTTTCTTTCTTGTAAATCATTTTTATTTTGTATTTTGTAAAACTGCTTAAATTTTGTTAGATTTGTAAATTTTTTTAAATACTCGTGTTGTAATACTGCTGCCTTACAGAGGGATGCTAAACCTAATTTCACTGCTTAAACATTGTTTTGTAACACTGTTTTACTCAGCGACAAAAACGTATTCTATTCTATTCTATTCTATTCACCGAGCTCCTGAGAGCGACCCATTCATTCACACAAATTTTTGTAGAAGCATTCTGCATGCCTAGGAGCTTGATTTTATACACCTGTGGCCATGGAAGTGATTGGAAACAACATGAAATTAAGTGGACTTGGATGGGTGAGTAAATACTTTCGGCAATATAGTGTAACTATGTAACGAGTAACTCAGCAACTTAAGTACAGTGGGGAAAAAAAGTATTTAGTCCAGCCACTGATTGTGCAAGTTCTCCTACTTAGAAAGATGAGAGAGAGGTCTGTATTTTTCATTTCATCATAGCTACACTTCAACTATGAAAAAAATAAAAAAAAATCTAAGAAATCACACACTGTAGGACTTTTTAATAAATTTCATTGTAAATCATGGTGGAAATAAGTATTTGTTTCAATAACAAAAGTTCAACTCAATACTTTGTAACATAACCTTTGTTGGCAATGACAAAGAGGTGTCAAACGTTTCCTGTAAAGTCTTTCACCAGTTTGGCACACACTGTAGCTGGTATTTTGGCCCATTCCTCCATGCAGATCTCCTCTAGAGCAGTGTGATGTTTTGGGGCAAACACGGACTTTCAACTCCCTCCACACATTTTCTATGGGGCTGAGGTCTGGAGACTGGCTAGCCACTCCAGGACCTTGAAATGCTTTTTTAACGGAGCCACTCCTTCGTTGCCCGAGCGGTGTGTTTGGGATCATTGTCATGCTGGAAGATCCAGCCACGCTCATTCTTCAATGCTCTCACTGATGGAAGGAGGGTTTTGGGCTTAAAATCTCACGATACATGGCCCCGTTCATTCTCCCCTTAACACGGATCAGTCCGTCCCTGTCCCCCTCTGCAGAAAAACAGCCCCAAAGCATGATGTTCCACCCCCATGCTTCACAGTAGGTATGGTGTTCTTGGGATGCAACTCAGCATTCTTCTTCCTCCAAACACGACGAGTTGAGTTTTTTACCAAAACGTTCTATTTTGGTTTCATCTGACCACATGATATTCTCCCCAATCCTCTTCTGGATCATCCATATGCTCTCTGGCAAACTTCAGACAGGCCTGGACATGTACTGGCTTAAGCAGGGGGCACGCCTGGCACTGCAGGATCAGAGTCCCTCTCGGCGTAGTGGTGTTTATTGATGGTAGCCTTTGTTACTTTGGTCCCAGCTCTCTGCAGGTCATTCATCAGGTCCCTCCGTGTACTTCTGGGATTTTGCTCACTGTTCTCATGAAATCATTTTGACCCCACGGGAATGAGATCTTGTGTGGAGCCCCAGATCGAGGGAGATTATCAGTGTCTTGTATGTCTTCCATTTTCCTACAGTTGCTCCCACAGCTGATTTATTCACACCAACCTGCTTGCCTATTGTAGATTCACTCTTCCCAGCCTGCTGCAGGTCTACAATTTTCTTCCTGGTGTCCTTCGACAGCTCTTTGGTCTTGGCCATGGTTGAGTTTGGAGTCTGACTGTATGAGGCTGTGGACAGGTGTCTTTTATACAGATAACGAGGTCAAACGGGTGCCATTAATACAGGTAATGAGTGGAGGACAGAAGAGCTTCTTAAAGAAGAAATTACAGGTCTGTGAGAGCCAGAAATCATGCTTGTTTGTGGGTGACCAAATACTTATTTTCCACCATGATTTCCAATTAATCCTACAATGTGATTTCCGGGATTATTTTTCCTCATTTTGTCTCTCATAGTTGAAGTGTAGCTACGATGAAAATTACAGACCTCTCTCATCTTTCTAAGTAGGAGAACTTGCACAATCAGTGACTGACTAAATACTTTTTTGCCCCACTCTACATTTTACAACAGATACTTTATTACTCTTAGTCAGAAGAAGAAGAAACTGAACACAAGGTTCCTCAGTCAGGATAAACCCATGAAGTAAAGATCCTGTGTTTTCATCTGGATCAGATCAGATCAGATTTCTAGCTTTCTGAAGTGAGATAATAAAAGAGATACCAACAGGACTCTCTGAACCAACAGGACTAACTTTAGTATCTCCAGGTTACAGTGTGGATTCTCCAGTCCAGCAGAAAGCAGCATCACTCCTGAATCCTGCAGATTATTCCTACTCAGGTTCAGATGTTTCAGGCTGGAGGAGTTTGAACTGAGAACTGAGGACAGAGCTGCACAACTTTCCTCTGTTAGATTACAATTCCACAACCTGAGAGAGAAATAATCACACACACACACACACACACACACACACACACACACACACACACACAGATAATGTGTTCTGTGACAGTGATTTTCTGTATCACATTGTGTATTATTGGTTATAATAGAGTGAAATATCACACACTGCTGGTGATGTAATCACATCCCGGGGATACACACTGGGACATGTTAGGTCACACTCAGTGAGTTAGTAGCATTGATTATGCTAACGCTGAATTAAATGTTCTTTCGTTCTTTGGATTTAATACTTGTTGTAGTGAATCCATCACACATGAACATGACATGGTATCATGATATCAAACTTAGATTAGACCGGATGAGCATTTAGCCTTAAATGAAGCCTGGATATTGTTTTGTTCATAAGTCTCGTCCTAATGATCGTGAAAAGAGTAGCTACAACTTTTGACAAAGAGCTGGGTGTTACCACTAAATCCCTAGATCCATCCTTATGGAAGTCAAAACCACACTCTTTTCAGCTTATCACTATTTACCGCCCTCCTGGTCCCTATTCAGAATTTCTTCAGGAATTTGCTAACTTTCTTTCCTGCTTACTACAGTCAACAGATAAGGCTTTAATTGTAGGTGATTTCAATATTCACTTTGACAATGAGCAGGATCCACTTAAAATTGCTTTCGAGTCCATCTTAGAATCCATGAGTATCACTCAGAATGTGATGGGACCAACCCACCGCTGTAACCATACTTTAGATCTAATATTAACATTTGGTATCAATATAGATAACCTGCATGTTTTCCCACAAAGTGATTTGATTTCTGATCACTATCTTTTAGTATTTGAGCTATCTCTAATAAATAAAATCCTTCTGCCTCGTTATCACACCAAGCGCACTATCACATCTGCTACTCCAGCTGCGTTTATTAAAAACCTACCAATTTAATACACTCAATAACCTCTAAGTCAGAACGGCCCAGATGGAAGCAATTCATCAAAACCACCATCCTGCTTCTGTCAGTCCAATTATGCTCCCCCTCTCAGTCTGTCAACTGGGCAAAATGTCTTCGAGTGAAGACCTCTCTCACCAAGAGGTACATTACCCAAAAGTGGACTCTGATAGCCTTTTTATAGGGCGGCAATATAGGGGAACTTTTATGCCCTCTTGTGGGAAGACCCAGTGTCTAATCAGACCACACCTGTAATCATTTACACATCTACCTGAGACAAAACTACATGCCAAGTTTTGCAGAAATCCCACATTTCTAACTGGGTGCCTTTCTTAAATTAGTTTTTTTTAATGAGTGTAATTAAGATTGCTCAGAAGAATAGAAATAAATGACTTGACATGCTTCACGATTACAGGTACAAGTCAAACTAGCAGGGTGGTTCTAGTGAGACGTCACAGCCATCAAATGATGGGCACTTGGTGCCTCTAGTTTTGGGTAACTTTAGTAAAGATGTACGTAGGTGAACCTGCAGAAGGATCATTAACAGGTTTTCTCCTCTCCTCTACGAGCATGAGCACATTACCAGGCAGGTGGTGCGGGTCCTGCCGCATGAGCGGCCTCCTTCACCAACGGGTACCTGTTGCCCGGAGCGAAGTTCAAAGACCTCTGGAGCTTCTGTTGAGGGGGGCGACCTCTGCGGAGGCTGGAGGTTCGCAGGCACCCACCCCAACACCCTCTTTCAAGAGGGAGTGGACAGAGGACGCAGAATGCCTACTTCTTGCCTCAGAGTGGATACCTGCTGGGACTCCCCAAGTGTAAACTCCCCTCCCTGAAAGTCCAGTGGAGAGGGTGTTAATCTCACGCCGGGCCATACCCATATCCACAGCAGGTCTCCAAGGTGAACACCCTCTGGCATGTTGGAACAAAGCAGGTAAGGGAAGTCAGCAAGTCAGATCCGTAACTTCGGGATAAGGACTGGCTGGGGGCTGGGTTGGTCGGGTTGAGATGTGAAGTGGGGCTTGGTGGCCATCCCCATCTCCCCGCCATGCCACCTCCCATTGGAAAGCAAGGGTGCATGGCACCTCTCGGGGGGATGCATGCAATTATCAGACCCAAAGCCCATCCACTTGGGTGACTCTAGATAACATTGGACCGATTGCATGCCCTCCGCGGCGGCAACGTCTCATTTGAATGTCTTCCCTATCAATGTTCGATGGTACTATAAGCACCTACCCTGGTCACCACAGGTAACGGGAATCAGGGTTTGATTCTGAAGAGGGAGCCTGAGATATGGCTAACACATCCAAGCAAGGCAGAAGGCACACAAATTACCCATTCCCAACATGGGGAGGTAGTGACGAAAAATAACAAAACTCTTTCCAGGCCCTGTAATCGGAATGAGCGTATCCTAAACCCATGGATGAGGACCCATTTTAGGGCAAGGCTGGTGCCAGCAGCCGTGGTAATTCCAGCTCTAATAGCATATATTAAACTTACTGTAGTTAAAAAGCTTCTTGGGAGTGGGCTGGTGGTCCACCACAAGGCGAGCCACCACCTATCCCAGACCTTGCCTCCCTGGTACACCAGGGATGCCCTTGGCTAGGTGTCTGGTTTTTGGGGTCTAAAGTATTTACTTTGAAAAAATGAGTGTGTTCAAAGCGGGCCATCTGAGCCTGAGCTAGGAATAATGGAATAGGACACCGGTTCTATTTTGGGGGTTTCCAGAATTCCAGCATTCGTATTCACCATTAGAGGTGAAATTTCTGGACCAGCACAAGAAGGACAAAAGCAAAAGCATTTGTCAAGAATGTTTTCATTAATCAAGAACGAAAGTTGGATGTTCGATGACGATCAGACATCATCATAGTACCAACCGTAAGCAATGCCAACATGTCATCCGGCGACATTATTCCCATGACTCGCCTGGCAGGGTGCAAAATTAGATATGTATCTAATATAACCTTATGTAATGAGTATCTCAGTACTTTTTACATTTTACAACAGACATTTTATTACTCTTACTCAGAAGAGGAAACTGAACACAAGGTTCCTCTATCAGGATAAACCCTTCAAATAAAGATCCTGTGTTTGTGGATCTTACTGCTATTAGACAGATTCATCTGGATCAGCTCAGATCAGATCAGATTTATAGCTTTCTGAACTGAGATAATAAAACAGATACCAACAGGACCCTCTGAACCAACAGGACTCGCCTTAATATCTCCAGGTTACAGTGTGGATTCTCCAGTCCAGCAGAGAGCAGCATCACTCCTGAATCCTGCAGCTTATTCTCACTCAGGTCCAGATGTTTCAGACTGGAGGAGTTGGAACTGAGAACTGAGGACAGAGCTGCACAACTTTCCTTTGTTAGATTACAATCACACAACCTGAGAGAGGAATAATCACACACACACACTTCTGTGAGAGAGATTTTCTGTATCACATTGTGTATTGGTTCTAATAGAGTGAAACATCACACACTGCTGGTGATGTGACGTGGGTGATTTATAGAAATGATCAAGATAATATAATCATCTGACGATGTGATTGTATCCAGATGTTAGGCAATGACATTGCAGATCCTCTGGTTTATAATACTGGATCTCAGATTCCCCGCCAGCACTTTACTAATTTTGATAGGACACATTATGATCACACAGTCACACTGACATAAAAAGTAACGCACCCAGATAGAAATGTGGGATTGCTGCACAACTCAGCATGCAGTTCTGTCTCAGGCAGATTTGAAAATGATTACAGGTGTGGTCTGATTAGACACTGGGTCTTACTACTAGAGGGCGTAAAAGTGCTTCCCTTCTAAAAAGTCTCTCAGAGGCTACTTTTGTGTAGTGTACCTCTTGGTGAGCAACGCTACACTCAAAAACATTTTTTCCATTGAACAGGCTTTGAGAGGGGGAGCATCACTGGACTGAGAGAAGCAGGATGGTGGTTTTGAGGAATTGCCTCCATCTGGGCTGTTCTGACCTAGCTGTTAGGAGGTGTTGGGAGAAGTGGTTTTATGGGGGCACACACACACAGTGAACAGGTGGCATTTTTCAGACAGACCCCCAGTAGAGAGGAGCGTTTGATCTGCCAACAAACACGAGCACCTCCAACAGTTTCATTATCCACCATCCAGACACAGGGGGCACCTTCACTACACACTCCGGTCTCTCCCATGGCCATTTCCAGGAGCATAGCAGAATGAAATTTGTTGTCACAGCGCCCATTACGTGTCCTGCCTTCATGATATCATGAACAAGAAACCTGTTCTGTTATGGACTGGAACTGTATGGTCTTTAGCGATGAATCCAGGCTCTGTTTGAGATCTGATGACAGTCGGGTTCAAGTATGGAGGCCTCGTGGTGAGCGCACTGCCCCAACTGCTGGTGTGATTATCTTGGGAGCTATCAACTATGACAGTTGGTCACCACTAGTAGTGAAACTATGAGTATGGAGAATCTACAGGCCCAGCTGTGAGCAAAAGTGTCGTAGATGCCTTCCTGGTGGTCAACGATCTCTCACCAAGAGGTACAATATCCAAAAGTAGCTTCTGAAAGCCTTTTAATAGGGCAATGGGGGAGCACTTTTACACCCTCTTGTGGTAAGACCCAGTGTCTAAACCGACCACACCTGTAATCATTTACAGATCTGCCTGAGACAGAACTGCATGAAGAGTTTTACAGCAATCCCACATTTCTATCTGTGTACGTAATATTTTTTTATGTCAGTGAGTGTACTTATTGTCTCAAGTCATTTATCAAAATGAACAGACAGCATGCAGTTCCAATACCAACCACTAGGACAGAAGATGGAATTCCTACAGCACACAAACAGCCACCTTAGCAGGAGCTGGTTTCACTAACTTCTCACGAGTGCCCACCCCATTCAGCTCTATCCCCAAAATCATCAACCACAGCTCAGCATCAGTCAGGTAGAGCAGGAATTAAACCCAAGAGGCTGGATTTATAAGAGATAAGAACTTATAAAAGAGCTTTAAAGAAAAGTTAATGTGTTCAGAGTTTTGATCATTTCTGTTAATCTGAACTAAAATACTAAACATAACATTATTAAGTTTTAAAACATGTTTAAATATGTGCTACCTTACAACCAAACAACACACAGTGTGAAAGTGATGATCTTACTGCAGTATCTCCAGGTTACAGTGTGAATTCTCCAGTCCAGCAGAGAGCAGCATCACTCCTGAATCCTGCAGTTTATTGTAACTCAGGTCCAAATGTTTCAGACTGGAGGAGTTTGAACTGAGAACTGAGGACAGAGCTGCACAACTTTCCTCTGTCAGATTACACTCACACAACCTGAGAGAGAAATAATCACACAAACTGTGAATTAAAACAATTATTCAACTATAAAGTTATACATGTACAATGGTTGTTCCAGCATAATTCATAAATTTAGTAGAAACAAAAGTTTAAGTGGCGATGCTACTACGATTAAAAAGAGTAAAGATTAAAAGTAAGCAAGAAAAAACACTCATTACCATGAATTAAACCATCTCGTAATTAAAGGAAGATATAATTAATTGGTTCTTATTTTACTTATTAATAAATAAAACACTCACTGAGCTTTTCTGGATGCTTTCACCACTGGCAGCAGCTTCAGAAGACATTCCTCTGATCTGTAATATTTCCTCAAATCAAACTCATCCAGCTTCTCTTCGGAGTTCAGCAGCACAAACACCAGAGCTGACCACTGAGCAGGAGAGAGACTGACTCCATCCAGACTGCTGCTGTTTCCTCCTCTGTTCAGGTAAGTCTGAACTTCCTGTTCTAGAGACTGATCATTCAGTTCATTCAGACAGTGGAACAGATTGATGGATTTCTCTGGAGAGGGATTCTTCCTGATCTTCTTCCTGATGCACTTCACTGTTTTCTGTTTGCTGTGAGGGCTACTTCCTGTCTGTGGCAAGATGCCTCGTAAGAGAGTCTGATTGGACTCCAGTGAGAGACCCAGGAGGAAGCGGAGGAAAAGGTCCAGGTGTCCATTCTCACTCTGTAAGGCCTTGTCCACGGCACTCTTCAGGAAGTCAGACATTGATTTTTTGAATCCATAAGATTGTTTTGTGATTGCGTTTTTGTTTTTCAGGAGGAAGCCGAGAAACGCAAATACAGCAGCCAGAAACTCCTGAACACTCAGATGTACAAAGCTGAAGACCTTCCCCAGATGAAGTCTCCTATCCTCTCTGAAGATCTGGGTGCAGACTCCGGAGTACACTGATGCTTCTCTCACATCAATGCCACACTCTCTCAGGTCTTCCTCATAGAAGATCAGGTTTCCTTTCTCCAGCTGCTGGAAATCCAGTTTTCCCAGAGCCAGAATGCTCTCTCTGCTCTGCTCAGGATCCAGCTCATGGTACTTTTGGTGCTTGTGTTTGATCTGAAAGATCAGGAAGTGGGTGAACATTTGAGTCAGAGTTTTGGGGATCTCTCCACCTTCTGCTTCATCCAGCATTCTCTCTAGAACAGAGGCTGAAATCCAGCAAAAGACTGGAAGGTGGCACATGATGTAGAGGCTTCTTGAGGACTTCATGTGGCTGATGATTTGATTGGCCAGGTTCTGATGACTAATTCTCTTCCTGAAGTACTCCTCCTTCTGAGGATCACTGAACCCTTGTACCTCTGTTACATGATCTACACACTCAGGAGGGATCTGATTGGCTGCTGCTGGTCGAGAGGTTATCCAGAGGAGAGCAGAGGGAAGCAGATTTCCCTTGATGAGGTTCGTCAGCAGAACATCTACTGAGGCTGATTCTGTTACATCACACACACTCTTATTGTTCTGGAAATTTAGAGGAAGTCGACACTCATCCAGACCATCAAAGACAATCAGAACTTTATAGAAATCACAGCTTATTGATGGTAATTCTTTAATGTCTGGGAAAAAGTGATGAAGAAGTTTCATCAGACTGAGATTTTCCTGATGGATCAAATTCAGCTCTCTAAAAGGAAGTGGAAACATGAACATGACGTCCTGATTTGCTTTTCCTTCAGCCCAGTCCAGAATGAACTTCTGCACTGAGACTGTTTTTCCAATTCCAGCAACTCCTTTAGTCAGCACACTTCTGATGGACTTGTCTTTAAAGATCTCATTACATTTGATGGGTTTCTCCTGTGTTGCTGGCCTCCTGGATGCTGTCTCAATCTGTCTGACCTCATGTTCATTATTGATCGCTCCACTCCAGCCCTCTGTGATGTAGAGCTCTGTGTAGATCTCATTCAGAAGAGCTGAGCTTCCACACTGGGAGATTCCGTCAGTAATTCTTTTATATCTCTCTCTCAGTTTGGATTTGAGTTTGTTCTGACACACCGAGGCCATTAGCTCTAATAAACAGAATAGAAAGATACAGACCTTACTGCATGATCATTAAGCAAAGATATTTTTATAAAATATTCTTTACTAAATTACATTTATCGGTTCAGTAACATTAATAGATCCTTAAAGATAAAGCTATCTGATCATCTCTATAAACTACTGCTTCCTATAAACTTTATTGATTAGGATGTGAATAAGAGATTAAAAACTGGTGGTAGATGAAGAGCTATGATAAGTATGGATCAGTTTCTTTCTCCAAAGTTCCTCTAATGCAGTATTTCCATCATTCAGAGCTCTTACTCTACTGCAGTGTGTTAGCCAGCTCTGTCTGCTTCATGTTCTTCAGGACATGCAGTGTGATCTTCAGCGCCCCCTCTCTGACACTGCTCAGATCTTCCTCATCCTCCTGCTGCTTCTCAGAGCATGATGGGTAATCTGGACTCAGTAGCTGTTTGAACCTATTTAGCTCTTTCTGTAACAGAGTGATGACTTTATGCTCCAGTTCCTGGTGAGAAATAAACAGAAACAGATCATCATGAGATGCCAGAATGATCTAAAGATAGATGACTGTGTGTCAGAGTCTTGTGTTGGTATACATCATTAAAATTATTTATATAATAAATCCATCTGTAATATCTGTGCTATGAAGCTCCAGTGCTGCCTGAAACACCATGTAGGATAAAGTAGATAAACACATTAACACACTCAGATCACATGATACACCAGAATCACCAAGCAAGAGGAAAAGAAAGTGGCTGAGCTGGGACTTTGGAAGCCTAGCAGTTAAGGTACTAGACTATCGGTCAAAAGGTCCTGGCTTCAAATCCCACCTCCGCCAAATTGCCAATGTTGGGTCCTTGAGGCCCTTACCCACAATTATGCAGTTTGTTTCACTGCATCAAATATAAGTTGCTCTGGATAAGGGCGTCTGCTAAAATGACAAAAACATAAGAGCATTAATATAAATCTTTGATGTACCTGAAACTGCATAACTTTAGAATGTTCTATCTGATCCAAGCTGCTATAGACAAATAAATCAACACCCTTCTGACCAATCAGGACTTAGGATCCTAACTGGATTTCGTTAGGTGTTTTTAGCCTGTAGACCATTTAGGCTAGAATGAGGAAATGTTTACTAAGGATATTCTGCAAGAACATCAGCTACATGTTGCAAATATAAATAAGGATTAATTTGACTAAAAATGGAATACAGCAGTGATACCTTTAAGCTTCAACATCAAAATCCTACAACACACCACCACAAACTATAAAGCTATGTATATATAATAGCATTACACAAAGAGGTGTGTAGAAATACGCAGAGAAAACAACAGTTTCAGAATCAGAGTTCACTCATAGATAACTGGCAACTGGCAGAGCTCATCTCAGGTAAAGAGGCTGGCTATTAAAGTGTTCATATTTGTTTCAAATTAATTGGTTTCCCTGATTCTCCGGTCACAAAGGAATCAGGTGGTGCCCAATTCTTTCATTCATATTAACCAAACTAAAGGCATAAAGTGTAGGTGAAGACGTTCCCCAACCAGAAGCCGTGGATCAACAGTCAGCTACGACACATGCCAAGTGCTCACTCTCTTGCATTTAGTTCAGGCAATGAGACCGAGTACAAAGCTGCAAAGTACAGGCTAAGGAAAGTCATCACAGCACCCAAGAGGCAGTACAGGGAGAAACTGGACGGCTTCTACTCCACTGCTGACTCCAAGCGGATATGGCAAGGCCTGCAGAACATCACAGACTACAGGAACACCAACACTATCAGCCCCACAGACAGCCTACCGGACGACCTCAACACTTTCTACACCTGCTTCGAGACCTCCAGCAGCAACACAGAGAGGCACATGCACATCCAGCCCTCCCAACCCCCCTCCTCCCCACCATCGGTATCATCAGGCCAGGTATGCAGAGCTTTGAAGAGGATCAACCCCCGCAAGGTGGCAGGACCAGACAACATTCCTGGATGAGCCCTCAGAGCATGTGCCAATGAGCTGGCTGATGTTCTCACCTCCATTTTCAACATATCCCTCAACCAGAGCATCGGTACCACATGCTACAAAACCACAACCACCATCCCCCTCCTCAAGAAGAGCCCCCCACTTGCCTGAATAACTACAGGCCAGTGGCACTCACTCCAATCATTATGAATTGCTTCGAGAGAGTGGTGCTGGCCCACATCCAGTGCAGTATATCGAATACCCTGGCTCCCCTGCAGTACGCCTACAGTGCCAACAGATCCACCTCGAACTCCATTGCTGCTGCCCTCCACTACTCTCTCTCTCACCTGGAAAACTAAGACTCCTACATTGGGATGCTCTTTGTGGACTATAGTTGCGCCTTTAACACGGTCCTCCCCACAAACTCACCCACAAACTGTCCACACTCGGCCTGCACCACACCCTCTGCCACTGGCTTCTGGACTTCCTGTCTGGCAGGCCCCAGTCCATTAGAACTGGCAACAGGAATTCAGCCAGTATCACGACCTATACCGGGACCCCGCAGGGATGTGTCCTCAGCCCCATCCTCTACACACTGTTCACCCATGACTGTGTCGCCTACCACAAGGACAACATCATCCTGAAGTTTGCTGACAACACCGCAGTGATAAGACGTATCACTGGTGGAGATGAAGTGGCCTACAGGGGGGAGGTGACCAGGTTGACCAGGACAACAACCTAGCCCTCAACATGGACAAGACAAAGGAGCTGATAGTGGACATGAGGAAGAGGAGGAGACCTCATCAGGGACTGTTCATCCAGGAGCTTGAAGTGGAGAGGGTGAGCAGCTTTAAATACCTGGGCATTCAAATAGCTGATCGAAAGCGTCCTGACTAGGTGCATCACTGTGTGATACAGCAGCCCTACTGCGATGGACCATGAACACCTGCAGAGGGTGGTGAATACTGCTGAGAAGATCACCAGGACTCCACAGCCCTATCTGCAGAACATCTATCACCACAGAGTCCACAGGAGAGCTGTCTCCATCCTTAAACACCCCACTCACCCCCAGCACGGACTGTTCATACTTCTGCCCTCATGCTGGAGGTACAGAAGTGTCAAAGGCAAGACCACCAGGTTAAAGTACTCTTTCTTCCCCACTGCCATCAGACTCTTGAACCTACCCCAGAAATAACCCTGCACTTTGCTGTCTACATGTTTACATGCCACTTTACTGTCATACAAACGATTGCTTCTGTTCACCTTACTATCTATGTTTACATGCCACTGTGACTTTACTGTAGCACATGTTCACCTATGTACTGTAGTACACACTTTTTATAATTTAGCTATTGCACATTTTCACTTCTTTTTTATTGCTGTAAATAACAGTCATGCTCCCACTGGTAATAATAATATCCATATTATGTAATTACTTCAGATGCGCCCCCTGCAGGCTCGTATATGGGCCCACTAGGTTGCCATTTTTTGCATTCTTAATAGCATAAACATTCTTAATACACAGTCCAAAACACCAACTCAAAATATTCAATACTATTATGACTACCTGCATACTGATTTTCAACCGCCTACATGCAGCCATTAGCTAGAAATCACATACGAACTCAGCTGTCCGCCATGTTTGTTTACATAAACAACCATACCTCCCAAAATATTTTGCCTTTTATAATATACTTACGATGTTAAATAACTTTTGATTTTATTATAGAAAATTCACTTACCGTCTAAACAACTCCACGATACCTTTAAACTGCAGATAAAATGTCAGTAAAGTCCTTTTTTCACTTGCTCACGTCGTCCCATAAGAATCCATTCATTTCCAATGTAACCGGAGATGAGCGCTCTTTGGCTGTGTTCTCACTACAAAACACGAGGTTCCCTCTAAAGTCTACATAAGATAATAGTGCAAATCGCTTGAAAATCAGCTTAAATTCTGATCAGAACCATAGGGTTAAATATGCTGGTAAATTTTGTATTAGTTACTTTTGTACTAGCTATTTAGTTTATTATAATAATTATTATGATGATGATTATTATTATTATTGCTTCATTGCATTTTTTTCTATGTGGCATTCTTGGTGAGGGGCAAAGAAATAATTTCACTGTGCACAGAAACCTGTTTCCTTACTGTACAAATGACAAGCTTTGAATCTAGTGCACTATACAATCCAGCTATTTTGAAGCAAGTCACCATCTCACATCAGTGATACATAAAGGATCTCTGCTAAGTATAAAAATAATAAAAATAGCAAGGAGCAGCAGGTGTTGTGTTTAGTTAGTGCTGACAGACAGACAATCCTTCAGTTTGACGTCTTTAAAACTTTTCAAATCTAAAAAATGTTTAGTTGTAAAATGGCTCAATGCTAGGATATATAATAGTTTATGAGGGTGGAAAGTTAGCTGTTAGCACTGAAGTTAGAAGTTTACTATAAACACTCCTTCAATGTTACAACAGCAGAACACGGATACAGAAGGCAAAAACTGTTTGTGTTTTAAACAAATTAAAACACACAATAATCGCTCGGGTAGCAAACAGGGGTACCAGCGGAAATTGGGACTACTGTTTGCCGGAGACGGAAAGAGGATGGGAAGCGTGTGAGGAGACAGAGAGAAATCAGGAGGGGCCAGAATATAGCACTGAGGGTAGCAACCCTAAATGTAGGGACGATGACAGGGAAAGGTAGAGAGCTGGCTGATATGATGCAGAGGAGAAAGGTCGATGTTTTGTGTGTGCAGGAGACAAGGTGGAAGGGTAGCAAGGCTCGATGCATTGGTGCAGGGTTTAAACTGTTCTGCCATGGTGTGGATAGGAAGAGAAATGGAGTTGGTGTGGTCCTGAAGGAGGACTGTGTAAAGAATGTCGTTGAGATGAAAAGGGTGTCAGATAGGATAATATGTCTGAAGCTGGAAATTGAGGGTGTAATGGTGAATGTTGTTAGTGGCTATGCACCACAAGTTGGGTGTGAGTTAGAGGAGAGAGATTCTGGGTGGAGTTAGATGAAGTGGTTGACAGCATTCCCAGGGAGGAGAGACTGGTGATTGGTGCAGATTCCAATGGTCATGTTGGTGAAGGTAATAAAGGAGTTGAGGAAGTGATGGGCAGGTTTTTTGTTAAGGAAAGGAACCTAGAAGGACAGATAGTGATGGATTTTGCAAAGAAGATAGAAATGGCTGTGGTTAACACATATTTCCAAAAGATGGAGAAGCATAGGGTGATTTATAAAAGTGGAGGGAGGAGCACACAGGTAGACTACATCCTATGTAGAAGAGGTTGCTTAAAAGAGATTGGTGATTGTAAGGTAGTGGCTGGGGAGAGTGTAGCTAGGCAGCATTGGATGGTGGTGTGCAGAATGGCTCTGGTGGTTAGGAAGAGGAAGAGGACAAAGGCAGAGCAGAGGACCAAATGGTGGAAGTTGAGAAAGGAAGAATGTTGTAAGGAGTTCAGAGTGGAGCTGAGAAAGGCTTTGGGTGATAGGAAAGAGTGTTAGCAGCAACAGTAATTAGACAGACCGGTAGAAAGGTACTGGGTGTGTCTTCTGGACAGGCAAAGGATGAAAAGGAAACCTGGTGGTGGAACGAGGAAGTGCAGGAGGTTATTCAGAGAAAGAGGTCAGCTAAGAAGAAATGGGACAGGGACAGGACTAAAGAGAGTAGGGCAAAAAGGGAGGTATCAAAGCTCAAGCAGAAGGCCTACGATGAGTTATATGAAAGGTTACACAGTAGGGAAGGAGAGAAGGAGTTGTATCTGCTGGCAAGACAGAGATAGAGCTGGAAACGATGTGCTGCATGTCAGGGTGATCAAGGATAGAAATGGAAATGTACTGTCAAGTGAGGAGAGGGTGAGGGAAAGATGGAAGGAGTATTTTGAGGAGTTGATGAATGTAGAAAATGAAAGGGAAAGAAGGTTGGATGGCGTAGAAATTGTGGAACAGGATGTAGCAAAGATTAGCAAGGACGAAGTGAGGAAAGCTTTGAAAAGGATGAAGAACGGAAAGGCAGTGGGACCTGATGACATACCGGTTGAGGTATGGAAAAGTCTAGGAGAGCTGGGAGTGGTGTTTTTGAGTAGATTATTCAATGGAATTCTGGTGAATGAGAGTATGCCGGAGGAATGGAGGAAAAGTTTAGTTGTACCGATTTTTAAGCAGAAGGGTGATGTATATAGAGTTGATGAGCCACACAACGAAGATTTGAGAGAGAGTTGTGGAAGCTAGGCTCAGACAGGAGGTGACAGTGAGTGAACAACAGTATGGTTTCATGCCAATGAAGAGCACCATGGATGCGATTTTTGCTTTGAGACTGCTGATGGAGAAGTATAGAGATGGTCAGAAAGAGCTACACTGCATCTTTGTGGATTTGGAGAAAGCTTATGACAGGGTGCCAAGGGAGGAACTGTGGTGGTGTATGAGGAAGTCTCGAGTGGCTGAAAAGTACGTTAGATTAGTGCAGGACATGTATGATACAGCGTGACAGAGGTGAGATGTGCTGTAAGAGTGACAGATAGCTTCAAGGTATAGGTGGGACTGCATCAAGGATCGCTCCTGAGTCCCTTCTTATTTGCTCTGGTGATGGACAGACTAACAGATGAGGTCAGACAGGTATCGCCGTGGACTATGATGTTTGCAGACGACATTGTGATCTGTAGTGAGAACAGGGAACAGGTAGAAGAGAACTTGGAGAGGTGGAGGTATAATCTGGAAAGGAGAGGAATGAAAGTCAACTGTAGTAAGACAGAATACATGTGTGTAAATGAAAGGGAGGCAGGTGGAACAGTCAGGCTACAGGGATCATTGGTCACGGAGTCCAGAAGTCCAGGAGTTCAGGTACTTGGGATCAACTGTCTAAGGAAATGGGGAGTGTGGAAAGGAGGTAAAGAAGAGAGTACAGGCAGGATGGAGTGGGTGGAGAAGAGTGTCAGGAGTGCTGTGTGACAAAAGGGTCGCAGCAAAAGTGAAAGGAAAGATTTATAAGAGAGTAGTGAGACCAGCCTTGTATGGGTTAGAGACAGTGGCACTGACAAAGAGACAGGAAGCAGAACTGGAGGTGGCAGAACTTATGACGTTGAGGTTCTCTTTAGGAGTGTCTAGGGTGACAGGATTAGGAATGAAGATCATCAGAGGGACAGCACAGGTTGGAAAATTGGGGGAGACAATTAGGAGACAAAATTCGAGAGGGGTAAGACTGAGATGGTTTGGACATGTGCAGAGGAGGGATAGTGGATATATTGGTTAGGTACAGGATGTTGGAGATGGAGCTGCCCAGGCAAGAGACGAAGAGGAAGACCAAAGAGGAGTTATTTGGTAGTGGTAAATGAAGATATGCAGGGAGTTGGGGTGAGAGTAGAGGATGTGGAGGACAGGGTGAGGTGGAAACGTTTAACTCGCTGTGGTGACCCCTGATAAAGGGAGAAACCGAAAGAAGAAGAAGAAGAAAACACACAATAATCACCATCCAATTATAAAATGTGTTTCATGTTGATTTGATTTATTTCCCATTCGTTTATTTCATTCTAAACTTTCACACAAGTATAAAACATTACTACCCACCTCTTGGTTTCTGTACTAAAATATGCTAACAGCAGAGAGTTAGCATAAAACAGCACAGCTATAAATCTGCACCAACACAAAGCATCAAACAAAACAGTGTTTTATCATTATGTATGATTTTTATACATGAACACTCTGACACTACAGACACTCTGACACTGTACAAACCTTAAATATGGATTCCAGATGACTTCCATTAGAGACCGGTGATTTCTCATGTTGGATTCTGTGAATAAACAAAACAGAGTGTAACAGAGACTAAATACCTGAACACTACACAACAATAAATACACAGACATGTACTGAACACTTCCATATTCTACTATACAGTCATTTAAACAGTTTTAATCAATTCATTAATATGCTGAGCGAATTTAATCAGGTGGGACTGAAAGAAACGTTACTCTAAAACATGAGACTATACTGACCTCAGACCAGTAGAACAATCTCCAACTTTAAATGTAAGTGACTGGTCACTCTTCATGGACACACAGCTGGATTCAGGTGAATATTAGTCATAATATCTTTATTGTCATTATAGCAGGTATAACGACATTAAGGTGCCATGCTTTGCGGTGTAACAGACCCAAGATTACAGAAACTATAATTTACAAAGTAACCATAAACAAAAAAATAAATAAATAAATAAAATAAAATAAAAAAACAAAACACAATGATAAGAAACCAAAACCTACTATCAGCAAACACAGATTACACGCAAAATATTTGAGCAAAAGACTACACATTGCCCTTGTAACAATGAATTTGTAAATATTACACAGTCCCATATTAGATTTAAAAATGGATTAAAAAGGGCTATAATGAGTTATTTAGTGCTCGAACTGCGGTGGGGTAAAAGCTATTCCTGAGCCGGTTGGTCCTTGTTTTAAACGATCTGTAACGTCTACCTGATGGTAGTAGCTCCAAGAGATGGTGACCGGGGTGGGAAAAGTCCATAATAATTTTGTGGGCTCTCTGAAGACAACGAGAGCTGTGTAGATCCTCCAGACTGGGTAGAGAACACCCAATGATCTTTTCCGCAGACCTCACAATCCGCTGTAGTTCTTTTTTGTGTGCTGCTGTGCAGCTGGAGAACCACACAGAGACCGTGAGTGAGGATGCTCTCTATAGTGGAACGAGAGACGGCCATCAGCAGCAGATTAATGTTGTTCTTCCTGAGAATCCTCAGGAAGTAGAGTCTTTTCTGTGCCTTCTTTGTAAGTTCCTTGATGTTCACACCCCAGGTTAGGTCCTCCTCGATATGAATACCCAGGAGGCAAAAATCTGTGACTCTTTCTACACAGTTCCTATTGATGGTTAAAGATTGGATTTCTTTTCTCACCTTTCTAAAATCAAGGCCCAGCTCCTTAATCTTTGAAGTATTCAGACGTAGATTGTTATCTGTGCACCATAATGACAGCTGTTCCACTTTGTCCTGGTAGGCTGTCTCGTCGTCGCCGGAGAGGAGTCCCAGAATGGTAGTACCATCTGCGAATTTGACTATGGTGTTGCTGGTATGAGCAGAGGTGTAGTCATGAGTGTAGAGGGTATAGAGCAGGGGACTCTAAGGCTAATGGGTGTAGTGGTGTGAGGTCCTACTCTAACCCGTTGTCTGCGACCCCGTCAGGAAGTCTTTGATCCATAGACAGGTGTGATAAGGCAGACCCACGTCCAACAGTTTGCACATCAGTCTGTGGGGCATGATGGTGTTAGAGGCAGAGCCAAAAACCACAAAAAGAAGCCGGGCGTAGGTTCCCTGCTGCTCCAGGTGGTGTAGGGTTGTGTGAAGGGCAGTAACCACTGCATCTTCTGTAGATCTGCCAGCCCTATATGCAAACTGATACGGGTTGAAGTTGGATGGAAGAAAAGAAAGGATGTGATTTCTAACCAGTTTCTCAAAGCACTTCATTACCACCGGTGTTAGAGCAACCGGCCGGTAGTCATTAAGGCTGGTGATCTGAGGTTTCTTTGGTATTGGGACTATAGTTGAAGATTTTAAACAGGCTGGAATGATCGACTGTGAAAGTGACCTATTAAAGATCCTTGTGAGAATCCCCGCAAGTTGATCAGCACAGTCTTTCAGCACATGCCCAGTAATACCATCCGGGCCTGCAGCCTTTTTAGGATTGATGGACTTTAGTGTGCGCCTTACCACATCCTCCTCCACAGTGAGGGTACAAACTGTGTTACTGCTGACAGTCGGGTGCAATAAAACGTTTTCCTGCGGCTCCTCAAGCTGCAAAGAAGACGTTTAGCTCCTCTGCCAGTGTAGCATCGCCCTCTGTTATCCCACGGCTGTTGTTGAAGTTTGTGAGGTGCTGTACTGCCTGCCAGACTTGCCTTGTGTTATCTAGGTGGTTGTCAATTCTTCTTTTGTAGTCAGCCTTTGCCTTCCTGATGCCTCGATGCAGGTTGGAATGTGCCGAACAATAAAGGTGGTGTTCCTTTCTTTAAGCAGCAGTTGGACCTCTTTGGTCATCCAGGGCTTCTGGTTGGGATATACTCTGATGTGTTTGTCCACTGTGACCATGTCAGTGCAGTTCTTTATGTAGCATAAGACACTGTCTGTAAACATATCCAAGTCCTGATCTTCAAAAACATCCCAGTTTGTAGTGCGAAAACAATGCTGCAGTTGCTGAGAGGCTCCCTCAGGCCAGGTTTTAATAGTTCTGGTTGTAATAGGAGCACTTTTTCTGAGAATATTATCTCTTACCCTGAATCAATCTAAAACAAAGTAAATTAAATTACAAACAAAAATAAAGGCATTTAAATGAAATGACTACCGTTTCAAAAGTACAATTTGGAACATGCACCCTTAAACTAGACAGAAGATTCAAGAGGCTAGAACAGTAGTGTAGCCTCAATAGCTGGATTGACCGTCAACTGAACCCAGGAACCAAGGTTTCTTCACCGCCTCTCACTATCAAGTCATGAATATTACTGACACTGGAATGTGAAAAGGACCCACCAAAAAAAGACCCCTTATATGCTAATGCCCACAATAACAATCATCAATTCTCAAACCAACAGAAGAAATTTAGGACCTGGTCCAGTTGTCGATAACCCCTGCATCTCACTGTCGTAAATTAACCCAATGTGTTTATTTTTTATTATTTCTGACACTCCCTACCTCAGACTCCCACTGACTCTAGAATAGGTCTCTATACTTTCCACAAGCCACATGGCCTCACTTCTTCATGATAAGCAAAGGTTCTTTCCCACTTCAAAGGACCACTCCAGTCATTTATGACCCACAAATGCCACTCTCCCTTTTAAGACTGGAGCCGGGAATATCACCTCTGGATGAAGGACTTACGACTCAAGAACCTCAGCCTTCTGAAGACATACTCACCATATCAGTATAAACTTTTCAACGACTATCCCAGAAGTTGAATCTGTTCATCTGGACATAAGGTTTTGTCAGAGAAACATTTCATCACTCATCTAAGTGACTGATAAAACTTCCCCAATCTTATGTACAGCAGCATTGCATAACAATGGGAACGGTGATCAGTTTAATATGCAGATTGACATAGCCATTAATGCCAATGGAGACACGTGTGCCATTCACACAGGATTGGGGAAGGGCTGCGATGGCTCCGTTGTAAGATGGTGAGAGGTGTACTCTGAGGCCCTCTCCTCGGATCAGGGATGGACGTTCCCTTTTTACTAAAATGGCTTCTTTTACTCCGCATTCAAACCATCGTTCCTCCCTATCAAGGATCTGCACGCTTCATCCTTGAAAGAGTGGCCACTGGCCTGTAGGTGGGTGTAACCACAGAGTCCTGACCTGATGAGGGCGCTCTTCTATGTTGTGCCATCCGTTTCACCAGTGGCTGTTTGGTTTCCCCGATGTACAATTCCTGGCAATCCTCCCGGCACTTAACAGCGTACACTACATTACTCTGTTTGTGCTGGGGGACCTGATCCTTGGGGTGGACCAGTTTCTGGTGTAGCGTGTTTTGGGGTTTAAGAGCCACAGAGGTACGGTGTTTGGCAAATATGCGTCTCAATTGTTCAGATGTTCCTGCCACATATGGAATCACCACTGGTTTACGCTTAGACTGTGGTTGTTGTTCTCCTCTCGTCGATCTGCTGGAGCACTGTTTGGGCGTCTTACCGGCTTTGACAAAGGTCCAGTTCGGATAACCACATTTGCCCAGGGCCTGCTTAATGTGAGATTTCTCTTTATCCTTGGCAGCCCTTCCCCAATCCTGTGTGAATGGTACATGTGGCCATTGTCATTAATGGATATGGTAATCTGCATATGAAACTGATCACCAGTCCCATTGTTATGCAATAGTGCTGGTAAAAAAAAAAAAAAAAAAAAAACCTTGTAGCTTTTTTTTTTTTCGATCTTTCTACATACAAATTTGACCTTATTGGACATTTTTTGTGTATTATATCTCTGTTATGTTTATTAGGCTGCAAAACTAATTACTTTTCTATTTTCAATCTCTGGAGTGAAAGCACTTACAGCTTTCTCCCAGACGCTACTTCGCATCTGGGTGTTTAGACACGCAGTAAAACTCATAGATGGCGCGACCGAGCTTTAGCGAAGTGCAGATGGCGTGACCGCGGTAAGCGACACATCTCCTCATCAACAGCTCCATTGGCTGCTGGTTGTTGCTGCTGTCACCATAGTGTTTATATCATTAGGTGAATTTAATATGATTGTTAGGAGGCCAACAGCCTCATTAATCTGCGTCTGAGCTCTTGGTTCCATTTAACGCAAGTTATAGGGATTTCCACTGATTAGGAAAATAACCATACATGGAGGGGGGCGGGGCATAATGGACTATAAGCAAATCAAAAACTGCTTATTAAAACAACAACTCTCTAAGCCAATCAGAAAACACGACCATCAAACTCCCTCACACTAACTATCAAGAATGCCTAACAGTTTGATAGTGAGTGTGAGAGAGTATGACAGTGTGTGAGAGAGGTAAGTTTGAATAATGGCCTAAACGGCCTCTCATACCACACACACACACACACACACACACACACACACACACACACACACACACACACACACACACACACACACACACACACACACACACACACACACACACACACGTCTTCTTCTTATAGTAACTTGACTAAGGAGAATATATTCATATACAGGGGGGCAAAAAGTATTTAGTCAGTTCTGTAATTATCATCATAGCTACACTTCAACTATGAGAGACAAAATGAGAAAAAAAAAATCCAGAAAATCACATTGTAGGATTTTTAAATAATTTAATTGTAAATCATGGTGGAAAATAAGTATTTGGTCAATAATAAAAGTTCAACTCAATACTTTGTAACATAACCTTTGTTGGAAATGACAGAGGTCAAACGTTTCCTGTAAATCTTCACCAGGTTGGCACACACTGTAGCTGGTATTTTGGCCCATTCCTCTAGGCAGATCTCCTCTAGAGCAGTGATGTTTTGGGGCAGCACGGACTTTCAACTCCCTCCACAAATGTTCTATGGGGCTGAGGTCTGGAGACTGGCTAGACCACTCCAGGACCTTGAAATGCTTTTTACGGAGCCACTCCTTCGTTGCCCGAGCGGTGTGTTTGGGATCATTGTCATGCTGGAAGACCCAGCCACGTTCCATCTTCATGCTCTCACTGATTGGAATGATGTTTTGGCTAAGATTCTCACGATACTGGCCCCGTTCATTCTTCCCTTAACACGGATCAGTCGTCCTGCCCCCCCTCCGCAGAAAACAGCCCCAAAGCATGATTTTTTCCACCCCCATGCTTTCCATAGGTATGGGTGTTCTGGGATGCAACTCTGCATTCTTCTTTCTCTCCCTTCCAAACCCACACGAGTGAGGTGTTTTATTTACCAAAAGTTCTATTTTGGTTTCAATCTGACACATGATATCTCCAATCTCTTTGGATCATCCCATATGGGTATGCCTCTCTGCAAACTCGACACCTGGAATGTACTGGCCTTAAGCAGGGGACACGCCTGGCACTGCAGGATCGGAGTCCCTCTCGGCGTAGTGTGTTACTGATGGTAGCCTTTGTTACTTTGGTCCCAGCTCTCTGCAGGTCATTCATCAGGTCCCTCCGTGTAGTTCTGGGATTTTTGCTCTCCGTTCTCATGATCATTTTGACCCACAGGATGAGATCTTGCGTGGAGCCCCAGATCGAGGGAGATTATCAATGGTCTTGTATGGCTTCCATTTTCTTACAATTGTTCACACCAACCTGCTTGCCTATTGTAGATTCACTCTTCCCAGCCTGGTGCAGGTCTACAATTTTCTTCCTGGTGTCCTTCTACAGCTCTTTGGTCTTGGCCGAGTTTGGAGTCTGACTGTTTGAGGCTGTGGACAGGTGTCTTTTATACAGGTAACGAGGTCAAACAGGTGCCATTAACACAAGTAACGAGTGGAGGACAGAAGAGCTTTTTTAAAAAGTTGTTACAGGTCTGTGAGAACCAGAAATCTTGCTTTAAAAATCCTACAATGTGATTTCCTGGATTTATTTTCTCATTGTGTCTCTCATAGTTGAAGTGTAGCTATGATGAAAATTACAGACCTCTCTCATTGTTCCAAGTAGGAGAACTTACACAATCAGTGGCTGACTAAATACTTTTTTGCCCCACTGTATATATATATCCCTGACTTCTCATGTAGTCTTCCTGTCTATATGTTTAATGTATTTAGTGTAATGATCATTTCATCCTCAACAAGGTCCAACTTTGTGTTGCAGTATTAGGAAGTTATGTGTGTATAATCCCTACAGAACGTCTTGATGCATGCTGAATAATCCAGGTAAGAAAATCCCAGAAGTTGAATCTGTTCATCTGGACAGAGGTTTTGTATCGTCACTCATCTAAGTGACTTCTTCAGTCTCAGCAGTTGGAAAACTTCCCCAATCTTATATACATCACCTTTGCATAACAATGGGACCGGTGATCAGTTTAATATGCAGATTGACATATCCATTAACGACAATGGCAACGTGTGCCATTGTGCCGGTTTACACCCACCTACAGGCCAGTGGCCACTCTTTCAAGGATGAAGACGTGCAGATCCTTGATAGGGAGGAACGATGGTTTGAACGCAGAGTAAAAGAAGCCATTTTTGTAAAAAGGGAACGTCCATCCCTGAACCGAGGACGGGGCCTCAGAGTACACCTCTCACCATCTTACAACGGAGCCATCGCAGCCCTTCCCCAATCCTGTGTGAATGGCACACGTGGCCATTGTCGTTAATGGCTATGTCAATCTGCATATTAAACTGATCACCGGTCCCATTGTTATGTACTGGTGCTGGTACCAGTCGTTATGCAGAGGTGCTGTATATAAGATTGGGGAAGTTTTCCAACTAGCTGAGACTGAAGTCACCTAGATGAGTGACGAAACGTTTCATTGTTCGGTCAGTGATTAATAATTAATCACGTCTATAGACGAACAGAGACGCACATTGTCCCAAGAGTGTACTGCATGCTACATCTTGTATTGTCGAAGTTGTAGGAAAAATGCAATTATCCTATACCTGTACTGTTATGTGGCAGATGCTATTTCATTTCAGAATGTATATGTATGTATGTTTGTAGGAAAAATGCAGAATGTATGTGTATGTATGTTATGTTTGGTATCTATGAGATCCATATTTCAAGGAGACCAAGGTGGTGAGACATACAGCGCTGTACAATGGTTGCACGATAATGCACAGAACGGACACTCATTTTCGACCATATATGAGGCACCATTTGCCTGGACTGAGGAGAGTGCAATTTCCTCAAACCAAAGGTGCGGTCATTCCCAACAGCATGGGGTCTTCCACTCTCACCTCAAGACACACACACCATCCTGCATGCAAACTACATATTGCCACAGTCAGCTGACACCCATGTGATAACTTTGTCCCCTTGTTAGATCAAAGGTTTTTACTGAATATAAAGATATGTAGCCTGAGATCCCTAGAGAGCTTTTTAGTTGAGAGAGTTTTTTGAGTTGGGAGAACATCGAGAGGCCGACATTCGTTACCATCATGATCCATCATTTCTTGTAAGTTTGTATTATTTGTCTGTATTATTATTATCTGTCTTTTGTAATAAATTCACTGTTACTCCTTTCTTTATACTAGTCCTTTCTAGACAGATAATGTATATGTAATAATAGATTTCTTGAAAGCTGAATAGTTAGACATGTTATGGTCATCCTGTGCCATATGTAAAAGACTAGATCTTGATACGATTCTAGCTGGCACGTTGATATAAAACCTCTGAACTAACTTAATGCATTAATACACTAGATATGTTGTAACCGACCTCTGACAGGCTTAAATAAGGTGTAATATTGTGTTATAGAATATACACTGAGTTTGCACGTCGGTATGAACCTCTGAACTAGAGTAACATATTAATAGGAGATAACTATTAAAGTAAATGCTGGGGCTCTTTACCCCACACATCTAAAAGTTATATAGAATTTGGAGTCAGATATTAAACTAAATTGGAGTCAGATCATAACAATAATAACACACATCTATCCTTCGACTGCGTCCTATTTCCGTCTTTGGCCATAGAGTCGCAGAGGGTTAATAAGAGCTCTGATCATCTCAGACATAAAAACCCTACAAAGTGTGTATCGTTGTTTGTCTAAGAAATAGCAAATGTATGCGCTGTAGTTTAGAATGCCTTATTTGAAGTATAGTTTTTAGATTCAAGGTGCTCTTGACAATCAGAACCTAGTAACTGAACTTCCCACAACTCAACAAATAACTTTGCGGAGTTTGATTCCCATGTGATACACAGACATCTTAGATATCCAATATAGTAATCCAAAGTTATAGCCTCTGTATCTGTGCACATCAGTTTTGTGGTGAAGACAAATGACGAGTGCCCCACGTGAGGAGGGACTTGAGATATCGATTCAACTTCTCATTGGTCGATTCAGGGCCAAGCAATCCTGGTTCCTGCCCCTGAATGCTTAGGTCAGGGTGTAAACAAGGTAGTTCTTGTGAAAGAATGCGTCGGCAGAAAAATAACCAAGACAGACAACTAAGAGAGGTAACAACTAAGAAAAGAGAAAAAGACCACGTAGAAAAGATCCAGGAGAATTCTAGGAATTCACCTTGTAGGAACTTTTCTAGACCTCCTTTGTGTTTGACCAGTGTTTGTCTGTCCTAGTCGTCCAACTTTAGTGCACACGTGCTTCGTATAAAGTTCGTGTTAGACTTAAGGTTTACCCGTGGCCAGGGCAAAAGTTTAAGTGTGCGCGAAGGTAATCTTCGAGGACCGTGAAGCACCATCAGGCTAAAGCTGGGAAGTGTGTCTGATGCCTCGTAATAAGATATTTTATAACATTGCCCTTGGGTAGTTGCTACACAATTGATAGCCTACACATAGGTACACTCTGTTAATGGTCTTCACTCTGCGCTATACATGTCACCATTGCTTCCAGTTCTCTGCTGTGATTGTGTCTTGTTTGCAATCAATTAACTTGTCATGCCCTTTTGAATTTGCCACTTTGTGTGGGAGAGATTTCATTCATTCGACCCGAGGTTGAGAGAAGAACCGAAAACTCGCTCTTCAGATCAAGACTGAACTCGTCTATAGTAGCTTCCAAATCAATTTTTACTTTTCCTTTAGCTGGTTTCCTCGTCTACCAGTCCCAAAAGATCAGGTCTTGCCCTTGGCCCGTTCATTAAAATTAATCAGTTTAAAGACGTAGTCATATTCTGCTACAGAAGGTTCAATCAGTGCCATCATTTTGTAAAATAATTTTAGCAAAGAACTGAATGGAATAAACACTTTGATCTGCTTTGCCTTAGATTTGGGACTTTTTAGGATTGAGGAAGAATATTTATTAATTGATCAGATTTCTGGTTAACTGATCAGATTCTTATTCCGTAAAACATTCTTACCTCGGATCAGTAGAACAATCTCCATCTTTAAATGTAATTGGACGATCCACTGACTGGTCACTCTTCATGGACACACAGCTGGGTTCAGGTGAATCTGATCTCCTATTCTGAATCAATCTAAAACACAGATTATGATAAACGCAAACATTAAGGAAATGACAAATAATGACTGCAGTTTGAAATGTACGATTTGGAACGTGCATCCTTATTTAGTCTGGATTCCAACAGAAGACTCTAAACAGAATTTAAAATTAATTTAATAAAAGAGAACAGCTAAACGAAATAAAACACTTTTTAATCTTGCACTGTCCTGAGACTGAGGACCTACGAGGATGTAGTAAGAAAGTTATACTTAAATGATCAGATTCATATTTTCTACTACATTCTTACCTCAGACCAGTAGAACGATCTCCATCTTTAAATGTAATTGGAGGATCCATAGACCGCTCACTCTTCATGGACACACAGCTGGGTTCTCGTGAATCTGATCTCTTATCCTGAATCAGACTAAAACACAGATAAAGGCAAACATTAAGGAAATGACAAATAATGACTGCAGTTTGAAACGTACGATTCGGAACGTGCATCCTTATTTAGTCTGGATTATAAACAGAAGATTCAATAGGTGAAAATTAATTTCATAAAATAACTTAAGAGAACGACTAAATAAAAAAAACACTCTTTTTGATATTGCACTGTCCTGAGATTTAGACTTACGAGGATGGTGTAAAAAATTGTACTTAAATGATCAGATTCATATTTTGTACTCCATTCTGACCTCAGATCGGTAGAACAATCTCCATCTTTAAATGTAATTGGAAGACCCATAGACTGGTCACTCTTCATGGACACACAGCTGGGTTCAGGTGAATATGATCTCTTATCCTGAATCAATCTAAAACAAAGTAAATGAAATTACAAACAAAAATGTACAATTTGGAACATGCACCCTTAAGCTGTACAGAAGAGTCAAGATTCTAGATCAGAAGATTCAATCAGTGCCATAATTTTGTATAAAAAAAAACAAACATTAGTAAAAATCTGCATGCAATAAACACTTTGATCTGCTTTGCCTTAGATTTAGGACTTTTTAGGATTGAGGAAAAATATAAATTAATTGATCAGATTCTTATTCCGTACAACATTCCTACCTCAGATCAGTAGAACAATCTCCATCTTTAAAGTTAATTGGACGATCCATAGACCGCTCACTCTTCATGGACATACCGCTGGGTTCAGGTGAAGCTGATCTCTTACCCTGAACCAGACTAAAACACATCAAACCATTCCATAAATATTACACTTCTACATCTTCCTCATCACACACTCTGTGTACTGATCTAATTATTGCTGCTTAATCAGAGAACATTTGTTCTTCTCCCAGATCACACTCGTTTCTCACCTCTCATCTTTCTCCCGGTGACTCATTTTGGACGCCATGTTTACGCCTACAGATTACAGCCTGCACGCACACACCAGGACTCACACAGGACAGGCTTAAAGGCATAATAACCACAGTTTACAGATTTGTATTAATGACCACATGTATGGCGTCAAAATAGGGCCAAAAGTTCTGAGAATCAAAAACCAGAATTCGTAACCAAGAAATGACATTTCGTAATTGAGAAAACTATTATTAATATTGAGAGTTATAAAATCAGGTCTGTAAACAGAATATTTCTGTATTTAATCGTCCATTTTGTGTTTTATATTCTTGAAGAATCCGTTTTACCCAGCTCATTCTACACACCCCTCTACGTCAGCGAAAGCGCGCCAGTCTTTTTCCCCCGATTGGAAAACGCGGCCCTATTTTGACGCCATACACATGACTATCCACATTATATATTGCTTATGGACACTTCACTATCCGTATTCTCCCTAGAGTTACAGAGATCAATAAGGTCTCTCTTAAGAAGTTATGGTTGTTCTTCCTGTACATCATTTTCTGCAGCATGTATAATCTTCTGACTAATGGACCCTGTGTTCAGAAACTATTTTAGGAAGCTCCTTGTTCAGATCTGCTACATTTATGTTGGGATGCAGCGCGTTAGCAGCGATTTACTGCCTCCGTTCCTCAGAACTCATTGGCCCACAATCAGCGTGTTCAAAGCCGGCGTTTCCCTCTCCGAGTCCCGCGGCTTGTGAGGCCTAGTGTCTTTGCTATCATTTACATTTACAGCATTTAGCAGACGCCCTTATCCAGAGCGACTTACAACTGATACAGTCTTACAATCCAAGCAATTGTGGGTTAAGGGTGTTGCTCAAGGACCCAACAGTGGCAGCTTGGCAGAGGTGGGATTTGAACCCTGGACCTTCTGGTCCATAGTCCAGTACCTTAACCACTAGACTACCATAGCTATCCCGCTCCGTCGCGCTATTTCCGGCCTGTTCGGTCCGTTTTGGCTCATTTTGGTCCATGTACTTAGCGGTTCAAATCTGTTCTTCAGTCGGAGCGGGTTTTACCATGTTTCAGCTCGGCTTTCATACCGGTCCCCCCGTGTAGCTCTACTGGTTAAGTTAGCCTCGTTAGCCGCTACGCTAGCATAACATTTAGCGTTAGCTCTCCGAGAGAGAATGAAGGAGAGAGAGAATGAAGGATCAGGTTTCTTATTTCCTTTATTCCAAAATCCCAGCGTTAAATCTGATTCTGTGTCATCACACAGTTCACTTAAAAAAATAAGTTACTAACTACACTTAATACAGTTTAACATCGTGTAGCTTCATAACATTCCCATAGTGCAGCCTTAGATTCAGATACTCACCGTGTTTTCCTCCTAAACTGCGTTATTTTCCTCTAAACCAAGCTCTGACTTTCACTTTAAGCTACTTTAAATGGGAGGAAGGCTGGAAGTTTATAGCATGGAAGGTGGAGATTTATAAGATGGAGGCTGGATGTTTATTTCATGGAATGTGATTATATTATAATTAATATTTAAACAATACAATGATCGAGTAAATAAATTGAATGCAGTCATATAATAATAACAGAACTTTAATATAATTAAATTATTAAATGCTTGTGGGGGGGCTTTACAGGTGTCTTTTTGCTCCTAACCCCTGAAAATACAGAGCACGTGTATATATACTGCTATATATAGCAGTCCCCTGACCAGATGACAGTCCAGCTTCTGCTGCAATGCTGGGGGAAGATCCCCAGACTGCCATGTTCTCCCTCAGACAGCTAATCGTGTCTGCATGTGAAAAGAAACAAAATGGTAAAAAAAAGATGAGATATTAAAAATATTAAAAAAGATGAGAAGAGTAATACAATAATACGAGATGCTTTACATGTTTTAAGAGGCTAAATGAAATAAAATGCCAAAATGGTGAATAATAAAATAATATATGATGAATGAAAATTGAAGAATGTTAAATATCAGTTGCAGCGGCGGTGTTCTATCCATTTATGGGTTGTTAATTTCCTCAAGGTTCTTTGTTTTCCTCCTTTAACACAAAGTCGTGTGTTAGGTGAATTTGGATCTCTGTCACAGTGTGAGAAAGTGTGCTGTGATGTCATGCTTCCCCTTTCCATATCTGATTCCCCCCTTGAGCCCTGTGCTGCTCAGATAATTAAGAAACAGCCATGTGCATGCTTAAAGAGTTTATTATGAAGTACAGACACCAATTTGCAATGACATCAAAGATGAAAAAGGTTTCCATTGAGTCTTATAACCATATAAGGAGACTGTAAATAATTAGACAAAGAATTATAACTAATTAAATTAATAAAACATTTAAATCTTTAAATAAAATTCTGATTACACATCCTAATTAGAGAAGATATTAAATATACTACAAGCCTTCCTTTTCTTTTAGAAACAGATGGGAAAATCTATGAAACAGATTAATGTTATTGGATTATAAAATCTCCGAGCCAATCACGTTCCAGCATGTGATTTCAGACCATGTGACACTGGCTCAGTGACATCATCTCCGCCCCACTGATCAGTTATGACTTCATATCAGAATGGTTTGGGGTGCTGTTTATCAGAGTCTGTACAGGGTGACACTCAGCAGTCCTACACATAGAGAGATGAACCATCCTCCTCCAGCAGGGGGCGTCGGGGCGTGGTTTCCTGTAGGCTCTGTAGTAACACAAAAACATGAAGAGTTGGACTGATCTTGGGCTGATGTGTCTCTCTTTCAGTCTGTCTCTATGCCTCCACCTGTCTGTCTCTCATCTTCCACATTTTGGGCTATATCTGTGTCATTAGATTTAGGTCATCTGTGTCGTTCTGTCCATCTCTGCCTCCGTCTGTCTCATTCTGTCTGTCTTCTTCCAGTTTTCTCCATACTTCCATCTGTCTCTGTCCTTCCATCTGTCTGTCTCTGTCTCACTGTCCTGCCACCTGCCAACGCTGCCTAACTCATTCTGTCTGTCTTCTTCCAGTTTTCTCCATACTTCCATCTGTCTGTCTCGATCGGTCTTATTCTCTGTATCTCCCTCCTTCATCTGTCTCTGTCCTTCCATCTGTCTGTCTCTGACTATCTCCATCTGTCTCTCTGTCCTTCCACCTGCCAACGCTGCCTAACTCATTCTGTCTTCTGTCTGTCTGTCCACCTGTCTCTCACCATATCTGGTGATAACTATTTTCATTCTTTTGTCTGTCTGAGTTTGTCAGTTTCTCTCCTTTGGCCTGTCTGTGTATTTTTTTCGCTCTAACCCCTTGTCTCAAGCTAGATGTCTCTGCCTGTCTATGTCCATCTGTCTGTGTCTCTCTCTCTCTCTCTCAGTTTCTGAGCTGAACGGTACTAGTACAAACTTAAACAATGGTAGAACTTACTAGTGGTGGTGGTGGTGGTGGTGGTGGTGGGAGGTGCTGTGGTGGTCTCAGTTGCTTTGCCTCCGAGCAGGCCAATGTTGAGGCTGTTCAAGTCAGACTGGAACTGAAGAGCCACCCAGGACTGGACCAGAGTGGTGTTCTCATAGAGCTTCAGATCAGGGAGGTTCACCCCCAGCAGACCTTTCACCGTACTCACGTTAAGAGCCTGAGAAGAACAAGAAGATTCACGTCACCGTTGTGTATTTCAATTCAAATCCCCAAAACAGACCATAAGCAGGACATCTTCGTACCATCACTACGTTGGGGATCAGGGAGAGGAAGGTGGTCATGTCCATGCTGACGTTTTGAGTAGAAAGTGTTTGTATGTCCGCCAAAGGAGCACCACCTGCACAAGCACGTTTTGAGTTCTGAGAGCGTTATCTGCTCCAGGTAATGAGATAAGGTAACACCCTGGTGATGTCACCATGTGCTGTATGTGTGTGGATGAGTGCATGTCTTACCCAGGTACGAACTGATGAGCGTGAAGGTGGTGACGTTGTTGCTTCGCTGAGAGCTGAATGAAGCTTTGGCGATGGTGTACAGGGCTGATTTCTGTTCGATGGAGCATGAAGTCACATTCAGAGCGTTTGCATTCCTGCACAGAGAAAAAACAAAATCCAGATGTTCAGGAGGAAACAGGATGTGCAGAGAGGCACCGGGTTCCTACATCAGTTTCTGCACTCACAGTAGAAAAAGTCAGGCACCGTATTGACAAAAGTGTCTCAAGAAAGAAAATCTTCTTAAATGTCTGTTTATTCTTAAATTCATTCTTCTAAAAAATTTTTATTCTTCAAATAACTCTTACGAATCATCTTACTTTTTAAGTGTTTTCTTAAGAACAATCTTATAGAACGAGTGGTATTTTTGAACATTGTGTTCTTAATGTTTTCTTACCTTACACTCTTGGGCTGTAAGAGTTGTAAGGATTTTCTCGTTCGAAGCATCAAAATGAATCTTAGAAACACTCCCTCTGGTCTTCTTTAAGTCTTTGATTGACTCTCCCAATTTCCTTCTTTTTAACAACAGATTCTAAATCAAAACATTTCTTTTTTCTTGTAAACTGCGTAACGGCAAATATAGCTCTTGCCCGTCCTCGTCATCTGATTTCTTTCATCACCCACAAGGAGGGTTTTTTTTCCTGTTGGCTATGTCTTCTGCCATCACCTCTTGTTTATTAAAATGGTTTGAATGCTAGGATTGATGTTTTTCCTCTGAGTGGATTAAACTAAATAACAGAAATAACGCTGAATAATAAATACACATTCAGAATGTGTCTCGCACCGTATATTGCAAGCTGTAAAATGTTTTTTTTTAAAGTTTTTTCTATGAGAACTGCATTTAAGAACATTCTCCTCAACTTCTTATTTTTGTCTTAGTTTTTGTCCAGTACTGGATCTTCTAAACTTTCTTTGGTTCTTGGGATCGGTGTTGGTTCGACTTTCCCATGGTATGTCATGATAAGTGCTTACTTTGGATTTTCTTCTGACGTCTAGTTAGTCATGGTGACTTTCAGCATGAGTCTAGAGTCCTGTTGGCATTACGTATTTCTATGGAGGTACCTGTTTATGTGCGAGAACTTACATCAGGCTGTCAGAAGTGATGCTCTTCAGGACACTAACATCCAGAGAGCAGATGTTGGAACCGACTGCGTTAAGTTCAGTGGTTCCCAGCGAGTTTCCATCCACACTCAGATACCTGGTGATCACGGCTTTACTCTACAAAACATAAACCATGGTTAGTTTAGCAAACAAACAATGCAGTGACTAAGGTTTGTTTTCACAAATAATTTCACCCCAAAACAAACTCTAAGCTGCTGCCTGCAGACGGACCAGAGATCAGATTATACGATTATACTTCATCATGTTCTCATGTGATGTTATCGTCTGAAAGGTGTGGGTTGTGAATGCCCTTATATCCTATACCTTATTGTTTGCCCAGTCCCCATTAGTGGAGTCCATCAAAGAGGACAATGTGTCAATCGTGGTAATGTTCCACTTGTTGATGTCATCAACTGACGCCTCACGAGATGTAGATCCCAGAAGCTGCACCACACTGTCACTAAGGCCTGATGGGTAAATCTACAACATATACAAATCAAACAGCTCTTAGTACCTACCATGTAACACACACCATCCAAGAAACAACGCAGTTAAATACAGCTAAGGCTGACCTGGTTTAATTTGCTCAGAATGACAATCTGCAAGCTGGAGTCCACCACTTTAGTAGTGATGGAAGCCAGATTGTCCTTTAGGATGGTGTTGTCCAGACAGGCCTCAAACTGGGCAGAGTCGTATCCCATAGGGAATGATTCATCAGCGATTGTTGCTGCTGTGATGTTTTCTGTAGTGCACCCTGTAGGGAAAACAAGTAATCAAGTAAACCTGTGGCTAAATATTTATGACTTCAGCATAGAGCAGCTAAATGGAATTTAGCATGTTAGTGTGTATCAAAAGGAATGGTCTGATACCTATAGAACGCCTGCTTCTGAACTTTGTATTACATTCTGTGAAGAATGCTTTTAGCTTCTGTATTGACGTCTTCTGGATCCTCTGGACTGGAAGGAAATACTTCAAAAATGATCTTTTGAAGCCCTTCAACAACAGAAAGACATAAAAATCACAACCCACACCAACACGTACATGTACAGAATGAAGTTGTAAGGTTTACCTACAGTGGGAATTTTGGCCCAGATGTCTTGTTTGAAGTACAGAGGTAGACTGCCCATCATCTGCAACGTCTCCTGGTTCCATGTAGAGGGGTCACTGTTGGATGAAACAGCAACATCTGTGAGACTCCATATCCAGAACTCTAGTCATACATGCTTAATGATTCCCCTTATGACTGGTGCATCCAGAGCCGTTGATATGATGCCAACTTTAGCCAGCTAAATTGTTTATTGCCAAGTGGAAACTTTTAGATGCAACAAGAAAGTTTCAGCTCCCCCCCAAAGAACCATAAGCTCAGAAGATGTGTCCTTGGTTACAGCAAAATGACCAAGTTCCAAATTTCCTCTGAAAGTCATATCAGGACCGTTTTAACAGGGGTTGCTGGAGCAGTGGTGTCACTGTTTCTGACAAAATGTTCATCATATTTCAAATTTGAATGGCTTACACTGTGTACGAAGCAGATGGTCTCACTCACCCAAACGAGGTATTTCCACCTGAAAGCAGCAACTGTACAGCGACGATCTGATCATTGGAGAGATCTGAGCAATTTAACATCTTCTCCACAATGTAAGGGTCGGAGTTCTGGATGTATGTGGGATCCAGCGTGCAGACCATATTACCCAGAACATCCACATGATCCTTGGTCAGATTAAAACCCGATATACCCTATAACAGAAGAAACAGAGTGCAGGAGGATCACAAGGTGGGACGGGGAACCAGGTCCACAGATAACAAATTCTGTCTGGTAAATAAAATTATATAGCAATGGCCTAGAACCAGCAGGTGACCTAACAGGTGACCTAACATCTATGGGTGCAGGAGATTAAAACTTCCACCAAGTTGGTGAATAATCATTTTTTTGCTTAATGTTTACATATATTTATTTAGTTCCTAGAATTAAAAAAGTCACAGCCGGGGGAAAGGCTTTCTCATACATGGCCCCCCAACTATGGAATAAACTTCCCACTTTCGTTCGAGACTCAGACACCCTCCAAAGTTTTAAGTCTAGGCTAAAGACATACTTATTTACACAGGCTTTTGACTAGATTTAGACCAGGATGCATGGCTTGGGTCACTGGGGCCGGAGTCTGGAGTCATGTCTGGCCTGCCTGCCTTGTCCACTAGCCAGGAGTGTCGAGTGGGCGGTCTGGCTGAACTGGGCTTCGGTCCTCGTGATCTTGACTCATGCATCCTTGCCTTAGAATAAGGGCAGAGCTGGGTGTTCATAGCCAAAGAGTCTTATGGTGATCAGAGACGTTGGGTTGCTGTCTTCTGCCTCCCGTGGGATTGCCAATGTCTCATGTGATCCCTCTTGGCTGTGTTTCCTACCAGTTCTCCTCTTTCTAGCTATGCTGCTATAGCTAATGCTGCCGGGGTCTCATGCTACACATGGCATCAGTGATTGTTAATAAACACTGTGCTCCTAATCAATAACTAATTACATTTTTTCTGTTTTCTCTCTCCGAGCTGTGTTCCGGTGCCAGTTCCAGCCTCACACATGATGTTCATCTGCTACAACTCCACTCAAGCTGCTTCCGTCATCAGCTCCAGCCCCACCATACCCGGGCCACTTAATGCCGATGTGCATACTTCACATTTTATATTCGAACTATGACTCCATGACTTTAGTTTCGCTCTTAGATTTATCATCTACGCCGCCCAAGGAGGTTGGGTCCCTTTTTGAGTCTTGGTCCTCCCAAAGTTTCTTCCTAGAACTAGGGAGTTTTTCCTTGCCACTGTCGCCCTAGGCTTGCTCAATTTGGGATTGGACGTAGTTATTAGGAGATAATCTAAACTTGTAAAGTTGCTTTGAGACAATGCTCCATTGTAAAAAGCGCTATATAAATAGATCTAACTTGACTTGACTTGATTTATATTGAGAAAGAACATTTCCTAGTCTGGATTAAGTAGGAGCTCTCAACTCCTGGATCCTAGAGTTCCTAACCAGGGATTCTGCTGGTGCTTTTAATCCTGGAGACCACCAATCCTGAATCCTAGTGAGCGCTCAAGACTTCAAGAGTCAACTTGTCCTGGGAAATCAAGCCGGCAAAGTGCAACTAGGCTCTGAACATTCAACCATCACGTCACAACTACCAGTGGTCGGAGGGATGATTGTTGACTTCAGAAGGACCTGTTGCACATCAGCTTCTCCATCATGGAAAACATCTTCAAGTTCCTTGTTGTGCACATCATGGAGGAACTCACCTAATTCATCAAGACCACCTCCACAGCCAAGAAATCCCAGCAACATCTCCACATTCTTTGGAGGCTGAGGAAAGCAAAACTCCCCCTACCTATCCTTAACCACATTTTGCGAGGGGCAAGAGAGCATGATCTGCTCTTGTATGAACTTTGGTCCAGACTTTGGTAGCCTAGCGGTTAAGGTACTGGACTCTGGACCAGAAGAGGTGATACCTAGGGCTGCAACAACGAATCGATAAAATCGATAATATTCGATTATTAAACGTGTCGACAACGAATTTCATTATCGATTCGTTGTGTCGCATGATTTATGTGTCCCTCCCCTTATCACATCCGCTTACGTTACTTGCGGCACTTCAACGCTGGAAAAAAAAAAAAACGAGCGATTGAACAGAGCGAGGCGGAGCCGGCGTGGACGGGGAATCTTCAAAATAAGTTAGCATTAAGAATTAAATAAATTATGACCGACGCAGAGAAGAAAGTTTTTCGGTTTAAGTCCTCAAAAGTGTAGGAACATGTGTAACATGCAAGCTTTGCAAAAGCGATCTGACCGGTGCTGATACAGCCCTCGAAACAAAACGAAAACATGTTGCAGTCACTAGTGATGTGTCGGTCGCGACCGATCGGCTCTAAGAGCCGGCTCTTTGAAATGAACGACGGGAGTCGGTTCCTGATTGTGAGCCGATTTATATATTTTTTTATTTATTGTACATTCCGACACATTGCTGCTTATTGATCTTCTGGTTAGATGCTAAACTACATTCCGTTGCGTTGTACTTGTACACGTGTAATGACAATAAAGTTGAATCTAATCTAAATATATAAAATCAAAATCTATAAAATCTTTTCAAAGAGAATCTTTTCCAAAGATGATCAAAGATGAGATCCTTGGTTTTTTTTGAATGCCAATCTTCATTAAAAACTATAACCTGGATGCTGCTTTTTTTTTGCACATTTTTATTTATATTTTGTTGAGTGATGTTTGGTTGATGATGTCTTGTTTCCCTGTATATAGTTGCAAATTTACAAATGATAGACATAATCAGAAACCTGAGACCAAATTGGACCTGTAATTGAGATGGGTCTTCGGTTTTGTGTTTTAGAATTTATTTTACTGTGTTCCATTGTGAGTATATAAATAAAAAGCATATTAATAATAACAAACATTGGATATTATGTGTTTTTACATTAGTAATTCATTTTACACATACTTTGGTAATAAATTAAGCTACAAATTTAAAGAGCCACTTGGGTGCCAAAAGAGCCGGCTCTCTGAAAAGAGCCGGAATTCCGATCACTAGCAGTCACCGATGAGGATGATCGGACCTCAGCAACAGCACAAGTCACCACAATATCCCGAGTTTGTTCAGTTTTGAAGTGAGGAAACGTAACGGCGCACTCATACTATGCGAACCGGAATAGCACGGTTGATGCTGGTTAGCTGGATAATGACAGTGATGGAGTTAAGAGACAGATATCCTATATTGGCCAGGTTAGCCAAGTCCTATTTATGCATTCCTCCTACTTCAACACTGTCTGAGCGTTTATCTTCGGCAGCAGGAAATATAGTCTCTAAAAAGAGAGTCAGCTTTAGTCAGGAGCATGTTGACATGATAACATTTTTGGCTTGCAATGCAAAGTTCCTAAAGAAAGAGCGTGAATGAGTTTGTCTGTAGTGTTTGCATCAGAGATGCAGTTATTTTTCTTTATTATTTAATTTGTTATTTTAATTTATTAATAAATTTAATTTATTATTATTCATTTATTGTAAGCACTTATTTGCTCAGTCATTTAATGTTATATTTCTGAATAAAGACATGGAAAGGTTTTTTTTTTTTTAACCCGATTCATCAAAAAATAATCGACCGATTAATCGATTATTAAAATAATCGTTAGTTGCAGCCCTAGTGCTACCACTGTTGGGTCCTTGAGCAAGACCCTTAACCCACAATTGCTTGGATTGTAAGATTGTATCAATTGGAAGTCGCTCTGGATAAGGGCGTCTGCTAAATGCTGTAAATTTAAAATGCAAAATGTAACTTGGAGCTTCTCAATCTGGAGCCTAGAATGGTCCCCAATTAATTCTGAATTCTGAATTCTCTCACCCCTGGATCCAAGGAGTTTCCAGCCCTGAATCCTGGAACCCTCAGGTGTGAGTCCTGACCTTCTCAAACCTAAATCCTGGAGGTCAATGCCCTGGATCCTTGATCCCCGAACCCTAAATAATGTAAGTCTCAATCCTGCATCCCCTAATTGGTTATCCCAATCACAGGATGTAGAAGGTCTCAGCTTTGAATCTGGGAGCTCTCTGTCCTGGATCCTGACACTCAGTAACACAGATTCATGGATCCTGAACTTGGTTCCTGAAGGATTCAATCTTAGGGCACCACTCTGCAAAGATAGGAGCTATAGCTACTAAGCTTGGTTTCTGAAGCTCCACTACATACAAGAAGAAATGGGAGCTATAAACCTTGGCTCATGGAGCCCTCAACCCTGGATCACAGAACTCTCAAGCCTAGATCTTGGAGCTTCCAATCCTGGATCCTGGAGCAGGCAACCCTGGTTCATGGAGCTCCATTGTACCAGACAGGATCTAGAGGACCCTACACTGGTTTCTGGAGCTCATGTATAAGGGAACTATGTATCTGGGGCTCCCAACCCTAGATCCTAAAGCTCCAAACCCTGGACCCAGGAACTCTGAACCCTGGATCCTGAAGCTCCCAAAATGCAATGCTGCAATGCCAACCACACAGGTACGAATGATAACTTGGTTCCTGGATCTCCCTACCCTGTACATGAGCTCTGTACCCTAGACTCTTGTGTGTGTATGTGCATGTGTGTGTGTTTTACCAGGCAGTCCCGTGCGTTGTTGAACAGGACGGTCTTTTTGTTGAGGACACCAGACATCACTGAGAAATCTGCTTTTCCCAAAGCAGTGAAGTAGGACCTGCAGGCTGCTTTCTGCACGTTGTCATAGCTAAAACATAAATAAGCAGCAGCATTATAACAAAAATACACAAATACTACTGTGGTGTGTGTGATCTGGAGAAAGGAGAGGTGCTTACTTTAAAAAAAACTCAAGTAAGAACAAAATCTCTTTACTAAATCAAAATCTTTTTACTACCAATGGTAACCCTTTCCCAGGTTCTTGTTGGTTGGTGAAGCTGGTATCTGAACCAACGATCTTCTGATTACTAGTCCAGTGATTTAACAAATAAGCCATTGCTGGTTCTTATGTGATATCAAGTGCAGATTTGAGGTTGTTTTACACCTTTTAATTCAAATAAGAATTACACCACAGCATGCCTCACATAGATCCCAAATATTTTAAGCGTGCCATTCCTTGTCTTATCATCTCAAACTTCACACTTTGGTTTAAACCCCCCATGGGCCTTTTCTGGGGGTCAATTTGCTTGTTCGGATACACACACCTGTAGTAGAGAAGCATGTCAGAAGGCATGTCACTGAAGCTCAGAGTTGTGTCTTGTTTTATGTAGTTAAACATGCATGTCAGCTGAAACACATAACATACCAAGTTAGATCAGGCACCACAGCACGGGCAGGTGATCTCCAAATATGACATTTTACAAATCCTTAAGGTTTCTGTGCAAAATGGTTTATAAACTTCCCAACAGCGTACCTGAGTCTCCTTCAGGACGACCTTCTTCCTTCCTGTACGTGGTCTACAGGCTTTCACCAGATCTTTGACTCTCTGTTGTGTGAGAGTCTGAACTGAGCTGCAGGTGAAGCCCTGAAGTATGGATTCTGATAAACTGTGGGAAGAAAAACGGGGCTTTGCTTTACCTCCAAACATGCCAGGCGATCAGAAAAATCTCTGTCTTCAGCAGGATGGTAGGATGTTATGCGCCCAATGCCTGCTTGCATTGATTGTGTGTGTAATTGTGTTTGTAACTCACTCCTCTATGTTTGTGCCCGCACTGGCCACTGAACCAAACAGTAACCGGGCCTAGTGATAGGAAATTACAGAATTAAAATGAAATTCTTACACACCTGCATCCAGAGATGATCAACAGCAAACGTAACGTCTGGTTCTCTTACCTGGTCACTGCTCCAACTCTTCTTATTGATGGCTGTAACATCAATGGTCTTAGCCGTCGTCAGTAGAACAGGTGGGATAAACATGGCCAGTGTATCTGGAACATTCGATATCACATTGACCGTGTCTACAGAGGCAATCTGGAAGAAGAATATTAGAGAATTAACCTAAAATTATCACATCAGCACCCCTCACTATTGGGGTCAGGTTCAGAGTAGAGTCTAGAACATTAGGCATGTACGTGTTTGTGTACCTTCTGTACGAAGGACTGCTGCAGAACCACAGGAGCTGACTGAATGTTGGTGATGAATGTTGGATCCTGCTTACAATCAGAAGCTCAGTGATTGGGATGGCGGTCATTGTTTGCACAGGGACACCTCTGATGAGCGTTCCAAGGCTTGCCAGGGTGTCGGCACTGGAAATCTGTCATTGAAACACCATCATGTTGCAAAATAGCTTTGCAAAAGCCCATATTTAATGCAATGTCCTTACATGTCCAGATGCTAATATCATGTTACATGTAGTGTACACTTACGGAAACTCCTGAACTAATGATGCTCTGCACAAGGGCATTCGCTTGGCCCCTGTCCCAGCCGCTTACAGTACTGAGTGTAGAAAGTGCAGCATTTATGGTCTTAGGGTCAGCCGAGTTTATCTGACCCACGGATAGACCAACACTCTGGCTGCCCAATGCTGCAATGGTGTCTGCAGTTACAGTTGGGAACTTTTTCACAAGCACTGCTGAGACCTGAGGGAAGAGAAGGATTATGGGTAATCTCATGCTGCTAAGTGAGCAGGTAAAACAGATTTGATCACATTGATTGATTACCACTGGATCAATTCCTGTGCAGTTTCTGATGGTTTGCAGGACGCTCGTGCTTTCATTAACTCCAAGAGATTCAAACATAGTAGAAGGAGCTCGGCACAGCAGCGCCTTTGGTAAGCTATAAGCACAGGAAAACAAATCAGTAAACAGTATTTATTACAGACACACAGTTTCATAGTTCATTGTAGAGCCAAATCCTAACCATGGGGACCTGAATATTTTCAGGGCTTTTGCTTCTCATGTCTCTGAAATCTCAACATGTTAGACTGTCTATAGCCCCAAATCAGAAGAAAGTTGGAATGGTATGGAAAATACAAATTTAAATGAGCACACAGTGTTCCTTACATTTCCTTTACATTCACTTTTATTTATAAGATATTTCATGTTTTTTCCTGCTCAACCTCATTGATAATAAACATCTATTCCTGCATTCCAGGCTCAACACATTCCAAGTTGGGACGAGGGCAATTTAGCTAGTAATGAGAAAATAAATAAATACATAATGCTGTGATTTCAAACAGGTAATTGTAATCATGATTTGGTCCAAAAGCAGTATCCACGAAAGATACTTTCAGTATTTAAGGAGTAAAGATGATCAGAGGATCTCCAGTTTATCTCCAAATGTGTGAGAAAATGATTGAAATGTTTAAAAACAGTGTTCCTCACAGAAAGATTAGAAGAGATTTCCATATTTCTCCCTCTGCAGAGCATAATATCATTACATGTTTCAAGGAATCTGGAAGAATTTCATAAAAAGCCTAAACTGAAGAGGGGTGATCTCCACTCCCTCAGACAGCACTGCATCAAGAACCGTCATTCATCAATAGCTGATAGAACCACATGGACAAGAGATTACTCTATCAAACCTTTATAAAGCTCTACAATACATAGGTACATTCACAGATACCACTTAAAACGTTACTGTGCTAAAAAGAAGTCTTATTTTATAACCATGTGCAGAAGCGGCATCGGCTTCTGTGAGCTCGGAGGCATCTGGGATGGACCATCATACAGAGGGAACAGGGACTGTGATCAGACCCATCAGTATCACAGATCTTTTTTGGACCAAAAATGAAAAAAGGACCATGCAGACAGTTATGAGGAAAAAGTCCAAAAGTCAGGCTCTGTCATGGTTTGGGGTTGGGTCAGGGCCCTTGGTAAAGGTCATTGCAGAAAAGTACACTGGGATTTTAGAGCAACATAAGCTGCCCTCAAGACGACATCTTTATCAGGGTCATCCATGCATTTATCAACAACACAAACACAAAACAAAACCACATGCTTATTATTATTGGAGGTCAAATATTCAGGTCACAAAGTATTAACAGCAGCAGGTGTGCAATACGAACATATAATATCCCAAAACAAACAGGTACCTCTGAGATCTCAGGAAAATTAAAGTAAACCTCAACCCAAAGTTTCAAAGTATACCCGAGTGGGGGGAGGGAGAGAGACCTCTATAGAACCAGTCTACACAAGATGTGCAGAGAATTAATAACTATTATTCATAATTATATGCCTTTGTTTCATATATATTGCTCCATAGTCCATATTTAGTATTTAACTTAAACCCAAACTTGTGGTAAAAAATAACAAAACTTGCATAAAAATCCATTAACTGAAGCTTAGCATATATGCTTTAAAATGAACTTAATTAAGGTAAACATTTAATTACTTCCTTACATTCACACGCACAAAACATAGTGCAATTGGCGTTCGGCACCATTAGAAGTACAGTAAACAACATAAAATGAGGGTAATAACAACACACAGCTGTGCCTCAAAAAAAAAAGTAGACACGTGGTCTTCTGTACCAAGCCAGTAACTCAGGCTTAATGGACATCTTCTATAGAACAAAATTTCAGTAAATAAAACAACCTACTCTGTGAATAGCTAACACAGTTAATTTAAAAGTCATCCCGACTGGTTTACAGCAACGAGAAGGTCCAGATATCATTTTACTGACTACATACGCGCTAATTACACAAAATGGCGGCTACAACTCACCGAGGCGACCTCTCCCTAAGTTCCAAGTTCAAACTTCGCACAGCTCAACATCTACAAGTCCTCGAGGATATATTGAGTTTATCTCGCGGAATTCTTCTTTTTTCCAGTGCTTACTCAGCACAGCAATATCAACAACAACGTAGAGAAAAACCAAGGCAAAAACACTTCCCACTAATGCGATTTAGTAAGCTAGTATTTAGTAAGTGGCGAAACATGGAAACTACATCTTAATGAACTTGTTCAAGTACAACATGCATTACATTAGGGCATGAAAGGGGCTAAATGAATAGCGTTACAAAAAGCATGGCTGGGGAAGAAGAGGGTACGGGTACTGGACTGGACTGCCTGCAATGGACAATGGGAAATATGCAAAGCAGACGACCCCGTACTGTTACACATCTTAAGACGTGTTGATAAAAGGAATGGCAAATTACAAAATGGTAAATGCTTTACTGTCCCAAATTATTTCCGACTGTGTTGCAGGCCTGAAATGTTTATTAACATTATTATTGTCTGCAATGAAATAAAAGTACAAACGAAATGTAAGAAACACTGTGTCTCTGTAATGACTTTAAATGCTTTATTCCTCCTGCAAACATTACAGTAGGCCCCATGCACCGGAGCATGATGGGATTTCAGAGTTACGGTATGTAACAGGGTTGTGTGATATCTGTTACCTGAGCGGGCTGAACCTAGGATTGTAGGTTTGTAACTGGGTTGTGTAGTACTGCAGGACTGTGTCTGGAATATTTGGGTTGTTAAACAACTGAAGATTAGTTGGATTCTCCAGGAACAGGCTGATCTAATGACAAAAATCACAAGCATTAAACTGTCGGGCTAAATGTACACAGTTAAAAGTGTGTGTCTTTTTATGAGTGGTTATAACGGTTACATTGGTTGTTCCAAAAGACTGGAAGTCAGAGATGGTCATGAAGCTGATGAACACTCCAATGTTGTCAGCAAACCAGGAAGTGGAGTTCAGAACGGGATCTGTGGCATTATAACAGTGGGGAGTGCCACCTACAGGACAAAGAGGTACACTATTTTAGCTTCAGTAAGAGCTTCATCTTATAATTCAGGGTTTAGCCCAGAAGCACTGGGAGCAAGTCAGGGCATTAGAATCTGACACCAGGGGGCAATCTAGAGTAACATGTCCACCTAGTTACACATTTTCAAAAGAGGATTGGAGGAAACTGTATCAAACAAAGGAAACAGACAGCAACCAGAGTTGATCCTGGTCACCAGGACGTTCTCTGGTACCCACACAGGTACATACACAGACAAACTAAAAACAAGTTGAGGTCACCCTTACCTGTGCTCTTCAGGTAACCCTTTATTCTGCTGTATACATCAGCTCGGGTGAGATTAGCTGTAAAATTGAAGTTGCTCCCGAGGAAAGACACTCTGCACACACGAACACAAATACAAAACCATTCTCTACAGATCCAGCAGACAGGGGGCATCATTTGTGCTCAGAGCAAACACTCACATTTTCCTGTATGACAAACAGGAGGCGATAGTGAGCTGGGAGGAGTTGACCATTTGGGGGCTGAGGAAGGGCAGGTAGCGAACCAGGCTAGCATCAAACCACTGATTCACCTCAGCCGGGGATGATGCACCAAGAGCACGAGGCCAAACACATTCCAGTGTCTGTCTGGCCAGATCTCGGGGTGGAACTGGTTCCTGTTCAAAAAAAAGATGGTGTGAGACAATATTTACAATACTGACAAAAAAATAACGCTCCCAGATAGAAATGTGGGATTTTGCTTGCAAATGCTCTCGGCTTGCAGTTCTTTCTCAGGCAGAAATGTAAATGATTACAGGTATGGTCTGATTAATAGCCACAAGAGGGTGAAAAAGGGCAAGGGCTTCCCCTATAGTGCTGCCCTATAAACAAGGCTCTCACACACAGTGAACAGTGATCCACCGACACAAATGTGGAACAAGAAGCTCCTACAGTTTCATTATCCACCATCCAAACACAGGGGGCATCTTCAACTACCACCCCCTGTCTCTGTCTGCCCGGACCATTTTATCCAGGGGCTTAGCGGAAGGATGTTTTTTTTAAAACACCTTTCGTTTGTCAGTGGTGTCACGAACAAGACACTGGACTGCTACGGACTGAAACCATATTTCTTTTAGTGATGAAATCCAGGTTCTGTTTGGGTTCTGATGACAGTCGGGTTCGAATATGGAGGCTCGTGGTGAGTGCTTCAAATATTGCCTTTGCTGTGGAGGGACACACTGCCAAACACGGACAAACTGCTGGTGCGATGATCTGGGGAGCCATTGCATATGACAGTTGGTCAGTGACTAGTAGTGATGTGTGGGATATGTGCAGGGCATCCTGCAGTAACATGTGTAACCTCTCATGGCTTCAAACTGACACTTCAGCAGGATAATGCTCGCCCACAAACACCAAGAGTTTAACAGGAATGTCTCCACCAGATTTATCACCAATTGAGCATTTATGGGACCAACTATGAGTGTGCAGGATCTACAGGCCCAGCTGTAACATCTGTGGGTAAATGTGGCACAGGATAACAAACTGAACCTGTAGTCCTCCATACCCAACCATACCTCATCTTGTAGCCAGGCTAGAGGCGGCCTAACAGGGTCACTACAGCCTCCTCAGCTTAAGTTCAGTTGTACAGTTTTCCCAATAAACCTATCCTTTCTCTCTAATATTGTAATCACTTACATATCATCATTACATTCACACATATAAAGATTCATTGCTGGATCCAGACGTACCGTCTCCAGGTACTGTTTGGTTCTGTTGTAGTTGTTCAGAAGTGTGCAGAGGTCAGAGCCACTCACTGTGGTTGTTCCATTCAGAATCTCTCTCAACTCCCCTGTAGAGATGGAGCTCAACAACTAGAGGACATGGAGAAGAGACCAAACACTCAGAGACAATTCAGCTTTCTGGTGGCTCTCAGGACTTCAAACCGAGCATAAACCAGGGTTTCATTACTGAATACATGACTGCAATATAATGTAGCAATACCTCTGGCTGTCGGTCGGCTGGAATCATGGCCAGGAAATTACTCAGATCAGGAAATCCAAAACTAAGGAAGAACTGTTTCAGGAACACAAAGAAACTTCCTCCTCCGTAGCAACGTGTAGAGTTTGAGCCTTTGGAACAGGACACAGAATAAAATCTAATGCAAAATATAATTATAACCAATACAATCCTGTTACACATACCTGGTACACCAAACAGACACACACACACACACACACACACACACCTACCTTTGTTCTTGAAGTAGTCCTGTGTGTAAATGAAGATGCCGTTGGACTGCGTTGTGGAAAGGGTGCTGCTCACAATATCAAGTCCTTTCAATCTATAACAGTTATAAAAAAGTGAATAAACTAAAAAAAACCAAACCGCCTAAGGGGTGTGTGTGTGGATATGTAATGCATTCACTCACATCTCTCTGTACAAGTCACAGCTGATGTTCAGGGGGATGATGGACAGGGTGGTTGTACTAACTCCAGGAAGGAAGAGTCGGAGATTTGTCTGGACCCAACGGGCAACATCTTGTGGGTTAAAAGTTTGGAGACGAGGTGCCAGAGTCGTCAGAACCATACTCAGGATGGTGTCTGATGCTGCTAGTGGAAGGCTAGTCAGGTTCATCTGGAAACACACAACATCACCATGTAGCCTGGAGAAAATCATAGGCAATTTGGTTCCATAATGCAACGTGAATAGGCACCTGATCTGCGCTCTGCTTAAAGGCAACAAAAAAGCTCTCGATTTGGTTCAGATCTGTAGGCAAGATCACACTGCCTATCACCTCACGAAGTAAAGAAACATTTCCCAAAACGCCTGACTCATTCTTCAGGATCAGCTGGACCTTCTGCTGACTGGACAGTAAGTCTAAAATCGCCCACTGCAAAACAAAACAGGAATGTATCACGTATCTAATTATCTGAAACACATTCCAAGGTCTGAGGAGAGCAGAGAACAACTCCTAAAACCTGTTTTTGGAAAATCTGATAGTAACTACTTGTCACAATACTAGAGGTCTGCTGTTACTCACGCTGGAGAAATCTGCATTTATCCTTTGCAGCTGCTCCAAGGTGGCAAAGACAGAGAAGTTCCCAAAGTTCTTTTCAAGCCAGTTACGACTGCTGGAAGTGTTAACAATGCAGCCAGGATCTGAAACGATCACATATCATCACAGCAGGAAATCAGAACATTAGAGTCCCTGAGAATCCTTAGTCATTTCATATATGTAACCAAGACAATATCAATTTGCTTTTCACAAATCTTTTTCATTCAAAATATTCATTCTGTCTTTACCTGGCTGGTCACGTCTTCTTTAAGAGGAAAGGAAGGATGAAGGAACTGAAGATGGTCTGCTTTTGTTTCTCAGAAATGGGTCCCCTGTGGCTGTCTTAGAGCCTCCACCCTAGATTGGATAGATCACACTTTGTCAGTTTTTCCCATTTTGATTTTTGTCAATTCCCATGCACTCGCCAAAGTGGAGCTCTCCTCATGCAGACTTACACAATTCTGTAGGTGGTCACAGCTAAAGTTCTTGGAAGCGAAAATGGAAAGAGCGTCAGAGGAAACTGATGACAAAAAATGGTCTGAGCCTTGTCCAGAACCACTGGGTAACGAATGCAGCATCGATCAGCTGGGCAGCAGTGAAGTTGTTGATTTTGACTTCTACAAGCGCATCTAGGACATGTGGGTCAGCAAAGACAGTCTGCGAAAGAGAACCACGGACTTTCAGTGCACAATTCCAACAAAAAATTTCTTATTCCTGATTAACTTTACTTACCCTGTTTGTGAGAACCTTATCCAGAGCTTCATCCAGTGGTGCTGCAAACCTTTGGAAGAAAAGCTTCCAAACATCTTTGGTGTAGTTAACCGGATATTTTGCACATCAGCAGGGTGACCAGATCATCCGACGACAGAACAGCAGCCTTCGTCAAAAAGACAGAGAAGTTAGGAACCTTCTGTGCAGGAGAACCAGTTTCCGTCTGCTTCATCTTTTTATCAGTAATTATGCGCTGCAGTTGAAATGAACAGAGCTAATCCAACCGATCAAATAATCAATCTGTCACCTTGGTGAAAAACTGACACTGGCATCCAAAGTTTAAAATATATTTAAAATATATAGAACATGCAGGACTCACCACTTGAACAAGCATAGCCAGGGATACTGAAGTTGCACAGTAACTGATGAAAGATTTTTTTGGCTGTGGAGGCAAAACAACATGAATTACAGCTCTTAATTTTTATTGTAGTAGCGTAGTATCAACATACATATTTAAAATAGGCTTCAGCATTATCCACAGTTTCAGGGACCTGAGGGAAGTCTTAGAAATCATCTCCTGTGGATAACAAGGGAAATCTTCATTTTCACTTTCAAACACTTAATGCTTACTGTCTTACAAGGTGACACTCAGTGGTGTTTAATGGGAGGGGTAATGATGCTGCCAGTAGTGTTTGTATGGGTGTGGTGTTGCCAGTGGTAGAGAACACAATGGTGGTAGTGCTTGCTGCTAGGTGGAGGTTTCCCAGTGGTCACAGTATTGTTACTGGTAGGTTTCACAGCAATAGTGGTGTTGCCAGGGGTAGGTGTTTCCCAAGGGTTGTGATAACTGCCAGTGATAGGGCTCTCCCAGTGGTTGGTGTTGCCTAGTGGTAGGGCTCCCTGTGGTGGTGTTGCCAGCAGTAGTGATTTTGCCAGTGGTAGAGCCCCCCTGTTGTGGTGGTTTTGCCAGTGGTAGAGCTCCCTGTGGGTGGTGTTGCCAGCGTTAGAGCCCCCTGTTTGTAGTGGTTTTGCCAGTGGTAGGGCTCCCAGTGGTGGTGTTGCCAGTGGTTAGGGCTCCCAGTGGTGGTGTTTGCCATGGTAGATCTCCCCAGTCGTGGTGTTGCCAGTGGTAGAGCTCCCTGCAGTGGTTGGTGGTGTTGTCAGTGGTAGAGCTCCCATTGGTGGTGTTGTGACTGGTAGAGCCCCCCTGTTGTGGTGGTTTTGCCAGTGGTAGGGCTCCCTGTGGTGGTGTTTGCTAGTGGTAAGAGCTCCCCTGCGGTGGTGGTGGTGTTGGCAAAGTTAGTGTTCCCAGTGGTTGGGTGGCATGGCATTGCCAGTGGTTAGAGCTCCCTGTGGTGTTGACATTGCCAGTCGTAGAGCTATCTGAGGTGGTGTTGATTGTACCTGCATTCAGACAGAATGATGAGGATCATGTCAGACGGATCATCCGGCAACACTTCAGACTGGCGGTGGTGGTTTTTTGATGATGCGAGGGTATTTTCTTTGGCACACTTTATAACCCCAAACTACTTCTGGGTATCTGGGAAGCCTAGGTTCACCATCTCATCTCACCGCCTCCCTCTGCTGGCCAAACAAGTTGGCGCAGTTGTGGGTTGTGAGAATTACTATACATTCTTTTTTCTATTTTTGATGAGAATCATGTTAAAATTGTTCATGACTGTCTTGTTGCATGCTCAATGAATCCAGGTAAGAAAATCCAAGAAGTTGAATCTGTTCATCTGGACATAGATTTTTGTTGGAGAAACGTTTCGTCACTCATCTAAGTGACTTCTTCAGTCTCAGCAGTTGGAATACTTCCCCAATCTTATATACAGCACCTCTGCATAACGACTGGTACCAGCACCATTGCATAACAATGGGGACCGGTGATCAGTTTTAAATATGCAGATTACCATAGCCATTAACGACAATGGCCACATGTGCCATTCACACAGGATTGGGGAAGGGCTGGCGATGGTTATCCGAACTGGGCCTTTGTCAAAGCCGGTAAGACAGACACCCAAACAGTGCTCCAGCAGATCGAGCAGATCGACGAGAGGAGAACAACAACCGCAGTCTAAGCGTTAAACCAGTGGGTGATTCCATATGTGGCAGGAAACATCGGAACAATGAGACGCATATTTGCCAAAACACCGCGTCTCAGTGGCTTTCAAACCCCAAAAAACACCTATGCCAGAAACTGGTCCCCCAGCACAAACAGAGTAATGTAGTGTACGCTGTTAAGTGCCGGGAGGATTGCCGGGAATTGTACATCAGGGAAACCAAACAGCCACTGGTGAAACGGATGGCACAACATAGAAGAGCTACCTCATCAGGTCAGGACTCTGCGGTTTACATTTACAACATTTAGCAGACGCCCTTATCCAGAGCGACTTACAATTGGTACAATCTTACAATCCAAGTAATTGTATGTTAAGGGTCTTGCTCAAGGACCCAACAGTGGCAGGTGGTTTACACCCACCTACAGGCCAGTGGCCACTCTTTCAAGGATGAAGACGTGCAGATCCTTGATAGGGAGGAACGATGGTTTGAACACAGAGTAAAAGAAGCCATTTTTGTAAAAAAGGAACGTCCATCCCTGAACCGAGGAGGGGGTGTCAGAGTACACCTCTCACCATCTTACAATGGAGCCATTGCAGCCCTTCCCCAATCCTGTGTGAATGGCACACATGGCCATTGTCGTTAATGGCTATGATAATCTGCATATTAAACTGATCACCGGTCCCATTGTTATGCAATGGTGCTGGTACCAGTCGTTATGCAACGTGCTGTATATAAGATTGGGGAAGGATTCCAACTGCTGAGACTGAAGAAGTCACTTAGATGAGTGACGAAACGTTTCTCCAACAAAATCTATGTCCAGATGAACAGATTCAACTTCTTGGATGTTCATGACTGTGTTACATTACCAATCTGAAATATAGATTACCTGGTGCGCAGTGTATATAGGGGGCATACATCTGTCATGAGCCTTTTATAATGGAATGGAAAGAAATACTGGAATGACTTAAGTAATTTACTACCATAATAAATTACAAATGTATCATTGCAGAACATTTCTACAGTTATGATGGGGAAGCACATTAGTGAAAGTAAAATATTGCTTTTAGAGAACTTACTAGTAGTGGGGGTGGTGGTGATGGGAGATGCTATGGAGCTGGTAGTGGGAGGTGCTGTGGTGGTCACAGCTGCTTTGCCTCCGACCAGGCCGATGTTCAGGGTGTTCAAGTCAGACTGGAACTGAAGAGCCACCCAGGACTGGACCAGTGTGGTGTTCTCATAGATTTTCAGATCAGGGAGGTTCACCCCCAGCAGACCTTTCACCGTACTCACGTTCAGAGCCTGAGAAGAACACAAAGACTCACATTACCATTATTATTTTTAAATCAAATTCCCAAAATATGCCAGCTCATCTTCGTACCGTCACCACACTGGGGTTCAGAGTAAGGAAGGTGGTCATGTCCATGCTGATGTGTTGTGTAGAAAGTGTTTGTATGTCTGCCAAAGGAGCTCCACCTGCACATGCCGATGTTTTATTAAGATGGTAACACATTGGCCATGTCATCATGTGTAAGTGTGTATGAATGAGCTCCTTACCCAGGTACGGACTGATGAGTGAGAAGTAGCTGTTGGCCTTGGTGGTGGAAGAGCTGAAGGCCATCTTGACGATGGAGTACAGGGCAGCTTTCTGCTCAAATGTGCATGAAGTTAATTCCAGAGCGTTTGCATTCCTGCAGAGAGAAAACCAAAATCCAGATGTTCAGGTGCAAACAGTCAGGATGTGTGGAGAGGCAGATATATGGATGGATGTCTTCCATAGCTGAGGAACTTTCTGGAACTTATTGAAAAGTGGTACTATAGCACCCGACTCATCTGGGTGGCAAATTTTCAGTACCATGGGGATGATTCAATCTGGCACCATAAACATGCCTATGCAGGGACTGTGGTAGCCTAGTGGGTAAGGTACTGGACTATGGACAAGAAGGTCTAGGGTTCAAATCTCTGCCAAGCTATGACTGTAACAGTTGCAATTGAAAAAAAAAACTGTATTAGTTGTGAGTCGCTCTGGATAAGGGCATCTGCTAAATGCCTAGATGTAGTTGTGGTATTTTCCCAGCTCTCTCCTCATTAGCTCAGCAGAGACACAGAAGGGGTGATGATCCTATCCATTAGTCTGGCAATAACAACTTGGTCACTCAAGACTTTACACCTGCCCATTTTCTCCCACATTCAACATGTTTACTATACACATATCCATTAATATATCCCACACCTTAGCGTGCACTTAGTCGCGTTATCATCAATGTTTTTAGCTTAATATTCATTTTGTTTTGGCTCATTGGTGTACATGTGTATGTGTGAGAACTTACTTCAGGCTGTCAGAAGTGATGTTACTCAGTATGCTAGCGTCCAGAGAACAGAGGTTGGAACCGATTGCGTCAAGTTCAGGAGTTCCCAGCGTGTTTCCCGCCACGATCAGATACCTGGTGATCACAGCTTTACTCTACAAAACATACAAAATGCTCATTTTAGGAAAAAAAAACAATGCTCCAGACCACTGTCCTCAACTGCTCAGGATCCTGATCCATGTTCTTATATCCTGTACCTTATTTGCTTCCCAGGCTCCATACTTTGACTCCATCAAAGAGGACAATGTGTCAATCGTGGTAATGTTCCACTTGTTGATGTCATCAATTGACGCCTCACGAGATGTAGATCCCAGAAGCTGCACCACACTGTCATTAAGGCCTGATGGGTAAATCTACAACATGTGCAAATCAAACAGCTCTTAGTACCTACCATGTAACACACCATCCAAGAAACAACACAGTTAAATACAGCTAAGACTGACCTGGTTTAATTTGCTCAGAATGACAGCTTGCAAGCTGGAGTCCACCACTTTAGTAGTGATGGATGCCAGATTGTCCTTTAGGACGGTGTTGTCCAGACAGGCCTCAAACTGGGCAGTGTCATAGCCCATAGGGAATGATTCATCAGCGATTTTTGTTGCTGTGATGTTTTCTGTAGTGCACCCTGTAAGGAAAACAAGTAAATAAGCCTAAACCTGCATCTAAATATTTATAACTTCAATGTGGAACAGACAAAACCTAGCATGTCAGTGTGTTTCGAAAGGAATGTTCTGATACCAATAGAACGCTTGAGTCTGAAGTTCGAGTTGCATTCAGTGAAGAATGCTTTTAGCTTCTGTACTGACGTCTTCTGGCTCCTCTGGACTGGAAGGAAATACTTCAAAAATGTCTTTTTGATGCTCTTTAATGACACAAACACACAAAATTAATTACAAGCCACACCAGCATGTGCAGTACATGTACAGAACTATTTTACATACAGTCGAAATTTTGCCCCAGATATCTCGTTTGAAGTATAGAGGTAGATTGCCCATCGTCAGCAATGTCTGCTGGTTCCATGTAGAGGGGTCACTGTTTGATGAAACAGAAACATCTATGAGACTCTATATTTCCACTTGCATTTAGTCATTTAGCAGGTTCTCTTATCCATAGAGACAAACAACTGATCCAGTCTGTTACAGCTGAGGCTGCTAGTTCCCCTCCACACCTGCAGAGGTCGCTCTCACCCAAGTATTAATTATTGGTTGCTCACACGACTCATGGCCATCTTTGTAAACCATGTTTATTTGTTACTCGTTGCGAAGTGTTGTATTTACCATGCAGTACATTTCCGAGCATTTTGTTAAAGTTTTATGATGCAGTGTAGCCTCTACCTTGAACGTAATCTCGAACAATTTTGTTCAGACGTGGTCAAGATCCACTTTGTGATATCCCGGGTAAAGTTAAACTTTGGGCTACCGCACTATAGGCACAAGATGCTTCACTGCAGGATTGTAATCAATTCTATGCTGTGTTTAAGATGGTGTTTGATCACCCGTGTGTGGAAAGAGATGTTGGGAATCTACTTTGCGAAATCCGACAAAGGGGCCGTTCTGCGGCCAACTATGCATTGGAATTTCGCACTTTAGCTGCCAGGAGCGGATGGAGCAAACCTGTGCTTCGGACAGTATTTCGGAGAGGGCTGAGAAAGGACTTACAAGGAGTAATGGCCTGCCGAGGCCATTTTTCTTCCCTGAATCAATTTATTCTGACTGCTATCAAGTTGGATCAAGTACTTGGAGAGAAATATCGTCACTGTCTGCAGACTTCCAGGGAGTCATCCTCACATAGTGAGGGATCTGCTACTGATCCTATGGACATCAGTCAGGCTAGACTGAGCCCGGAGAACCTTTGTTTTTACTGCGGTCTGGCAGTTCATATGCGTGCTACTATTCAGCAACCTTCCATATGCAACACTATTAGGATCCGTGCCCTGCCCCCAGTATTCTTTTGGTTTGTTTTGCGGCGATTGTGGGTGCGGACTACATTACCCACAATTCGCTGCAGGATCCATGATGGCCGCGCCCTGATGTACGCCAGCTGAATCGTGTTGCCGTCAGACATTTTCATTGGTTTTGATTTGTTAATTGATGCTGGGCGCGGCTGGGGAGTTTGTATGCAAACTCCCCTGTTTCTCCAGTCGTGTCACGGTAGCATTACTTTGCGTTTTGCGAACGTTATGGTTGCGAGTTCTCGTTTCATGCCAAGCCTTGTTCTTTGTCTATGCTATGCTACGCTAGCGCTACACGCTCTAAGCTGCGCCACGCCATGCCACGCCAGCCAGTAGGAATTATTTTTGTGTGTCTGATTTATGGACTAACCTCTGGATTACTTGTGTTTGCGCCGCCGCCGCCCAGAGACTTTCCCTTTTTGCGACCGGGTCTGTGTTATTACTGGACTGCAAACTCTAGCCCGGCCCATTAGCCTAGAGTCGACTAATGGTTTCGGCTCCCATGCGAGGTTTTGTTTCCAGATCTCAAATCTGAGTTATTGCCTGTTCATTTAGTTCTCTGTCTTTGTTGTTTGGTACCTGGCATTTTTGTGGACAATAAATATGCTTTATTTTTGTCCAACTGGGACCTGCAATCTCGTCTGCTTCTGACCTCACAGCCCTGACAGAATGCTGCCGCAAGACCCACAGACGGCAGGTCCCAGGTTCCCCCGCAGTCCCTAGCCCGCAGGTCATCGGGGAATTCGGTCTAGTACCAGGACCAGGCCCGCCCAGGGCGTGCCCCCTCCGGGGACTTTCTAGAGGACCTGCCTCACTCTTGGGACCCCCCCAGAGCACACCCTCACCCACCGGTGTTCGTTCAGCGAGGAGGCCATACGCAACATCCTGCCGCTCCTGGAGACCTTGCAGTTCAGTATATGAGCCGCCAGCACCGCTCAACTGGTGTCCCAAGCCCGCTAGCCCCTTTTACAGGCCTCCTGCACCTCTCAGCCTCACAAATGAGCTGCTAGCACCACGCAATTCGGCATCAGGCTTAGCTAGCCTCTTTTCTGAGCCCACCACACGGTTTAGCCCTGTTAATGAGCCGTTAGCATTGCTTAGCCCCTTTTGTGCGCGTGCTAGCCCTGTCTCAGAGTTCACTGTGCCAATTAACCTCACCACTGAGCCTGCTAGTCCTAGTCACCAGCACCTTCCAGCCTTGCGCCCTGTCTCGTCAAGCCTGTGTCCGATTCCCACGCGCATACTCATTTGGCCCTTGAGCCCAGAGTCATACCTAGCCCCGTCACTGCGCCCCGCAGTCAGGTAGAAGCGCCATGTAGTGGTGTGTCCGGGAACGCGGTGTCTCCTAGTTTCGTGGCTGGGCACGTCGCCCCGACCTCCACCTCACGGGCAGTAGCGTCTGCCCCTGTGCCAGCACCGCGGTCGTCCACCCTTGTGCCTGTGCAGTGGTCGCCCACCTCTTTGCCTGTGCCGCGGTCGTCCGCCTGTGCCTGCGCCGACATCTTCAGCTCCTGTGCCAGCGCCGAGGTCATCAGCTCCTGTGCCCGCGCCGAGGTCGTCAGCACCTCTGCCAGCACCCAAGTCGTCAGCTCCTGTGCCTGCACCGAGGTTGTCAGCCTGCTGCTCCGTCAAGTCCAGTATGGCTGTCCCGGGGGCCGTCAAGTCCCGCCAGGCCATCCCGGGGGCTGTAAAGTCAAGAGAGGCTGTCGCGGGGGCCGTCAAGTCCCGAGAGGCCTTCCCAGAGGCCGTCAAGTCCCGAGAGGCCTTCCCAGAGGCCATCAAGTCCCAAGAGGCCTTCTCAGAGGCCGTCAAGTCCCGAGAGGCCTTCCCAGAGGCCATCAAGTTCCGAGAGGCCTTCCCAGAGGTCCCGATTTCCAGAGGGAATTTCCCGGAGGTCCAGTGTTCCAGAGAGGTCTCCCGGGAGGCCCGCAGTTCCAGTGGGGCTGTTCCAGAGGCCCACATTTCCAGTGGGGCTTGTCCAGAGGTCCGCAGTTCCGCAGGGGTCATCCAGAGCTCTACGTCCACCACCATGTCCGCCCCCAGGACCCCCGAGGGACCCACCTTGCCATCGGTCCAGACCAGCCTCCCACCACCCACCCGTGTCAGGTGACTTCGCCCCAAGAGGAAACCTCCGGACCTGTGCATGCACCCCTCATGCACCGAGGATGGACTCCTTGGGGGGGGTATTGTTTGGATCCGTGCCCTGCTCCCAGTTTTCTGTATTGTTTTGTGGCGATTGTGGGCGCGGACTACATTACCCACAATTCACCATGGGATCCATGATGGCCATGCCCTGATGTATGCCAGCTGAATCGCGTTGGCGTTGGATGTTTTCATTGGTTTTGTTTTGTTAATTGCTGCCGCGTGCGGTTGGGGAGTTTGTATATAAGCTCCTTGTTTCCCCAGTCGCGTCGCGGTAGCATTACTTCGCGTTTTGCGAACGTTATGGTTGCGAGTTCTCGTTTCATGCCAAGCCTCGTTCTTTGTCTATGCTATGCTACGCTAGCGGTATGAGTTCTAAGCCATGCCATGCCACGCCATGCCAGCCTGTGGGATTTATTTTTGTGTGTTTGATTTATGGACTAACCTCTGGATTACTTGTGTTTGCGACGCCGCTGCCCAGAGACTTTCCTGTTTGCGACCGGGTCTGTGTTATTACTGGACTGCGAACTCTAGCCCAGCCCATTAGCCTAGAGTCGGCTAACGGTTTGTTTTTCTTGTGCTGCTGTTTTAATTCAGCTACCACCCCAGGTTTTATTTCACTGTGTTTACCTCGGTTCAATTGCGTTCCATTTTCGGTTTTGGCTCCCATGCTAGTTTTTGTTTCCAGATCTCAATTCTGAGTTATTGCCTGTTCATTCCTGTTAACATCCCTGTTAAGGAATTGACACTTTCTTCGTTTAAATCTTAAATAATACTTAATCGACCGGTACCAGTTTGTTCATATAAATAATCTAAGGTATAAGCTCTCAAAAGTGAAGCATGGCATGCCTCAAGGGTCAGTGCTTGGCCCGCTTTTATTCTCTCTGTACATGCTGCCACTAGGCTCAGTTATTCGTAAACATGGCATTAATTTCCACTGCTATGCAAATGATGCACAGCTGTACATATCGGCCAAACCAAATGACAACCTTTCAATCAACAAAATTGAGAACTGTGTAAAGGAAATAAAAGATTGGATGTCATTTAATTTTCTCTTACTTAAAACTGAGGTTTTATTAGTGGGACCCAAGGCTGTGAGAGACAGGTTGGCTACATCTATTCTAAATCTAGATGGCTGTCCAGTATTGACCAGTCCATCTGTAAAAAACGTAGGTGTCATATTTGATTCAGATCTCTCCTTTGAAGCACACATTAGCAGCATCACTCAAATTGCTTTCTTTCAATTACATAATATCGCTAAACTTAGAAATATCCTCTCTTTTAATGATGCAGAGAAACTGGTTCATGTGTTTATAACCTCAAGATTGGATTACTGTAACACCTTACTTATTGGATGCTCTAGTAAATCTATAAATAAACTTCAATTAGTTCAGAATGCAGCCGCCCGTGTGCTAACTTGAACTAGAAAATTGATCGTATCACTCCTGTTCTATCATCACTGCACTGGTTACCAGTTAAATTCTGCAATGATTACAAAATACTTCTTATAACTTATAAAGCTCTACATGGCCTGGCCCCACATTATCTGAGTGAACTCTTAGAGTTTTACAATCCAGCTCGTCTACTTCGGGGGAAAGGCTTTCTCATACATGGCCACCCAACTATGGAATAAACTACCCACTTTCGTTCGAGACTCAGACACTTTCCAAAATTTTAAGTCTAGGCTAAAGACATACTTATTTACGCAGGCTTTTGACTAGATTTAGACCAGGATGCATGGCTCGGGTTACTAGGGCCAGAGTCTGGAGTCATGTTTGGCCTGCCTGCCTTGTCCGTTAGCCAGGAGTGTTGAGTGGGTGGTCTGGCTGAACTGGGCTTCGGTCCTCTTGATCTTGACTTGTACATCTGTTTTTATTACTACTTTCTCTTTAAATCAGCAGGAAATCTTCAGGAACTTCAATAAATAATGTGGTGGTGTATGCTAGTAAGATAATTGCCAGCCCAGTCCCTAGTCTGTCAATTAAAAGCTCATGTATCAGTAATGGGCAGTATGTGAGGCATGATATGCAAGTTTCTCTGAGCTTATTTTTAAGGAATAATGTAATCAATTGGATATAACATCTTAAACCAGCTGCAGAAGTGAAGAAAACAATGCATTTTCAAAGACGAATGCAAAGCTAGCTGTGGTTGTATGCAATCTCCATATAATAGCCTCAAACTAAAAGGAAAATGAAACCAAGACAATATGTTTTTCATAGGTTTTTCATAGGCAGAATAACGAGGAAGTGAAACTTGTAGGGTTTAAAAGGAGCCTGTTTGATGCTGTATTTCGGAACTCTTTGTGTAAGACTTCCCCAGATCTGAATAAAGAATGGACCTCAAACTTCTGTCGTTCTTGAGTGCTTATTCCCGAAGGGTCAAAAAGAACCTGTGAGGAGACGGAGAGGTCTACCTCAACAGGTTGCAAAGCCATTCTGAAATCGGACTCTGGAGCAGTGGAGTGACAAACTGGTCCAACAACATGGTCACCATGTTAAAGTTACAAAAACTTTCAAAAAGTCTACTCCACATAAACGGTGGAGTAGTGTCCAGTTCTAAATTCCTCTCAGGTCCTCACATTGACCACGTCAGCAACACTTTTCAAGTGAGGAAGGCACAGAAGCAGCTCTGTTTCCTAAAAACACTTGTATTTACACTGTCCATAAAGGACATGTATGGAGTAGATGGTCTCACTCACCCAAAAGAGGTGTTTCCACCTGAAAGCAGCGACTGTACAGCGGTGCTCTGTGTATCAGAAAGATCTGGACAATTCAGCATCTTATCCACAATGGACGGGTCGGAGTTCTGGATGTAGGCTGCATCCAGTGTGCAGGTCATATTACCCAGAACATCCACGTGATCCTTGGTCAGACTGTAACTCAATATACCCTATAGCAGAATAAACACCATGCAAGAAGATCACGAGGTGGAACAGGGAACCAGGTCAACAGAAAAGATAAATGTTATAGTTTAAGGTGCGAATGGTTTAGTAATGCCAAAATACCCTTAGCATTTACTACGAATTTGACTTCAAAGGTGTTTTATTCCCAGAAAATATGATGAATTATTTATTTAATTTGTATACAACTTAGTCCTACTTTATAAAACACACCATAGAACCCAAATGTTCTCAGCGTCCAAACCCAAGAACCAGCCCTTAGACATGTGATCGAACCTGCATTCCTTCCCTAAATGCTTCAGATGGTACTACCGTCCATGGGTGGAGGAGAGTAAAACATTTTATGCAGAACCATGCTGATGTAAACCATGCAACTGTAGCTATTCCCCCTTTATATCCAGTACAAAAAGGCACTAACAACTTTCACATGCTCCGTTGGGCATTTCCAGGTTCTGGAATTATTTAGTTATTCCTGTGATTTTGCATTCCTTACATTTAATAAACGTGTTACACCTTTGAAAATTAAATTTAAACTCACCCACTGACTCCTCCTTCTGTAAAGAAACCAAATATATGTATTTGTGTTTGTGTGGTACAGTGATGCATGCATGTGTTTGTTACCAGGCAGCTCTGTGCATTGTTGAACAGGATGGTCTTGGTGTTGAGGACACTGGAAAGGACAGAGAAATCTGCTACTCCCATTGTAGTGAAGTAGGACCTGCAGGACGCTTTCGGCACTTTGTCATAGCTGGAACACAAAGAAAATACAAGAAATTAACCAACAAATGGCAAAAACCTGATCATAAAAGATGAAATTAGTAGTATATTTTAATATTTGAGAAGTAAGAAGTAGTAGTTGCGTGGTGTGATGTGATAAACAAAATGATACCTCAGCAAATTAAACTACAAGTGATAATTCACAAGATGGGCAGCTTTAGGGAGCTGGGACAATAAGGTCTGACTTCTCCTAGTTTACACACCTGAAGTACAGCAGCATGTCAGAAGGAACCTCACTGAGGCTCAAAGACGTGTTGTCCTTCACATAGTTGTACATGCAGGTCAGCTGGAACACAAAACACGGAGTTACACCAGACATCCATTAAGAGAGGATCACGAAATATGGCATGTTGAAAGTCCCCACCCTCAATGGTAGATGGGTAGGTACAACTGCACCACCTCAAACAACGTACCTGAGACTCTTTCAGGACGACCTTCTTTCTTCCATCACGTGGTCTACAGGCTTTCACCAGATTTTTGACTTTAGCTTGGGAGAGAGTCTGAACTGAGCTGCAGGTGAAGCCCTGAAGTACAGATTCCGATAGACTGTGGGGACAAAAATTATTAAGCAATTGTTTTCTGGCTGTGCGTCATGGTAGACCAGCGTGCTTGAAAACTGCCAATGTCAGTAAAATGTAATTGAAAATTAAACTAATCTCTGTTTTACTCACTCTTCTGCATCTGTGTCTGCACTGGCCACAGAACCAAACAACAAGCGAGCCTAGGAATGGGAAAATATCTCATTAAACTGATGTTTTTCCACAGTAGCATCAGGAAATGATGAGTGTTGGTCACACTGGTCTCTCTCACCTGGTCAGGGTTCCAGCTCTTCTTATTAATGACGCTAACGTTAACAGTTTCCGTTGTCAGTAGAACAGGTGGGATAAATGACACCAGGGCATCTGGAACATTCGTTATAACTTTGGCTGCATCTACAGAGACAATCTGGAAGAAAGGGCGGTAGTAGAACTTCAGATCAGGATGCTCTTCTGCATTGTTTTGCTAACTACTCAGAGGGCATGGGTATAAAAAAAAACATCTACACCCATTTTTAAAACAAGTCGTTATCAAAAGGATTGGCATAATACCTTCTATGTTGCCAAGAGATTAAGGATGTTTTATTGTTTGTTCATAGGTTGTTCATATTGTTTACAATATAACTGGTTTTCCTTGATTCTCCAGTCATTAAGGAATCTGGTAGTTCCCCATTCTTCCATTAAAATTAAGTATTTTGAAAGCAAATCCATAATCTGCTACAGATTTTATTTGTATTCGGCTAGGCAAAGACAGTTCAGCTCTTCAACCGTTCAGAGCTTTTTTTTCCAGTCTCACCTATGGTTCATCTCACTCTACCTACTCATTCTGGGGTCTGGATTTTGTGGGTTCACCAAGATGGAATAAAGTGAACCCTAAAAGAAAGAACCCAAATTGCAGTTAGGACCCAAATTGCAGTTAGCTCCAAATGGAATTAGTGAACCAAAATCATGATTTAAATATATTCAAAAAGAGAGTGTGCTAAATAATGAACACTGTGCCAACAATGGCACAGCGTGGAATCGAACCCTGAACGACAGCATCAGAGCCCGTGACTTTAACCGCGAGTCCACAGCAGGACTACACATGATGTGTACACAAAAGAGGGTTTAACCTTAACTGAAAAAGCCCCGCCTAGAACGAGCTCAAAAATAGCGAAAACGGTGAATGGATAGATTAAACACGATAGCCACTAACTGTGCTTAAATAAGGGAAAGTGTGGCAAACGTGAAAGAAATCGCTCAGATAAGGAAAAGAACGATCGATATGTCTCTCTCTTTCTGTCTCTCTCTCTCTCTCTCTCTCTCTCTCTCTCTCTCTCTCTGTCTCTCTCTCTGTCTCTCTCTCTGTCTCTCTCTCTGTCTCTCTCTCTGTCTCTGCGCATGTGCTCAACCGGCAGCTCAGTAGAAAAAGAAAGTGATGACGCGCTGTGACGCAAGACTTGCCGCTCCCGAAGCGAGTCACGGTTCTACGCATGCATGCGTGAGGTACAGGCTTCAGCGTAAGAGGTGCTGGCCTCAGTACCGCACATGAGCAGTATGACATGGACGTGGAAAAGCGGAACGGGCCTGAAAGGAGACGCAATGTTCCAAATAATTAAAGCACGAGCGAGGCACCTGCATTCCACTCAAGCGCCGAGGAAACTTAAACACAAATTAAAGAAGCGGGAATGGCGACGGGATAAGAGGGAGGTGCTCCAGCCACCACAGCAGTGAATCTAAAGCCCCGAAGGGCTCCGGCGGGGCCATGATGCAGCGTAGGGGACACGGACAAAGAAACCTTACCCTGCTCTAGCGTCTAATGCCCTAGCGGTTACCTTCCGGCTTCCCAGCCGTACCGTTACTGTTCCTCTTCAAAAAAACAGCTGAAATCCCTGGTACTAGTTACTACAAAATATCACATCAGCACCCAGACAGACTCACTATTTGAGTCAGGTTTAGAGTAGAGTTTAGAATATTATGGCATGTGTGTGTTTCTGTACCTTTCGTACGAAGGTCTGCTGCAAAACCACAGGAGCTGACTGAATGTTGCTGATGAACGTTGGATTTGAGTTTAACATCAGAAGCTCATTGGGTGGGATGGTGGTCATTGTTTGTGCAGGGACACCTGTAATGAGCGTTCCCAGACTTGCCAGGGTGTTGCCACTGGCAATCTGTAAATGAAGACACCATCATGTTGCTGTTTCACAAAAAGCTACCCAGCAACATTGTAGCACATAGTGTACACTTACGGAAACTCCTGATCTAACGATGCTCTGCACGAGGGCATTCGCTTGCCCCTTGTCCCAGCCACTTACAGTACTGAGTGTAGAAAGTGCAGCATTTATGGTCTTAGGGTCAGCCGAGTTTATCTGACCCACGGATAGACCAACACTCTGGCTGCCCAATGTTGCAATGGTGTCTGCAGTTACAGTCGGGAACTTTTTCACAAGCACTGCTGAGACCTGAGGGAAGAGAAGGATTATGGGTATCTCATGCTGCTAAGTGAGCAGGTAGAACAGATTTGATCATATTGATTGATTACCACTGGATCAATTCCTGTGCAGTTTCTGATGGTTTGCAGGACGCTCATGCTTTCATTAACTCCAAGAGATTCAAACATAGTAGAAGGAGCTCGGCACAGCAGCGCCTTTGGTAAGCTATAAGCACAGGAAAACAAATCAGTAAACAGTATTTATTACAGACACACCATTTCATAGTTCATTGTAAAGCCAAATCCTAACCATGGGGACCTGAACATTTTCAGGGCTTTTGGTTCTCATCTCTCTGAAATCTCAACATGTTAGACTGTCTATAACCCTAAATCAGAAGAAAGTTGGAATGGTATGGAAAATACAAATTTAAATGAGCACACAGTGTTCCTTACCCGGGCCACTTAATGTCGATGTGCATACTTAACATTTTATTCGAACTTTGACTCCATGACTTTAGTTTCGCTCTTAGATTTATCATCTACGCCGCCCAAGGAGGTTGGGTCCCTTTTTGAGTCTTGGTCCTCCCAAGGTTTCTTCCTAGAACTAGGGAGTTTTTCCTTGCCACTGTCGCCCTAGGCTTGCTCAATTTGGGATTGGACGTAGTTATTAGGAGATAATCTAA
>JAJAGP010000882.1:225400-271974 GCA_025084515.1 Ancistrus triradiatus | reverse complement strand
AATGATAAGTCATACCACGAACCCTTCATGTACAACAAAATCGCATTACCAAAGTGGTTTGACCTCAGTGATCCAAATGATTTGCTACGTATCACCACACAATGGCGCAACACATAGCAATATCTGGAACGTTCCATATCTTTATATGACGGCAGAAATTGAATGTGCTAATGGGTGAGACGCTGGAGCAGCACAGGTGCTTGTTGCCCTGTTTGCCATCCTGCCTGCTGTTTGGCTGCTGTTATGATCCATATTTCATGAGATAGGAAGATTAAGCAGAGAGCAAAACTGTGTCACTGCAAAGCAGCTGCACGCGCAGCCTGCCGACTTCTCTGCCAGATGTTTGCCGTGGACTGCCCATTTCAGTGTCACATTAAAATGCATTTTTAAAGTGCAGGAGTGACCTCTACAAAGAAACGTACATTAAACTGCCAGTTTTTGAAGTTCACCAACCACACAGAGGCACATGTACTGTGCATTCGGAAAGTTTTCATATCTTTTCAGTTGTTTCATTTTTTTTTCATTTTATGTTGTGCTAGAATGAAACAAAACTCAAGTTGTTCACCATCATTCTGCCCTCAATTCCCCATAACGAGAAGTGAAAACAGAATCTAAGAAATGTTTGCAAATCTATTTATAAAATAGCCATTTGGGTTCCTCCAATTTCTTTCAGATGTTTCTACACCTTGACTGAGTCCAACTGTGGTAAATTCTGTTGACTGGACATGACTTTTAAAGACACACACCTGTCTATATAAGGTCTCACAGCTAACAATGCATATCAGAGCAAAAACCAAGCCATTATGAGGAAAGAACTGCCTGTAGAGCTCAGAGACAGGGTTGGATGGCAGCACAGATCTGGTGAAGGATACAAACTATTTCTGCTGTACTGAAAGTTCTCAAGAGCACAGTGGCCTCGATAATTCTTGAATGGAAGACGTTTGGAACAACCAGGACAGGACAATTCCTCACTCAGGGCTTCCTCACCAAACTACGTAATCAGGGGAGAAGAGCCTTGTAAGAGAGGTGACCAAGATCCCAATGGTCACTCTGGCTGAGCTCCAAAGATCCTGTGTGCAGATGGGGGGAACATCCAGAAGGTCAACCATCACTGCAGCACTCCACCAATCTGGGCTTTATGGCAGCATGTTCAATCTTTTCAGACAGAGAATCTTGTTTCTCACAGTCTGAGAGTCCTTTAGGTGTTTTGTTTTTGGCAAACTTCAGGTGTCTTTTACTGAGGAGAGGCCACTCTGCTTTTGTTTTGTGAAAAAAGAGAAAGGGTTGATTGTACTGATTGTAGCCCATTTGATAACATATAATTTGTTGATCTCTTTATTCCATCCATGTAAAGGGCAGGTTGGAGTTTCATTTATTGAACTATCTTCTGAGGGATATCCTACACACAACTGGTTCTGTGAGACGACCAATCAGAACACGGAGGGGGGTGTGGTTATTATGACTTTTAATGCAGCAAAAAATAGTGCAAAATTTGGTATCTATCCAACACCAAGTAAATACAGGACCAATATCGCCGATACCGATACCGACACTTTATGTAAGTACAGCAGTGTGGCATGATTTAAGGTGAATCTATCATTAGTATGATTTTGTAATTTGTGCTTTTCACTGATAATTAGTTAATCATGTACACGTTAAAACCTAGGACAGCAAAGCCTTTGGCGAATAAAAATAATTTATATTACTGCAATGATCTGAGTTCGTAGACATAAATTCTGCACATTCATAGAGAACAAAGAACACTTTAAAACTTACATCCTTCTTTCACTCAGTCAGTTTTTGTTCCGAAACAATTATATAATAACAAACCATAACTTATCTCTTTCATTGCACATGTCTGGCTTTAAAAAAATAAAGTGCACAAAATGACTACAGGAGAACAAATGTTTTAAAACAAGCTCTTCTTTCTCAAATAATAATAATAATGATAAGAAGAAGCAGAAGTTCCAGTTATAGCGTAGTACTACAGAGAGAAAAGAATCAGCAAGCAGAAGAAACAAAGCACTGTGAGCAGAGGTCGGTTTTGAGCTGAGTTGAAGGAGGAAAGTGAGGAAGAGACGTGGCAATATATCTGCCCCCAGCAAGTGGGGACAATCAAAATTTTGGAGTTCCAGCAATCTAAGCTCACTGATATGAAAGCAAGATAGAGTTTCTTGTTCAGTTGTGTGTTCAGAAACAATAAATATGAAACCAAAAAAAAATGTATTTGCCACAGTAGCGATAGCCTTCTTACACACATCACAGTTTGGCAAGGTTTTCATCTAGAACCTTTAAAATATCTCGACCGATGCCCTCCTCTTTCTCTCTGCCATGCCAGGCATATTACTCACTGCAGCCTACAAGTGTCTGCGCTCAGCGCCGCCAAGAAGTCACGTGAAACGCACCCCACCAAAACACAGCGGGGGAGCACAGTGATGCAAAAGGAGATGCAAAAGGAACGATGTTGCTCAGGCATGAACTGAACGTACAGCAGAGAAACTGAAACTAAAGTACCGATCCCATCATGCTAGTATTAGTACAAAACTAATAACAACATTGGTATCGATACTATCGATATTTGGGTCGATCTGCCCAGCCCTAATGAAATGCTCATTGCTTCGAAGACAAGCAACAACATAGAGCTGCACTTCTCTCTTTATTTAGCAGTTTTCTCTTCCGTTTGAGGGATAGTTAAGCTACTTGCTTTCGAAGCAATGAGCATTTTTCCCAACATTCAAAGGTACTGTACCTCTTCTGATTGGTCACTTCACAGGTCCAATCGTGTGTAATACTGCCCTCAAAAGACACTTCAATAAATAAATCTCCAAGAGCACTGGAAAGGGACCATAACGGGACATCACTGAGATGAGATTGAGTGATAACACATTCTCGACACATTTGCCACTTTTGCACAATTTCAAGCAACTACATAAACATACTATAAAAAGTATACAGAAATGTTTCTGCATGGCAGCTTGTTCCCATCTGATTTTACAACAAAAGTGCTACTGCTAATAGCATAATTTCCATGCGAAAAGTGCTGTCGTAGAACTTTTGTTTTTATCGCATATGACATTCGCAAATTGCATCTGCATTTACTCTCCTTCATGGCCTCTGCATATTGACGTGATGAGAACAATGGACAGAATTATTCATATTGAACATGTAGAGCTGTGCACTGCAGCTCCTGTAACCTAGATATAAGAGCCAGATGCTGGAAACAGCAGTTCCTGAAAATTTGGGCTCGAACCTGGGGCAGGTCTTGCAATGTGAAGGGTTACTGGGCAGTATGGGCAGTTGGTGGGTTTGGATCAAGTATGGAGGCCTCGTGGTGAGCTGCAATCCTGCTTTTGTTGTGGAGCGACACACTGCCCCAACTGCTGGTGTGATGACTGTCGCATACGACAGTAGGTCATGACCATTTGTACACAATCTGTCTAATTGTGGATTGGTGGAGTCCAAACTCTTTAGAGATGGGTTTGTAACCTTTTACAGCCTGATGAGCATCAACAGCTCTTTTTCTGAGCTCCTCAGAAATCTCCTTTGTTCGTGCCATGACACACTTCCACAAACATGTGTTGTGAAGAGCAGACTTTGATAGATCCCTGTTCTTTAAATAAAACAGGGTGCCCACTCACACCTGATTGTCATCCCATTGATTGAAAACACCTGACTCTAATTTCACCTTCAGATTAACTGCTAATCCTAGAGGGTCACATACTTTTGCCACTCACTAATATGTAATATTGGATTATTTTCCTCAATAAATAAATGACCAAGTATAATATTTTGGTCTCATTTGTTTAACTGGTTTCTCTTTATCTACTTTTAGGACTTGTGTGAAAATCTGATGATGTTTTGGTCATATTTATGCACAGAAATATAGAAAATTCTAAAGGGTTCACAATACTTTTCAAGCACCACTGGTATGCATATCCTCACAAGTACAACCCCCCAAATCAGAAAAAGTTACCGACTGAAATAGGGGAATTCCTTCCAGTTTTTTCTTTGAGGAACATTATTTAAAACATTTCAGTACATTGTCTCACATTTGTTGACAAACTGCCCATCTTGTTTGCTCTACAAGACTTTCGTAGATTCTGCTTTTTTAACCAAATCATTTCTCGAATACAATCACCCTGTTGACCTCACCCTGTTTGCCAAATCGCATTCATTTACGTTTTTTTACCCTCATTATTAGCCCTTAAAAAACACTGCCATATTCTTTCATTTTGCATTTTCCATATGAAAGCAGCAGCATATATAACAAAGAACAACTAATGCTTGCTTGCTTTATCACCCTCACCATCCCTCACACCGTTTAGCGTATGCCACCATCACTGCTTCTAATCTCGTAAGCAAGGGAAAATCTCCTGCTCCTGTCTTAAAAAAATAGCAAAGACACCAGCATATGTTGTGTTTTGGATGGCTGGCAGGATGCTGGTCAATTAGTAAATCCGTATAGGCGTTCCATCCATACTGGTCCAAACTGTGTTATGCTCGGGATCGTACTGGTTCTGGTTTTTTCTACAACAAACATTTCTGGCTGGTAACCGCCTGTGTGAGTATCATACCAGTGTCCCAAAGCTCAAACATATGCAGGGATTTGCTGTTTTTTTTAGCAGGGAGAGACAACCAACTGTGCCTGTCTGAGAAATTACCCTAGCTTTATCTAGCTACCATTAGCATTATCAAACCACCTTGTACTAAATGAAACACTAAATAGTTATTTGTGACTGTACTCAATGAAATGGAAAGATGGAAAAGTACAAAATATTCCTTGTACGTTGACATTTTGCTTTTTTAAAGCAGAGAACAGACAACTGACTGCATCTGTCTGAGAAATCAAATGAGTTTTATAGCACTAGCACTATTTAACCCCCTGACATTTACTTACATCTAAGCACAGACTAGGATAAGATGGAAACGCAATAAAGAAACTGGTGCACATTTACATTTATCAGCATACTGTATTCCTAAGAAAATTACATTGAATTTAGTTTCTCATCAGTCACACAGCATGACAATTTCAGCAACACCGACTCCCCATTGCGTGAAGAGTCCATGTTCGTGGAATCGTTTTGAGGTACAACAAATATGAATCTGTCATGTGCTATTCATGCTCTGTGGTTCCATTATTAATGACACTACTTGGTTCAATAAGGTGATATCTTTATATTTTAAATATATTGCTAAATAATCACACGATCACCAGCATGATTGGTACGGTGTTATGGTATGCTGGTCACCAGTACAGGATGCTGATTAGTAAATATTCTGGTCAAAAACATGATATGCCTGTCTGGTGGCATGCTCAACAACCAGCTTAACTGCCGAGATTTTGAACCTTCTCAATCAGGAAGTGTTAACTGGTTCACCTGTTGGTCAAACAGTTCAGTCAGGAAGCATTTGTTAGTTAACCACCTTTACCAGAAAGTGATAGCTGGTTCTTTTTGTTGGTCAGCCAGCTCAACCAGAAGTGGTTTTTAAATAGTAGACCAGCTTAACAAGAAAGCTTTTGTTGATCAACCATCTTAACCACAAAGTGTTAGTTGGTCAGTCTTCTTACTCAGAAAGCATTTGCTGTTTAACCACCTCAACCAGAAACAGTTAGTTGGCCAACAGGCTTAACCAGAAGGTTTTTGTTGGTTAACCAGCTCAACCAGAAATAGTTATTTGGCCAACCAGCTTAACCAGAGTGCTTTTGTTGGCCAGCTGTGCTAACCAGATAGTGTTAACTGACTAGCCAGCTTAATCCAAAAGCTTTTGTTTGTCAACCAGTTTAAACAGAAAGTGTTTGCTGATTAACCTTCTTAATCAGCTTAAAAAGCATTTGCTGATTAACCACCTCAAGCAGAAATAATTAGTTGGCCAACCAGCTCAGTCAGAAAGTGTTAGTTGATCAAGCAGCTTAATCAAAAAGCTTTTGTTGGTTAACCCGCTGAACTGAAAACAGATAATTGGCCAACCAGCATAACCAGTAAGCTTTTGTTGGTCAACTGTGTTTACCAGAAAGTGTTAATTGGCTAACCAGCTTAACCAGAAAGCTTAATCAAAACCAGTTTAATCAGAAAGGTTTTGTTGGTTAACTAGAGCAACCACAAACGGTTGGATGTCCAACCACCTCAGTCAGGAAGCTTTTGTTGGTCAACTAGCTCAACCAGAAATAGTTGATCAAATAGCAGACCAGCTTAACAAGAAAGCTCTTGTTGGTCACCCAGTTCATTCAGAAAGCTTTTATTGGTTAACCAGCTCAACTGAAAATAGTTATTTGGCCAACCAGATTAACCAGAGTGCTTTTGTTGGACAGCTGTGCTAACCAGATAGTGTTAACTGACTAACCAGCTTAATCCAAAAGCTTTTGTTGGTCAACCAGCTTAAACAGAAAGTCTTTGCTGATTAACCTTCTTAATCAGCTTAAAAAGCATTTGCTGTTTAACCACCTCAACCAGAAATAATTAGTTGGCCAACCAGCTCAGTCAGGAAGCTTTTGTTGGTCAACTAGCTTAACCAGAAAGCTTTTGTTGCTTAAGCATCATGGACATCCAGGTTCATCCATTATATCATTATACAACACAGCCCAGCTTTCAGCAGCATGTTTTAGCAGGAATGTAGAGCTGGCAACACTTTGGGAGCAGAAAGGAAGGGCAGTGGTGCTGTAATGGCTAAGGTACTGGATTTCTGACTAAAGAGCTGGTTAAAAACCTGGCTCTGCCAATACTGCCACACTGGGTTCTTGAGTGAGCCCCTTAATGCTTAATAGCTGATTGTACAGCTTAAGAGTTGTAGAATGCTGTGAATACATTATATACACTTACAACTTTTCCAAGGAGTTAAGACTTAAGGAGCTTGGTGCTTTTTGAGAGGTACGATCAGACTGTCATGCTCTTAGCGTCCTGCACGGAGTAGTTTAAGTCTTACCTTTAAACAGAAAGGCGCTGCTGTCATTGTGGAAGCCCTGCACTCGGGAAATTCCCGTGTAAGATTCTCCCACATTCAGCTCATTCAGGAGATCGACACGGAAGGCGGGCTGCGGCTCCAAAGCGCACACTGAAGGAAACACACAGCAGATGGATGGATGGACGAACGTGTTACATCTCCATCCTACAGCACCATTAAATTACACGATAGAACAATAAAGCAACGTTTCATTCTCCACTCACCTGACAGCACGCTGACTATCCAGAGCGAAGACTTTAATAATCCCATCGTGAATGAAAGTTTAAAAGCAGATGAACGTCTAGTCCATTCGGATCAGCGCGAGCGATGAGGCGCGCCTTACTGATCACTCCGTACGATAAATATGCACATGATAAGAAAACGCCAGTCCTCCCAACATCTCATAAACTTTGGTAAATGCAGTACGACGGGTATGATGACACAGCAGACAGCATGTGTGATCCGGAGCAACAGGGCGCAAATGTCCGGTCCACACAGAGGCACTGGAAGCGGAGGGGCAGGTGCATCCGAGCTCCTATTCGGCCCGGGTGAGGGTGCGCTCTCAGCGAGAGAGACTCAGAGAACATCTCAGCTTCTTCATTCCTGCCCCCATCCGGTAGACAGCGGTACAACCAAATCGGAACAGAAAGGTTTATGGGGATAAAATATCGTACTTTAGATTGACACCGTGCTTGGCATTAAGGCTGACCACCAGGCAAACACAGGGTCAAATTTGGCACGTTGCCAGTGAGAAAGAAATATTATGAGGTTGCTCATTAAAATAAGTAAATTAATACAACAACATCAACAACAATAATATGAACAGTGGCCCAGAAGGTAGCCTAGTCCCAAGAACCCTAAGCACTGATTACGTGCTATATGAAGTTTGGTTTGTTCTCCTCATGACCACATTCCATCCAGTCTCCTAAATAATCATTTTAATTAATTTGCAGTTTTGCCCGACCTCCCCTTGCTCAAGCATGCCAAAAATGTCCAGCCACCAGCATCCTGTAGGCACTGACGAAGGATTAGAGGAAGCTGTATTGCAACAGATGAGCTACTGTCTCTGACTTTACATCTACAAGGTGGAGCAATAAGGTGAATGTCTCTAATACAGTGGACAGTGAGCAAACTGTCTTTTAAAACTCCTGTCTGATCTGTGTCTGATCCATTCAGACACTAACACACCACCACCACATCAGTGTCAGTGCAGTGCTGAGAATGACCCACCACCCAAATAGGACCTGATCTGTGCTGGTCCTGTTCGGGCCCTGACCATTAGAGAACAGAGTAAAGGAGATGAACAAAGAATGTAGAGAAGCAGATGGATTACAGTGCAGTGACCACTAAGTCCACTAAGAAGACCACTAAGAAGTATTAGTATTAGTATGTGCAATGTTTGGCATATTCTCTTTATGCACATGTTTCTTACAGCCTCCCAAAAACATGCCAGTAGATGGACTTAGGTGTGATATCCTGAAATGGACTAATCCCACTAGGAGTCCGGTGCTTCCATTATAGGCGTTGGACCCAACATGACCATCTGCATTATAAAGCAGCTACTGAAGTGTGTCTCTTTGATTTTAAATGTAAACTGCGATTTCTACATGGTCCATCCATGGGTAGTGGTAGGAATTTTGTGTCACATGACAGGTTATTGCATCGGGATCATATTTGTTCACCTAGACAATTGTGTCTCTTTGGTTTAGGTCCATAAAACATAACTGTAAATTATGGTTTATAATAGGCTGTCCAAAGGCAGGGTCATACATTTTGTGTTCTTTGACAGTTTAATGCACTTGGGCAGTTTTTTAATCTTTAGCACAAGCTTCCTTGGGCCTCATAGTTGTAATCCTTTGTTATTATCTCAAATCCTTTATAGCCTTCTTGAGTTTACCCATCCTCACATTATAGCAAAGATAGAGGAAATGAGGTGACATATAGTTGCTGTACAAAGTGATATAAGAGACAATTCTTTGAAATCAAAATGATGTGCAAAAAAAAGAAAAAAAAAACAAAAAAACAAAATCAAAGCTTATAACTCAGGTAAGGTTAGTCAAAGTCAGATGTCTACATTACAAAAAACAAGTGAAATGATCTTATATCAAGGCAATAAATCTTTAATTTTTTCTCTGATATGAATTTTTGTCTTGCAAGATATGAAAATGTAGGATTATTCTGCTTGTTCTTAGAAGAATTACATTGATCACCCTCACTTTGAAATTGTACCTTATTTTAAGTCCTTTAAGGCTCCAATTAAGCACAAAAAGTCAGCGGTCAAGTTATTCTGACAGTTCTGTCTACATTTAAGATATAAAATCACTTGATTAAATCACTTGATAGTATTAGTTTTATTATTTCTTATTTTAAAAAAGCTTGCCTAGTAAAATCTGACTGCCCATTGGTAGGGTTTTTTTTGCTTAATATGAGCATTTCCATCTCATTTTTGACATATTTTTTTATTTTTTTTTTATTAATTTGTATTTACAATGGAGCATTGTCTCAAAGCAGCTTTACAATGTTATGTTCTCTTCTAATATCTAGGGTCAATCCCAAATTGAGGAAACCCAGGGAGACAGTGTCAAGGAAAAACTCCCTAAACATTATAAAGAAGAAACCTTGGGAGGATCAAGACTCAAAAACGGGACCGACCTCCTTGGATGGCCTAGATGTTACATGTAAGAATGAAACTAAATGATCTAAATAAGTTTTATGGTAATAGTTTAAATAAGCAGAAGCTAAATGAATATTAACAGAGAGAACCTATTTAAATGTAATAATTAAAATAAAGTAGAATAATATGTAGACTAATATTTTAGACTAAATGTAATATTCTGAAGAGGATAATAAAATAGATAATATAAAACTATATCATAAATAAAATGAAATAATATTAAAATATGCTTTGATTTAAATCCAAATCTAAATAGACTTAAATCTAAATAAAAAATTACATGCCGTGACAATACAGTGCTGCAACAACAACAACAAAAAATGCAGGTAAGAAATCAACGCAGCTCAAATGACACCAGTCTAGACTGTGAGTGAGTGCATCGAAAATGTAACATCTACAGCTCTATTATTGTATTTCATCAACATAAAATGAAAAATATTCAGAGTACTAACACCTTAGTGACAGGTGACACCTCCATAAGTCAATAGGATAATTAAGGCTCTTAATTTCACCGTATGAATAGCGTTCGTAGGATATTTGCCTTTCCAGAGGATAATGAAAGGATGGCCTTGGAAAACAGTTCTGATGTTGCCATGGAATCAGATGTCTGATTTGTACCCATGGAAAGGTCAAAGCAGAAATGTAAGTTTTGAAAATGAACATATGTCGGACTAAAAAACATATGGTATGTTCTGAAAAATGACTGTTAAGTCACACACACACACACACACACACACACACACACACACACACACACACACACACACACACACACAAACACACAGTATGTTGGTTACAACAGATAAAAATACACATTTGCCTGTTAAATCAGAAATAAACACAGTATGTCAGTTAAATCAATAAAACATTTGTTGACCACAATTAAATCAAGAAACCTTTGCCATGGACTGATACAACACACTTCAATGCCAGAAGAAATACAGAAGCCATTAGTCGAGTCCGAGTCAAGACCAAAACAAAAGAAGAAAATGGAAAAATTTGGAATATATTTCATCATATATTTATATATATTCATGGGGGTGTGGCTAGCCTAGGGGTTAAGGTACTGGACTCTGGACCAGAAGGTCCAGGGTTCAAATCCCACCTCTGCCAAGCTGCCACTGTTGGGTCCTTGAGCAAGACCCTTAACCCACAATTGCTTGGATTGCAAGACTGTACCAACTGTAAGTCGCTCTGGATAAGGGCGTCTTCTAAATGCTGTAAATGTAAATATATATTGATTGGATATTGAACGAGAAGACCAGGAACTTGTTTTTCCCTGTTAGCCAATCAGAGTGCAGATTTTATTTAGGTATGTAGAGAATGGACTGATTTATTGTGTTTGAATGGATTGTTGATATTCAATAATGCCAGAAAAAAGCTAAGTTTATAATTACCGTTACCTCAGACAGATTCCCTGGGCTCTGCTGGTCTCTACAACAATTCCCGAGTTCACCTTAGATCGAGTCCAAATGCGGTTGAGACTGAGATGAGACTGAGACCGCTCATTTATGGTCTTGAGACCAGACTGGAGTACTACAACACTCAGGGGTGTTAATATTAAAGCATATATACAGTCTGGAGAGCTGTGTGTGGAGTTACTTTTCCACAAGGCTTGTCTGCACCACAAGACTCCACAAGAGTCCTTATCTGTGGGATAACTGGAATGCAGACTGCGAGTCAAGTCTTAACTTCCAACATCATTTCATAACCACAGTTTTGGTCTTGTGGTGAAATGGAAGTAAATCATTGCAGTGACTGTCAATAATGTTGAGGAAAGCCTTTTCAGGATACCTTAAAGTCTATGGTTTTGGAAGAGACATCTTTGGTGTCCACACATTACATACATGTAGCCTTTCTGAGTAATATAGTTATGTGGGGATCATGATATTAGTGACCCAATAATTGTGACCTTGCAGTAGATCTGTAATGTATTTAACGTGCAGCACAAATCCTTAATTAGGAGAGCTATATATTCCACATGAACAGCTTGATTGATGAAGCCGAAGAGGATCTAATACACTGCACAACTGTTGGCGGCGAGCACTGTCAGATGGCATTATGTTCACATCTGTTACCTGCTGATGATCTTGCAGAGAAAAAACACAAGGCTCATTGGCATTCCACAGAACACACACGTACACCCACAGTTTGAGCCTCCAAAATACTTAACATTTCAACAGCAAGCCCTCTGGATGAATGATGGATGAGGGCCGAAGGGTCTTTGCCCCACCTTTATAAGTCTTTTATACCATAATTACTATATCTGCCCACTCCTGACCTGTACAGAAAGCTGATGGATGAAAACCCCTGTGGTGAAGTAGATGCAGTTACGCTACAAACAAGTCTGTGCCATATAACAAATATATGTGCAAAAAATGCATCATTAGGCTGTACATGAACCGGAGCACAGCAATTACGATACTGTGTACATGTCAAACAAATTGTTTGGGGACTGGATTTGTGAAATGTAATTTAACATTTTTAAATGACCTCAGAAATAGCTGTGCAGGTGATAATTAGAGAAAAAAATGCAGGTCTGCGTTTAAATGGAATGGCTTTCTCAGTCATTCAACCCTAACCCAGTCCAGCTGCTCTGGAAGGATGAAGAATGAAAGGGTCGAAATACAGACACTTCCGAGATGCCTTTCAGATGGCATTGCATGACATCTGGAAATGTCTGGAAAAATAGGCTCGTATGACATACAGTACTGTCCAAAAGTCTTAGGCCACCATTAGATTAGATATGCGTGATTGTGTTAGGAATGGTATAATGACCATACATAATTATTTCTTTGTATGCAGTATTACAAACAGCGTCTATATTCCTCCCCTTACACTTGAGCAACAGCAGCATCTGGCCACCTTATTGGGATGCCAATTTGACCCTTCTACAGTCTGAAGACGCTTGATCAGGAATGGTCTTTTTTGGAAGGGTAGCAGCCAAGACACCACTTTCTCAGAAGGTAAACTGGGTGAAAAGGATAAGATATGCTGAAGCTCACAAAGATTGGAATGAAGATCAATGCGAAACAGTATTACGGAATTCCAAGTTCATATTTTTGGGTCCAGTCGTCAACAATATGTCATATTTGGTCATATATTGTATCATTGCTCAAACAACAAATCTAATGGTGGCCTAAGACTTTTGCACAGTACTGTATGTGCGCACAGAAATTACACAGCGGCAAGAACAAATTTGAAAACGTTTTATTTACTCATAAAATCCAATTCAGCGTGACAGAGAGTGTGTGTGTGTGTGTGTGTGTGTGTGTGTGTGTGTGTGTGTGTGGTGCACTGGGCAGCACAGACCATTGGTTCCATCCCTGGACTGGGCACCACTCATACACTAGGGCACTATTAGAAAGATATTCAAAACATTCAACTCAAGTTGTTATGCTGTGTGTGTGTGTGTGTTTGTTTGTTTTTTGTTTGTAGGTTGATATAGATGCTTTTTATCTCTGGTGTGTTAGATTTTCAGATATCATTTGACTGGCATGCTACTTTTCAAAAACTTAATTGCACTATCTCGACATATCGAGTATTATTTATAAAATTACTGTAGTGACAGAAAAGCTAACACTTGAGTAAAATTACTCTGACACAGAGAGAGAGAGAGAGAGAGAGAGAGAGAGAGAGAGAGAGAGAGAGAGAGAGATGAATCAACCGTTGATTTTTAATCAGTGAAGTCATCAGCGTGCACCCTCTAGCACCTGCCATTATTGCTGGTGGTATCATAAACAGACGGCAATAAAACACGCAGTACACAGGGGGAGTCACGTCCTCCATTACTGCTCAGGCTCCTCATAAAGCAGCGCAGAGGACCAAGTGCTGAGACAGGACTCACAGCAGAGACTGACATTATGAAGGTGGTGATGTATGGATCGTCCACACGTCTGCAGCTACAGACTAAGCCCATAAACATTCTGCTGCAGGGATTTTATTGCATTAATCTTGTTAGTGTTACACACAGTGAAGGCCTTATGAAAAACATGGTTTCATCACGTATGACGAATGAAACAAATCTTTACGCCATCTTCAGATCGCTGTGGACAAACCGCACCCCATTCACTATATAGTGCAAATAGACACCTTCAATCCACTGTGGCTACATCTCCAACTACACACCCTATTTACTGTATAGCATTTCCATTTACAGCATTTACTAGACGCCCTTACTGACGTGCTTTGTATTTTACTTAGTAGACATTAAAGCATACTAGTACAAATAAGCAATAACCCAAGAACACTCCATCCACACATCCACAATGTACTGTAGGTACATCCATAAATAAACAGCATTAAAAAAAACAATTGTATTAAATATGCTAGTGCATTTTCAGATTTCACTTAAGTGATGTTCAGACAGCAAGAGACTCGGACATTTTGGACATCCAACGGAAGTTCATTCCACCACCTGGGTGCCAGTATCGAGAACAGTCTTGATGCTTGTCTGCCTTTAATCTGAGGTGGTGGGTCCTCGAAGGGGGGACGGAGGTACAGAACAGGGTTTTGATTAGAGCCTTTGGGTAAGAAGGTGCTGTCCTGTTTTTGGTTTTGTAGGTGAGCTTCTTGGTTTTGAATCTCATGCAGGGCAGCTACAGGGAGCCAGTGAAAGAGAACGTAGCCGTGGGGGTTGACATGAGACAAAAAACTTGGATAAATTGAAAATCAGTCGTGCTTCTGCATTCTGAATCAGTTGCAAAGATCTGATTGGTCTCATGGGAAGACCAGCCAGAAGAGCACTGCAGTAATCTAGTTTTGATACAAGAGACTGGACAAGCACCTGTGTGGTTCCTTGGAAAGGAATGGCCAAATTCTCTTGATGTTGCAGAGGAGACTTTGTCAGATTGACAATGTGAGCAGAGAAACTCAAAGGATCTCCAAGGTTTCTTGCAATCTCAGAGGTGTGATGGATGATTTCATCTGGAAAATGCAAATGGTGAGCTGACATCAATAACGAGATGCTCTTCAGACATGCTGAGGTATGTGTGGAGACCTGCACATTTGCTGGAGGGGAGGAGAGGATGAGCGTCATCAGCACAACAGTGATAGAGGAAACCAGGAAAGGTTATGACTTCACCAAGAGAACGGGTGTAGAAATAGGAGAGAGAAATAAGAGAGGTCCCAGAACTGTACATGTGGATCCTCTCCATGACACCTGTAAATATATATGTAGCATACATAACAAACAATATGTCTACTGTGGACATGTCTCAAATCACTCACAATATTTATTATATAGTGCAAAAACATTGCATCCCAAACTACACACCATATTCGCTATATAGTGCATCTGTCCACTGTAAGACCCAAACCACACAATCTAATCAATATACAATGTATAGAAACACCATCAATCCACTGTCAACTTGTTTCAATTTTAATCTTAATCTTCACTTAAACATAAGCACCACTATAAGTTCACTGTCCCAAACCACACACCCTAGTCACAACATAGCATCAAAGTCAATGTCAGATTTATTTCTATAGTGCATTTTACAATGGAGCATTGTCTCAAAGCAGCTTTACAATTTTAGATTATCTTCTAATATCTAAGGACAATACCAATTGGGTGGCAGTGGCAAGGAAAAACTCCCTAAACATTAAAGGAAGAAACCTTGATAGGACCAAGACTCAAAAAGGGACCCATCATCCTACGCCGGCCTAAATGTTTAAGAATGTAACTAAGTTATCGAATCCCAAACCACACAGCATATTCACGATAGAGCCCACATAATCACAGTTGGTTCCCTGTGCTCACGTTCCAAACCACGCACTCTACTCACTACACAGTGCAGATATACTCCACAAACAAAATTTGCTCACCTTGAGTGTTTAAGATTGTAGTACCGTCAGGCTCTTGCAGATGGCGTTACACGAGGATGATCAGGCTATAAATACCTCCGAGGTGTGCGATGGGATTCATAGATTGAGAAGTGGTGGTACAGTGCAGTCTAGTTCGATGTGTTGAAAATGGGTCACAAAGCAGATGTTAATGATTAGCAAGAAAGCATTTAGGCGTGCCAAAGGCCATAGTCTGAAAGAAGTAGTCCAATTTGTAAGTGTATTGAAGCATATGTGGTAGCCTAGTGGATAAGGTACTGGACTCTGGACCAGAAGGTCCAGGGTTCAAATCCCGCCAATGCCAAGCTGCCACTGTTGGGTCCTTGAGCAAGACCCTTAACCCACAATTGCTTGGATTGTAAGATTGTACCAATTGTAAGTCGCTCTGGATAAGGGCGTCTGCTAAATGCTGTAAATGTAAATGTAAACATATGGTCTACATCCCAGTCTACAGGAAATTCTTGTCACAATTTCTGGATATATTACAGGTTATTAGGTACGTATATAACTCAATAATCAACCCCCTCCCCAAACTACACACCCTACTACACACTGGTCACCCAAAACATTTAAACCACCTTGTCTGTAACAATGTTCAGGTTGGCATTATGCATCAATGCATCACACATATCTGACTACATGATGGAAGGGGAAATGGGACCCACTGGACTAGACAACCTTCTTCCATTGCTCCAAGGTCCGATGCATTGATGAGCCTTGAGCACCAACACCTTGTCGCTGTTTGGTGGTTTGTTCCGCCTCTGACCACGTTCAGTTGTATCTCACCAATGCTGACCAGGAGCACCCACAAGCCTTGTTGGAGATGCTCCAACCCAGTCGCCTGGCCAAAACAATTGGTCTTTGCTAAAGTGGCACAGGTTGTTACTCCTGAACATTTCCTCCACATCCAACATGTTGACTATGAGAAACATACGCTGTTGTAACAAGATAATCAATGTTACTTTAATCAGTCTGTGCATGGTTTTAGCATTTTGGCTGATCGGTGTATCCTGTGCATAACTATCAGTGCATCAAAAAATAGCATGACCTACATACTAACTTACATACTGCATATAGTAAACATCATCAATTCAATGTGGAAGTGTCCCAAACTGCACACCCTACTTACTATATACTGCATATAAGAAACATCTACAGCATCAATACGTGCATATAACAATCATTCCACTGTGAATGCGTCCTGTGTTTAATATATTTAAAACACTGTTATTTAATGTATCACATTGATTAACCATTATGATTTTAGTACATACGTTGCACCAAATGGGAAATCTATGGTTAGGATAGTAAGACATGATCCTAGACACTCAGACAGGTCCAAATATCTGTAATCCCTTCCACTCAGTGTTAAAATAAAAATACTGTACTGTACACAGCTCGCGTTTAGCAGCAGGAGGCTGGTTGTGACAAAACTGCAGATGCTTCAATGGCTTCACTCATTTTAATGTCTTTCTGATGGCTTCTACACTTCACCACCTGGTGGAAAATGGTGAGGGGATGTTGATGGGACAACAGTCTATCGCAGGACAGGCTGGTGTCACTGTTGCAGCACTAGGGGATGATTCCCCAACTGGTGTCACCAGCAGTCATGCCTGTATGTCTTGTCCAACATGACCAGAAGGCACAGCCGGGATTCGAACACGGGTCCCGCTGTGGTGGTGAAATAGACTGCTACATGGCCCAAGTGACATTAGACAGAATAACAACACAAGAATAACAATGGATGGTAACAAAACGTTTGTGACCCTATCAATTATCTGCATTGCCATGTAATATGTGATATGACTGGAACTGTGGTGGCTGAGTGGTAAAGGTAGAAGGCATAGAAGGTCCAGGTTTTGAGATCCACCTCCACCAAGCTGCTACTGTTTGGTTCTCAAGAAACGTAACCCTGTAAGATTGTAAGTCACTCTGGATAAGGGCATAACAAAATGCCTAGATGTAGATGAAATATAAAGACAAATCACTGAAAAAAAGCATATAGATGCTGGTTAGTGTTGGTCTGGTGCTGGTTTAGTTGGTGAATTCACATGCCCTTGCTTTAAGCTGGTTAACTGTTGGTACCAGCATCCAAACAATCCCTTATGGTAGGATTTGCTGCTGTTCTTAGCATGGCTTTTTATCCAAGTTATATTAGGTAAATACTTTCAGTCTAAACAAACAACACACAATTTTATGTTTCTTATGGAATACATTGATGAATCATTTGTTGTTCAGACTGGAAAAATATACATACCCTTCTATTTAAACTCATTAACAAGCTTTACGTTTCCATTAGCTGCTGCTCGGAGTCGTTCATAGCAGTGAGTAAGAATCTTGGGCCATCCAATATCTCCACCTTGTGGCAAATCACAGTCATTACAGCTACATGCATTTATATCTTGCGGCGTTACATTAAAAGCGGAAATATAATAATTATTATTAATAGTAGTAAAATAAGATTATCACAAGACTCATAGTCATAAGACAATGGACCATTGGTAAAGAACTTCATTAAATACGTTACATAATACTGTTTTACTATTACGTGCTAGCGTTGTGCTAGTAATGATGCAATTTGAAAATTAGCCAAAGAGGCTCTGAGTAAGAGAAGATTGTGTGTGTGTGTGTGTGTGTGTGTGTGTGTGTGTGTGTGTGTGTGTGTGTGTGTGTGTGTGTGCGCGCGCGCGCGCGTTTGTATGCCATGCCCATACAATGATTGCGTACAGTGGTGCTTGAAAGTTTGTGAATCCTTTGCGAATCCTGTGACCTGATGGTGTTTTAGGTCATAATTATGCAGAAATATAGAAAATTCTAAAGGGTTCACAAACTTTCAAACATCACACCATCTAAACTTAAACTTTGTTTCTCTTAAACTTTGATTTTAAGAGATGGGGGTGACTCAGTTGGAGTCTAGACTCGGCTTTTAGTGAAACTGCTTTGTATCAGTGTCTGTTGTTAAACTATAAATAAATTGAACCTGAGCTTAATAGTGTCTGTCCAAAAACTTCCATATTTGAGAACATATGGCTCATCCACACGAGGAAAACTGTTTGTATATTAGGAAATGTAGCTTTTATTTGAAAAAGCTATTCAGACTATAAGTTACTGATGTTCTGAGATTCATACTAGCCCATGCATGTGTATGCCAATATTGAAGATTGTTATTTCTAGAAAACCTTTAACCAGATGAGTTTTTAAAAATACTGCATCATTTTGGACTGGGATCCAAACAAACACTTTCCCTGCACATAAACATCCATGCAATTGTACTTTAAAGACCTTGCTCAAGTGCCTAATTGTGTAAGTTTGATGGTACTGGGGCTAGAAACTTGGACTTTCTGTTCATAATCCTTTACCTTAACTGTTGCATCACCACAGTCACAAAATAGCCTTATATTTATTTTTCATTGTTTGTTTTCCAATGCAGAGGTTGTGATGATATCTTTCTTTTAGAGAGGAAACAAAAAACAACTAGGGGTGCTCAAACCTTTGCATAAGACTTTAGCTACTAGCCTTAGTCCACATGAATAGTGGCCATTTCTAGGTCATAGCAGACGTCAGACCTGAGAGAATATTTAGACCTTAGAGTGAAGCAAGAGGAGCCTGGAGCAGCCCATGAGTTCCCGATTCATGATGTTGATGAAGACGGTGATGTTCTTTGGCATGAAGCTGAATGGTGGAGTAAAATTTGGTCTCAGGTAAGAGACGTGGGATTATGACGAATCCAGGATTACGTACACATACGGCCTCCGGTCATGCCTCGCTCTTTGTTTATTCCACCCCACACACACAGTCAATTGGAAATGGCATACAGCGTCTTCATCTGCCTCAGCTGTGGCCCCTTTAAATAGAGGATTGACCTGCGGCTGCATCACAACCACACAACTCTCAGAATGTCTGGGAACCAAAAGCAAGGTACATCTGACTCTACACTGACTTCATGGAGGGCTAAAACTTTTTTTTTACTTTTCCATATTTGTATACTGTTATTTTCTACAGAGTGTTTGTTGTGTGTTTTGGAATGATCTTTTCTCTTTTTTTGTTTCCATTTTGTACCATTTTCTCTTTTCCTTATACTCCTTTCTTAGTTCTTATTGCCCTATTGTTTTCTTTTTCCTCCACCATTTCCCATTTTCATTCTTAATTTTCTTTCTTTTAATTTCCTATCATTTTCTTTTCTCAATTCTTTTTCGTTGCCATTTATGTTTACTTTTTACATTTTATACAATGGTGTCCTGTTCTTTTATTTTTATGCTCCATTATCAACATATTTTATTTTTAAATTTAGCTAATGTTTTCCTTTTTCCATTCATCTCCATTCTCAGTTTGATTTGCTTTCTTTCCACACTTCTGAGTGTTCTTTCTCTTTTTACTTTCTTTCTTTCCTCTTTTATCCATTTCACCATTCTTCAGCATCCTACTGTCATTTATTTTCTACAGGGTTCTCTTCTTTCTCCAAACTTTCTCAACATTCTTCCTTTTATTTGTTTTCTACCATCTACCATCTTTTTAACTTTAAAGAAACTTCTCTTCTTTCTCTAATATTTTCCTTTCTTTATGTGTCTCCATTCTAAATGTTATTTTCCCTACCATTTTCTCTTTTCCTTTTTTGTTTCTTCTCCACTATTTTTTTTCTTTTTGTCCTTCCATTTTCTCTTTTAATTTTTCTATTCTGAAAATATTTTCTTTTATTCTCTACCAGTTTCTTCTTTCTTTTCTTAATTTTCCCATTCTTGATGTTGTTTATCTTCTTTACCCATGTTACAATTATTTTCCATGCTTTCTGATTGTTTTCTGTTTTTCATTCTCTGTTTTTTCCATTGTCTGTGTTTTCTTTTATTCCTGCCATTTTCTCTTTTGCATTCTCCATGTTCTTCTGTTACTGTTTTCTGCCAATCTCAGTTTCTACCAGATATTTCCTTTTCTATCAGATTAATTCCTCATACCTCAGGTCTGATAGAGGCAGCACATATAGAGCTCTGTTTAAATCCTTCCTTCCTTCCTTTCTTTAAGAAGACCTTCTTCTCTTCCATCTTTCCATCTCTTTGTTCTGTAGCTGTGCTCTTTGTGGTGCTGCTGTGTCTCGACCTGTGTATCCACATGGACACTGCACCCATCTGTGCCCACGGCCTTACAAGCTGTCATGTCCTGTCTCTGAGCAATCTGCTTGACAGGGTGATCCAGCATTCGGGCAGGATGCATGGTCTGTCTAGCCATCTTCACTCAGAGTTTGTAAGTAGCATTTCATTTTATTGTGCGAATTTTCTAATCAGTGTGATTTAGATATTATGAAGGCTTGAATATATAACATTAAAATTTGCACCAAATGCAATGTAAAAGTTAACAGACATTCAGTGTTGGCTGACAGATCATTTTTAAGAATAATACGGGGGATTGGTACATCTTATCCTGAAAAGAGTTTGGCTCTAGTTTAATTAGTCTAATTGACACAATGAATAATTGCTATAAGTGACATTGCACAATACTTTTAATTATGTTACGTTTATTCATTATCGTTATTGCACATGTTACTAATGGAAATATGGGACTGTGGTAGCCTAGTGGTTAAAGTACTGGACTCTGGAGGCCCAGGGTTCAAATCCCACCTCTGCCAAGCTGCCACTGTTGGGTCCTTGAGCAAGAGCCTTAACCCACAATTGCTTGGATTGTAAGACTGTACCAATTGTAAGTCGCTCTGGATAAGGGCGTCTGCTAAATGCTGTAAATGTAAATGTAAATATGAAATATGAAGTGCATGGATTCAATGAGTGGACCAGTAGTGAACATAAATTAATTTGATTTATGGCAAATGGACTTTCATGACTAGGTGTCACCTATGTGAGAGCATTTGCAGGTCCTCAAAAGTATATGGACGATTTGTCTGAAGCAACATGAAGCTTCCTACCTACACCATGCTTCACAGTTAGGGATTTATCCCTGGTGTGTGGTGACTTATTTTTGGTTATCTATTATTATGACTTGGATGCAAAAGGAAATTATTGTATTACCTCAAAATAAATACAAAATATGCATGCAAGTGGTGGTCAACCAAAAACCAATGCAACTGTGTATACATGAGAGCAGTAAAATCAAACTTAATGTTACACATCCTGTATATTGGATATGCTTTCTGTTTGTACTGTGTAAAACCTAATCATTGTGTTCTTTTTTTAAGGAGCGGTACGTCCTTCCTGGCAAAAAAGATGTTGGTAAAATGTATAACAAGTGCCACACGTCCAGCATAATAACTCCTAATGACAAAGGAAATGCACAGAAACTGCAAGTAAGTTCGCTGCTCTCTCTCTCTCTCTCTCTCTCTGCCACTATAGCAGTGAGTCATTTTTTCCTCTGTTTCTAACTGACATTTGGTCTCCTGCTGTTTTTCTCTCTGATCTCCAATGTGAAAGTGACTCCAAAGGAACAAAAAACCCATTTGTCACCCAGTGTCATCTTCTAATCTCTGCATATTTTCTCCAAAATATCCAATATGTCAGAGTCTCTAATATCTAAGCACTCTAACCATTCTCTCTCACAGCATGAGGGACTGACAGAGGTCATTCTCAAGCTGCTGATGGCCTGGAAGTCTCCCCTGTCCCAGCTGCACCAGAGCATATCCCACCAACAGGACTTTACCATCTTCAGCAGCAATAAAGTCCTGGAGATGAGCGACATGGTGCATGAGCTCAGGAAAGGAGTGGAGAAAGTTGTAGAGAAGGTAGGTATCACTGTACATATACAGTGGAACCTCGGAATTCGAACGCTTCTTAACTTGAACAATTCGGACATCAAACAGTCCACTCCAAAAACAAAACATTGATTTCATGAAGTAATTATAGCTCATTATGGCAGTCTCTTATTTGTGTAATTATAACTTTGCTGCTTGCTTAGGTCAGGTGTCACTGCTAGGTTACATGTGTGTGTTGCGGAGTTATATTATAGATTGTCGGTCAGAATGCCATTATTGTGCTATAATGGCACTCCTAAAACGTCTCTCAGCCAATCAGATTGTGGTATCGGAAATAACTGTGGGTGTAACTCTGCCATGGATGAGAAATAAAGAACAAATGAACACTAAATAATTTGCATTAACTAAACATATAGCCATGAGTTGTCATTACCTTGTCTGCAGCTTGGGTGTCTTTCTTTTAAGTATTTGCAGATGTCTATTATTCCATGAGAAAACCCAAAAGAAACGGGTTCAGGCTCAAAGTGTTAAAGATTTTGGAAAGATGCTGAGGTATTATGGGAAATGTAGTGTCTGCAGTGAATTTGCATGGTGTGTCCTGTAGTTCTGCTTTACAATCCAGAATAAAATGTATTTTTCCTGTCATTTTAGTGGAGCACCATGAGACTCACTTTACTGGGGCATGTGCCTGTTATGCCCAGGAAAATACTAACCAATTCCATAGGAATGTCTTTAACCTTTGAGAAAACAACAACTAAGGGCTGGAGAATGTGGAGCACGAATGTCCATTCTGTGTAGTGTCATTGTGTCTGTAGTCCTGTTTGAATGTTTCTGCTTCTAAAAGTTGAACCACAAATTTGCACAAACACACAGATGCAGCTGCTGGGGCTGATCAGTGACTCAGTGAACGACCTCACCTACCCTGATGACATGCCGCCTGCCTTCAACAGCGGAGAGGCCATGAGCGACTACGAGCTCCTCTACTGCTTCCGCCGTGACTCTGACAAGGTCCAAAACTACCTGAAGATCCTCAAATGCAGAATTGTGCCTGAGCATGGCTGCTGATTTCCACTCACCTGCACTGCTGGACTGCACTTGGGTGCTTGGTGCACTTCCTAGTTTTGCTGATCTTCCATATGTTAAAATTGGATTCCCGTAGACAAAGACTCTTAGCACTTTTGTAAAGGTTTACGTTTCTGACAGATGTTGAGAAGCTGAAATGTGCTGATAGAATTACAGGTATTGATGACATCACAGTTGTTTTCATGAAATTATAGTTATTCATTTAAGCCACTGGAAGACATCCAAATAAAATGGTTAATTTTTTAGCAGAAAAATCTGTTTGACTCTCTGTTTTTGTGAGATAATAATACAATAATAATTCTAATAGTAAGACAATAATTTGATAATTGCTACAAAAAGAAGACCTTCACTTTATAGCTTAAAATAACCATTAAACAAAATATGAATATTTTAAAGAAAAATCAGTGTTTTTTACTTAAATTGGGAAAAATAACTCATTGATTGTTAATGAAGGCATTAAAACCCCTGAATCTTGTACCATGGACCAAACTGCACCACCTCTGATCACTAGAGTGAGGCAAAGTCAGCACTGCCACTTCTGACCAACAGAGGACGGCAGTCTTGCACATTGCGAGGATGTGACCTGGAACTCGTGTGTTTTTCAGAACTCATTGGGCTAATCAGCCCCAATCTCCTGCAGCCGCTGAGCAGATATATGAGGCCAGGTAATATACATTGTGGTGCCTTTGTAGAGGTGTGGCTGGTAGATTGTTTGGGCAAAGTTAGTATTACTACTGTTTCTAGCATTGTCAGTTTTCTGTTGACATAATCTTGTTGTAGCTAATTACTACTTTTAACTTTTGGATCTACTGGATTTTCCAATGAAAGTCGCAGTTTTTAGTTTACTTTTTAAAAATCCTTATGATGACCAGTAAAATCCCCTGGAAAATGTAAGTGGAAATGGAGCGTGTTTCCAGTTTAGGACTCCCTTAATCACATTAAGGAGTTTCCCTTAATTGTTAATAGTATAGTACTTTTGTTATAAATAATGGTCCTATATTGGATGTGGATAATGGTTTGGTCACATGCTTTAATTTAACATTAACACAGAAATATGTCTACATTCACATTACATTGAAATGGAATAACACAGTGAAGGGCTGTGGAAGAAGAAAGATAAGTGGGTGTACCACAGTTCAGCAGCAGCCTAAGGCACTGACTAGTCTGTGGCCTGTGTGAACTTTCAACATTTCTACCACAGAGCATCAAATGCACTCTCGTGTTTGCAGACCAGGGGTGGCATGCAGGACTTTACTGTGGGAGACACGTGATTAAAAGGCATAGTTGATGCACAGGTGCTTTATGGGAGGACTTTGGAGTTTTCTCTGTTCATATCGGCATGGGTTCCCATGGGGTAATTTTTCTCCCATTTCCCTCCAAAAGTCCATGGGGTTCAGTGGCTACTCTTGCCTCTAAATGTGAGCGTACCATGTGAGGGATTACCAAACTGCCAATGGTGGAGTCATGCCTTGCAGCCATGGTGGGCCCATGGACCACGACCTTCAAGTGGTTACTGATTTTGAATAGAGGAGTTATATTTACAGCATTTAGCAAGACACCCTTATCCAGAGTGACTGTAATTCTCCATAGTAGACATTTCATCAACTTATGAGTGATAGAGTCTTACATGATACGATACAAGCATGTGAGAGCATCATGTCTGCTGCACAGGTAAGAGTGGCAGCTTGAATGAAACAATACTTTTCCAAAACTCACAACCTACCATTTAGTAGTCCACAGCTTTAGTCACTCATTCAGCCTCATGTCAGGGGGTGATGTGGTACCATGAGTTCAGGTGATGGCTTCAGGAGCTAGATGCAGTAACACTAAAGTCTGTTCACAAGTTTAGCAGAAGTGACAAATAATAAACACACATATAAGGAGGACATGTATATGCAATGCAGTAAATATGTACTAAGAATGGTATGGGTTAATCAGTGGAAATCAATACCTCACAATGTGGACTAATCTAATGACTTATTCCTGTAATAAAGTAATGTAATGCATTAGAGTGTAAGTTTTTGTAATCACATTACAGATACTTATTCATAAAAAATGCCTCTTGTGTTCTGGATGGAAAAATAAGTAAGTCAAAGCATGTACCACAAATTTCCTCTACATTCAGTCAGAACTGGGCATGCAGTTCTGTCTCAGGCAGAGATGCAAATGATTATGGGTGTGTTCTGATTAGATGCTAGGTCTTACCATAAGACTACATAAAACTGCTTTCCCTGCTGCTCTACAAAAAGGCTCTCAGAGGTAGTTATCAGGATGAAAGTGTATATGGAGAAGCCTGGCATACTGTGCCAGCAAATATTGAACAGACACTCTTGAACCCCAAACTGTGTCTGAGAGACGCTTATATGCTTTGTCTGTGGGTGAGTCAGCTCCAGGCTGGTCACAGTTTATCATCACATCCACCTGTTTTCTGAGACAAAACAGAAGACCATCTCCAAAGCGTCAGACTGTATTTATTACTATTAGCACCGTAGCAGACTTTCTATGCTAATAATAATAAACAAAGGTGAGAGGGAGTGGAAGTCTCTGTGTGTTCAGCTTTGTTTAACAGGCAGTAGTGTTTAGTAGATGAGAGTTTAAGGAGGTTAAATGTGTCTTTCAGGAAGTCCTGGGAATTCTGGCACCTTTCACTTGTAAAGTACCATTTATTGTCCTAACTGTAGTAATCCAGTAATAATTGTAAACATGAAAGGTTACTGGCATTGGTAATTCACATAATGCATTGTTATGCATCAAATGTGATTGGTCAATAAATGTAATAAGACACATACTGCATTATACTGAATAAATATAATTGCACAGCATAAACCAACTGAGTGACAGGTGAAAGAATTATAAAATGTCTGTAAAGGTTGTGCTGTGTATATGTAACTATTCTTTGTGTCCAGTGACGTCACTGCTACCATTTGACCTCAGACGTGTCTGTACGTGTAACGTGTGAGGTGTTGAGATACAGTAGCGCATGAATTGAACACTTGCTGCTTGGACGAATAGCCTCAAACATTTTCCTGTCACGTAAAATTTTGCTCAAAGTTTGCTTGTTTTTGTGTTGTTGTCTATGAATGATGCAGCGCAGACAAGTTAAAAATAAAGTCAGAATAAAGTCAGACTTTAGCACACATCTAGACTATCCAGGATATGTATCAGATTTTCACACAAGTCCTAAAAGTAGATCAAGAGAACCCAGTTAAACAAATGACACAAACATATTAGACTTGGTCATTTATTTATTGAGGAAAATGATCCAATATTACATATTAGTGAGTGGCAAAAGTATGTGAACCTCTAGGATTAGCAGTTTTTGAAGGTGAAATAGAATAAGGTTTGTTTCATCAATGGATGACAATCCAGTGTGGAGTGGGCACCATGTTTTATTTTAAAGAACAGGGAACTATCGAAGTCTGCTCTTCACAACACATGTCTGTGGAAGTGTATCATGGTACGAACAAAGGAGATTTCTGAGTTCCTCAGAAAAAGAGTTGTTGATGCTCATCAGGCTGGGAAAGGTTACAAAACCATCTCTAAAGAGTTTGGACACCAATCCACAGTCAGACAGATTGTGTACAAATGGAGGAAATTCAAGACCATTGTCACCCTCCCCAGGAGTGGTCGATCAACAAAGATCACTCCAAGAGCAAGGCGTGTAATAGTTGGTGAGGTCACAAAGGACCTCAGGGTAACTTCTAAGCAACTGAAGGCCTCTCTCACATTGGCTAATGTTAATGTTCATGAGTCCACCATCAGAAGAACACTGAACAACAATGGTGTGCATGGCAGGGTTGCAAGGAGAAAGCCACTGCTCTCCATGAAGAACATTGCTGCTCGTCTGCAGTTTGCTAAAGATCACATGGACAAGATAGAAGGCAATTGGAAGAATGTTTTGTGGACGGATGAGACCAACCTTTGGTTTAAAAGAAAACCGTTATTCTTGGAGAAGGGAAAACACTGCATTCCAGCATAAAAACCTATGAAAACACCAGATACTGAAAACAAAAGTGCACTTACTTTTGCCACTCACTAATATGTAATATTGGATCATTTTCCTCAATAAATAAATGACCAAATATAATATTTTTGTCTAATTTGTTTAACTGGGTTCTCTTTATCTACTTTTAGGACTTGTGTGAAAATCTGATGATGTTTTAGTTCATATTTATGCAGAAATACAGAAAATTCTAAAGGGACCACAAACGTTCAAGCACCACTGTACAAACAATGAAAGTTTCCTTCCTCAGTTCTTTACATTTGTGTTGTTAAAAAGAGTTATTTGAACGTTGTTAGAAACCATTTATTTAAATTAAAGGCTGTATTTCTGTATTATATTCAAATAATCTAAGCATTTTAGAAAGGGATATATCATGAGATAAAAGTACAACCACGACATTTTGGGGTAAAATATACAGTATTTAAATACGGTATCTGTTTATGTACCAGGCTTAACCTAACCAATAGTGGCCTCTAGTTGTCTAACATGGAACTGCATCTCATAGCTATTCTTGTAATGCTGTAGATCACTCGACGGACGGCAGCAAATCCCTTAAGATCCTCTATTTCTGCACATATACGATGAAGAGGTGTGGTTGTGATTTATATGAAAACACTGCCGGACATAAATCTGCTAATTATGAGTAACATTTTATGCAAAATATTTAATGAACACGTAGAGGAACCAAATAGAGAACTTTCACAGGAAACTAAGATATCTGAATGAACTAGTGGTAAAAGAGCCACGAAACAGACGAAGGTAAAGAAAAAGGTACAGAGTTGTGCTCTAATGAAATCTTCTATGAAAGACTGTGTGCAAGGTTTTTAAACCAACACTCATGTATTATTCATTTCCAGTATATTTAGCAGCCTGTAGTTCTCGTTTTAAAAGTAGGCCATTCCCCTGGCAGGGCAGCAGCTCTCATCTGAGTGTAAGGGCTTCAAAGCATGCATATGGGACCAGCCAAATGTCCTCAAAACACGACCATGTACAGTCAAAATTAAATTAAATTATTATACATTTAAGGGCTTTCTTATTGAACGTATTTAAATGAAATAAATAAGAAATTAGAAAAATATATTATAAATAAAAAAATATTATACTTGATCATTTATTTATTTAGGAAAATAATCCAATATTACATATTAGTGAGTGGCAAAAGTATGTGAACCTTTGCTTTCAGTATCTGCTGTGACCCCCCTGTGCAGCAATAACTGCAGCTAAACATTTCCTGTAGCTGTTGATCAGTCCTGCAACCGGTTGGAGGAATTTTAGCCCATTCCTCTGTACAGAAACAGATTCAGACTCTGGGAGGGATGTTGGTGGGTTTCCTAACATTAGCTGGCTCAATTCAGGTCCTTCCACAACATTTCCATTGATTAAGGTGCAGGACTTTGACTTGGCCATGCCAAAACATGAGCTTTATCTTCTTTCAAAAAGCCAGTCTTTGGTAGGAAAGGCTTGGTGCTTAGGGCGTTGTCTGGGTTGCATGACCACCTTCTCTTGAGAATTTCAAGTTATGGAAGCTGCCTGGACATTTCCTTTAGAATTATCTTGATATCATTCAGAATTCAATGTTCCAATCATGATTGGCAAGCCGTACTGGCCCAGATGCAGCAAAACAAGGCCCAAACCATGATTATACCACCACCATGTTTCACAAATGGGATAAGGTTCTTATGCTGGAATGCAGTGTTTTCCTTTCTCCTAACATATCGCTTTCCTTTTAAACCAAAAAGTTCTACTTTGGTCTCATCTGTCCACAAAACATTCTTCCAATAGCCTTCTGGCTCGTCCACGTGATCTTTAGCAAACTGCAGATCAGCAGCAATGTTCTTTTTGTAGAGCAGTGGCTTTCCCTTGCAACTCTGACATGCACACCATTGTTGTTCAGTGTTCTTCTGATGGTGGAGTCATGAACATTAACATTAGCCAATGTGAGAGAGGCCTTCAGTTGCTTAGAAGTTACCCTATGGTCCTTTGTGACCTCACCAACTATTACACGCCTTGCTCTTGGAGTGATCTTTGTTGGTCGACCACTCCTGGGGAGGGTAACAATGGTCTTGAATTTCCTCCATTTGTACTCAATCTGTCTGACTGTGGATTGGTGGAGTCCAAACTCTTCAGGGCTGGTTTTGTAACCTTTCCCAGTCTGATGAGCATCAACAACTTTTTTTCGGAGGTCCTCAAAAATCTCCTTTGTTCGTGCCATGATACACTTCCACAAACATGCTGTGAAGAGCAGACTTAGATAGATCTCTGTTCTTTAAATAAAACAGGGTGCCCACTCACACCTGATTGTCATCCCATTGATTGAAAACACCTGACTCTAATTTCACTTTCAAACTAACTGCCAACCCTAGTGGTTCACATACTTTTGCCACTCATTAATATGTAATATTGGATCATTTTCCTCAATAAATAAATGACCAAGTATAATATTTTTGTCTCCTTTGTGTAACTGGGTTCTCTTTATCTACTTTTAGGACTGATATCTGATTATGTTTTAGGTTATATTTATACAGAAATATAGAACATTCCAAAGTGTTCACAAACTTTCAAGCACCACTGTAACATTACTGTTGCTGATAAATGCTACAGCTACACCTTTACCTCAGCAACCTAAGTTAAATCAGTTTTTAATTATGATGACTGCCAAAACATCCCCACAAAGTAAAAAAAAGTGAGATCTTTCATTCCTTGAGGGGAAATCTGCTCCTCACTGTGACAAATAAACTTGACCCCCCACCAGTATTTATGAGGATTACAATACTTATTATTTATTAAGGCAAAGTCAACCAACCAGTTTTACCTCCACTTATCTTAGTCATGGTCACAGTGGGGGGTCTGGACTGGAGCCACTGGCATAGGGTGCCAGGGAATTGCAGTTCCATAAAAACACCAAACAACCATCACATTGCAAGCCAGACCCTTAGGAAATGCAGATTCCAGCCGATAGATCTTAACATTGAGCCACCGATAAACTTAACCCTAACCCTAAAGATTAAACCTATCCCTACAACTGAACACTAGCCCTAATCCAAATACTAACCCTAATATAAAGACTAAATCTATTCCTACTCTGAAACACTAACCCAAATTCTACTCCTAAAGACTAAACCTAAACTTAATCCTAAAGTCTAAATCTTACCATACTCCTCAAGAAAAAACCTAACTCTAAACCTAAAGACTAAACCAAGTCCTAATCCTAAAGTCTTAACCTAATCCTACACCTAAACACTAACTCCTAACCACACTTCTAAAGACGAAATCTAACTCTACTCCTAAACACTAAACCTCAACCTAATCCTAAAGATTAAATAAAACCCTACTTTTAAAGACTAAACCAAACTCTAATCCTAAAGACTAACTGTAACCCTACATCTAAAGACTAAATCAAACCCTAATTCTAACGTCTAATCATAACCCTAACCCTAAAGACTAAAGCAAACCCAAATCCTAAAGACTAAACCTAATCCTACATCTAAACCCATACCATAAAACTATTTTAAAGACTAAATCTAACCCTACACCTAAACACTAACACTAAAGACTAAACCAAACCCTAATTCTAAAGTCTTAACCTAATCCTACACCTAAACACTAACTCCTAACCACACTTCTAAAGACGAAATCTAACTCTACTCCTAAACACTAAACCTCAACCTAATCCTAAAGATTAAACCAAACCCTAATTATAAAGACTAAGTCAAATCCTACTTCTAAAGACTAAACCAAACTCTAATCCTAAAGACTAACTGTAACCCTACATCTGAAGAATAAATCAAACCCTAATTCTAACGTCTAACCATAAAGACTAAAGCAAACCCAAATCCTAAAGACTAAACCTAATCCTACATCTAATCCCATACTCTAAAACTTTTTTTAAAGAGTAAATCTAACCCTACACCTAAACAGCCTACAAGTCTTAACCTAATCCTACACCTAAAGACTAACTCTAACCCTACTCCTAAACACTAAACCTCACCCTAATCCTAAAGACTAACTCTAACCCTACTCCTAAAGACTAAACCAAACCCTGATCCTAAATATTACGTCTATCCCCACTCCTAAACACTAACGCCAACACTATAACATTAAGCCTAACCCTAAATATTAAATTGAAACCGACTCCCAAACACTAAACCCTAACCATGTTCCTAAACACTAAATCTATTCCTAATCACTAAACCAAGCTCTAATACTAGTCAAGTCAAGTCAAGTCAGATCTATTTATGTAGCGCTTTTTACAATGGAGTATTGTCTCAAAGCAACTTTACAAGTTTAGATTATCTCCTAATAACTACGTCCAATCCCAAATTGAGCAAGCCTAGGGCGACAGTGGCAAGGAACTACACACTAAATCTAACTGTATTCCCAAACACTAAACCTAACCAAAAGTCTAGGCACTAAACTGAACTCTCTTCTTAATCATTACCCCAGCCCTAAACCTAAAAACTAATCCTAAACACCTAAACCTTAAACAAAACTTCTCTTTTTAAGTTTTTTAAATTACAAAAATGGTTGAAATGCACTTTTATTTGGATGAGCCAAATGTCACTAAATGTCATCGCATTCCTGCGCGCACACACACAAAACACACACACTTGAGCTGTAAGTGGGGACCGTACTGCCCGCCTATCTTCACGCATTCCTCGTCGCTCGCGTTCACATTGGAGAGATGGAGGTAGGAGGGGAATGACGGCTGGCAGTGGGACGGCTGGTGAGCACGAGCTTGAGCATGGCACCTTTTCATTATCTGCTGCTCCACGCGCACAGCAAAAGCTCAGGTGTCACCGGCTGGACGTTCTTGCGTTTCATTATCCAGCTGGGTGATAGTGCGCGAGAACCGTTCTGAACTACCGGACACTGAGATTAAGCAGAACATCTGCTGCTGTCTGGGATTAGAAGAAACAGCAGCAGTGAACACTTTGTGCACTCTCTAAGAACTTCTCCCACTACGCGGTGCGAGTTGGAGAACCGGACTCATGGAGACGCTCTCCAGATCCGGGACGGAGGAGCACAGTGCCGCTGCAGACCCCCTTCTTCCGGTGGACGCTGCCGGCGCTCAGGGAAGTTCCTCCAGCGTGAGGAAACACCAGCACAAACACAACCTGAAGCACCGCTACGAGCTGCTCGAGACACTCGGTAGAGGCACCTACGGTAAAGTCAAGAAGGCGGTGGAGAGACACACCGGCCGCGTGGTGAGTGAGCCGGTACCGGGTTGCCAGATTGACCGCAAAGCTCACTTTGTACACTGTTTTGTGTTGCACAGTTGCTTGTATTAAATTATAAGACGGAACTGGCAACCACTCAGAATAACAATACTATAATTAACAGGTTTCCCTAAAAAGGGTAAAATAAGTGCTTTACCCTGTTCCCAAATGGGGTGCTATCCCTCAGTGTGAGCCCCATTTGTATTTTTAACTTGCATCACTTTATTAAGTCCACAGAATGACAATATGATTTTAGTAACTCCTCCCAAAGCAGGTAAAGTAACACTTTGGTTGTCTTGGTCAGGGTTGCAGAGAACCCTGGGTGTAGGACCAGACACCAGCCCATCTCAGGGCAGGTGATCCCTCTCCAGGTTGTTTCATCCCTAAGCAAAAATATCCAGTCAGGCCTGAATATGATGCCTGACTCAATCGGGGGCACTGCCAGCACTTGAAATCGGGTCAGTATTGTGGTGGGCTGGCATGCTGTGTTTATATGAGCTTGTGTTCACTATGCATATAACATCATGTTCAGATATCCCCCAAAAGTTAGGGGAACCGTGACACCATTCCCTCTTGCCAGATTGTCACAATCCCTTAATTTAGTTGATTACAGATTTGCTTATCGTAACTTTAAAAAAACCATTCAGATAACAAAACTACATTAGAGTATTTTCCTAAAGTAAGTAAAGTATTTGACACGATTTTGAGATGCATCGCAATCCTTCAATATCAATCAATTTTGATTTATGTCTTTGGATGGTTGTTGCCACCTAAAATGAAGTACCTTAATTTTGTTTATTGTATCTCAAAATGTATTATTTCCGCTGCTCAGTTAGCAATGTGATATAAAGAATAAGTACACTGGGTGTTGATGGTGCTGACGGATGCAGTGCAGATCCTCAGCTTGATCTGTTGTTTTGTGTTGCATTGCTGTTTATTTCAGCTTCATGTTGCTGATCATTTACCTTTATTCCACTATTGAGAAAACTGATATTAATATCATATTGGCACTGTACTGCAGACTGAGCGCAGTCCTGCAATATTCAAAATCAGACCAGCTGATGATTTGTTGCAGCGTTGGTTTATTTTAATAATGTTGTTTATTTTGGAAAACCACCCAGCCAATTTCCTTTTAAAACAGAAGACATGTAAGGGAACTGGCACAGTTTGAAGGCAGATTTTAGCGCTGGTAAATATTGATCTGATCTAGATTTGTTTAATAATTTAGGAACTTGGGGATTTTCTTAGTTGTCCCTGCTATTTTGGAACAGTTCTGTGTATAACAGCTGAACACGGTATAATGCAAGCATGTAAAAACCAGAAAGTAGGACAAAATCCAGTCTGGCGCTCCATAGCGGGGGTCAGGTAATCAGTTTTCTTTTTACGACGGAGGTCAAAGGTTGCTATGCGAGCGTATTGGGCATGTTAATGAGAGACTCGCGTGTGCACAGTAGTGGTTTCATTCTGAGGTTTATAGCTTTGGGATTCAGACACAAAAGCCCTGTAAAATGGTACTGACTCGGGATTGGTTAAAAAAACTGGGATAACCCACTTTTGGCATAACCCACTTGTCTAGTGGTGAAAGGAAGTCTGTCTGTCGTGCTGAGAGTCTGATTTGAGGGCGAGCACGGCTTCTTGCTGTTTCCTGATGTGCAGTCTTTCTGATGCTTCACATTATTCACATTCCAGTATGATCATAATGGTTTAACTGCACACTTGGTGTAGATACACTTTTTTTTCACTGATCTTTGATACACGCTGTTTAAAGACTCAGGTCCGCATGCTTGGTTTATGTCCCAGCGCAAGCTCTGGCCTGACAAGAAGAAGAGTTTCTAACTGTTCTAACACAATGCTAGTGGAGGCTTTAACATCATTGCTGGTGTGTTGATTGGCTAAATGGAGAGACACAACCCTTGAGGATAAGCATACTCATTACCTTACTGATGAGCTCTTCGCTGTAAGGGACATAAATCCATCATGATAATATTAACATTTTCCCACGTTTTAATGTTGCTTTTGCCTTGTCAATGTCACAGCTGTGTCTGGAGCCAATCCCAGATAACAAAGGATGCTTGTTATCATAGACGGGCATTGGAAGGGCATGCCTGTCCTGCACAGGGGCATCGCATACATTTATTCTGCTGGTACAACTGGGTCAGACAGCAGTGCAGTTGGAGTCTGGAACACTGTGCCCACTTCTTGTTAGACACCTTGTTGGTCCACCTTGTGGATGTAAAGACGGAGACAGTAGCTTTTCTGTTGCTAGACAGGACAGATGTTGGCCATTTCTTGGTTGGTAGGCTATTCTCAGTCCTCCAGTGACACTGAGGTGTTTAAAGACTCCAGCAGCACTGCTGTCTGTTCTGAGAATGATCCACCACCCAAATAGTTCCTGGTCTGCGCTGGTCCTGACCATTAGAGAACAGGGCGAAAAGGGCTATCAAAGCATGCAGGACTACACTCTGTAAGTAAGAACTACAAAGTGTACCAGTATGATAAGCTGAGCTGATGAAATGGACAATGAGTGCAGAAACAAGCTGGCTTTAATCGTATGGCTTATCGGTGTACATGTGCGTGAGTTTTTGTTATAGGAAAGAATCAGGGCATGAAAGCCATGTTTGTGTTATCTGAGAACTTTATAGAGTGTGTTAAATGTTTCGTATCAGGCAGTTGAAAGACAATAATTCGGAGCATCCATACTGGAGATGCACTGTGTGAGACTTGGAGGTTCCTCTATCCCTGATCCGACATGCTCCATTGCATCAGCGTATAGCCTTTCAAACTACCAGCCACTCTGATAAAGCAGCACACCTGTTGTATGTCTTGCTTTAACAATGCCCTTGTGTGTGTGTGTGTGTGTGTGTGTGTGTGTGTGTGTGTGTGTCTGGAAGAGGGATGGTACCTTGCTTTTGCAGGAGATTAGTATGAAGAGAAACCACAAGCCAGCTGGCTTATGCATCAAACACAGGCCTGCTTAATGATCCTTACTCGATGCCCAGACTACAAGCTCTGCCCAGGCGTGTCTGTGTGTGCTTCGTAATATGACTTTAATGAGTTTATGCTTTCACTATAATTAAGGTCAGGTCTAAAAGGGATCTGACCCTAATTATAGTGAAAGAATATCCAGGCTATAGTGAGCTTTTTCTGGGCTTCTGGTCCACGGATGAGCCAAGCGCATGACGCTCTTTGCTCAGAACTGTATATCTATCATATGGTGATTACATATTGCATATCGCAATATTTAGTTTTGCTGAGGTTAGCCAAGGTTGCATACAAAATTGTGGTGTCTCGGGAGAATAAAACGGCAAGGTAATTACAAATATAATAAGAAACTAACAATTGGTTTGAACAGCACTGGTAATTTTTCAGTGTTGGCTGTACTAAGGGTATATATTTGAATCAGAATGGGTTTCTGATGTAATAAGGTCATTGGACAATACATATTAGTGAGGTAAAGAACCCTCCAATGTTTTGAGTCAGTTTGCGCTAGATGAAGGAAGTCGGCAGTGCGTGACGTGGGGAGTCAGGTGGTGGGAGTGATGAGCGCTGGGAAATGTAGTGAGGAAAATGCTATGATGTATACAGTATACAGTGGTGCTTGAAAGTTTGTGATCTCTTTAGAATTTTCTGTATTTCTGCATAAATATGATCTAAAACATCATCAGATTTTCTAGTCCTAAAAGTAGATAAAGAGAACCCAGTTAAACAAATGAGACACAAATATTATACTTGGTCATTTAGTTATTGAGGAAAATGATCCAACATGAGTGGCAAAACTATGTGAACCTTTGCTTTCAATATCTAGTGTGACCCCCCTGTGCAGCAATAACTGCAGCTAAACGTTTCCTGTAGCTGTTGATCAGTCCTGCACACCGGCTTGGAGGAATTTTAGCCCATTCCTCCGTACAGAACAGCTTCAGCTCTGGGATGTTGGTGGGTTTCCACATATTAGCCGCTCGCTTCAGGTCCTTCCACAACATTTCCATTGGATTAAGTTCAGGACTTTGACTTGGCCATTCCAAAACATTAACTTTATTCTTCTTTAACCATTCTTTGGTAGAACGACTTGTGTGCTTAGGGTTCGTTGTCTTGCTGCATGACCCACCATTTTCCCTTCTTGAGCTTTTAGGGACAGATGTCCTGACACTTCCTTTAGAAATTCTCTGACCTCAATTCAGAATTCATCATGTTCCATCAATGATGGCAAGCCGTCCTGCCCAGATGCCAGCAAAAAAACAGGCCAAAACGATTAATACTACCACCACCATGTTTCACAGATGGGATAAGGTTCTTATGCTGGAATGCAGTGTTTTTCCTTTCTCCTAACATGACACTTTCTTTTAAGCCAAAAAGTTCTATTTTGGTCTTTATTCCCTTTTTATTTCCGTCCACAAAAAAACATTCTTCCAGTAGCCTTCTGCCTTGTCCATGTGATCTTTGAGCAAACTGCAGCAGACGAGTTACAGCCCCCCCTGTTCTTTTTTGGAGAGCAGTGGCTTTCTCCCCCCCCCTTGCTTTTTCACCCCTGCCCATGCATACCATTATTGTTCCGTGTTCTTCTGATGGTGGACTCATGAACCTTAACATTAGCAAATTGTCAGAGAGGCCTTCAATTGCTTAGAACTTAAGATATGGTTTTGTAACCTTTTACAGGCCTGATGAGCATCAACAACTCTTTTCTGAGCTCCTCAGAAATCCCCTTTGTTCATGCCATGATACACTTCCACAAACGTGTGTTGTGAAGAGCAGACTTTGATAGATCCCTGTTCTTTAAATAAAACAGGGTCCCCACTCACACCTGATTGTCATCCCATTGATTGAAAACACCTGACCCTAATTTGACCTTCAAATTCACTGCTAATCCTAGAGGTTCACATACTGTTGCCACTCACTAATATGTAATATTGGGTCATTTTCCTCAATAAATAAAAGACCAAGTATAATATGTTTGTCTCATTTGTTTAACTGGGTTCTCTTTATCTACTTTTAGGACTTGTGTGAAAATTATCTGATGTGACCCTCCCCTCCCCCCCCCCTTTAGGTCATATTTATGCAGAGATATAGAAAATTCTAAAGGGTTCACAAACGTTCAAGCACCACTGTATATTAAACTTCTTGATTTGCGATAAATTCAACTTGGGATGACTGACGGAGCATACCCCATTGTAATTTGGGGATTACCTTTATTATCTACTTGTAGAAGTTGCTTAAATCCCTTGTTTCCCGTTTTATCCTTGTCCAAGTTAAATGTCATGGCATCTGTGACAGTGAGTCTTTCAGATGCCTTTGTTATTGTAGATTCAGTGCTGTTTCTGGCTGTTGGATCCATGTGTGGTCTCTGAGCTATCTGGTTTTTAGTGTACTCTTTGGAGTGCTTCCCTTTAAGGGCATTTTCCACCAGATGTACCAATTGCATATTTTGCAAAAACTGCTGTTTGCATTTGTCCTTTGTGTAGGATCAACCCAGTTCCATGTAACTGATGATTCATGTTCTCAGTCACCAGCTCCGGTGTTTACTGTGTTGATGGATAAATAAAATCTAAGGACCTGTGCAGTCTAGGCTATTACTGGTTCAGTCGTGTGTCTATCAGGCTAAACACAGACTAGAACAGAAAGTGTAGAGAATACAGTAGTGCCTGGTTGTTAGAACCCCTTAGGATACCATGTCAGCGTTTTCGGTACAAGTAATAAAATGTGTTTAGCTTGACAGTTCTCCCAATCTTGCCTTTAATTTAATTTAATTCAGAATATGGAGACATTTGACTAGAGATGCACTGATTGCAATTTCCTTGGCTGATTCCGATTTTCAACCTAAGAATTATAAATTAAATAGTTCCTCCACGGTACAGTATTGCAAACAGCACGCAAACACATGGCTGTGTCCGAAATAAATACTCCCTCATTAGTAATGCACTATATAGAGAAGGTCACTGACTTTGAGTGTGTTATACACTTTAAAGTGCAGATTCACTTTGCAGTGTCCCCTTTCTCCATAAAAGGCTGTAGCAGTGCGGTATTGTAAATGAGATCGTCAGCACAGGAAGTTGAGCTCTTGGCGCCGTTTCCCCCACATCCATTTATGACTCAGTAAAGGAACATGCAAGCAGACTTCCTGTGGACATCCCTGGATTTCACCCCTCTGTAGCTTAATGAAGCTGGAATGCCCTCATACATTTTTTTTCCTTGCACAATGAGAAGTGTTTCTTTTAATAAGGATAATAGCATGTCTGTGAAAGTCCCAAGGAGATGCTGGATGAATGGAGGCTCAAACTGGGTGATGCACTGAATTCTGCCTGCATGCGGTTCCGTTACGGCCTCGCCTTGGAGAGAGTAGAAGTGGATTGAGCTATTAATAATTTCTGTGGCGTGTAGCCTCCTGAGACGGCTGCTCGTCCTTTTAGGAACCTAGTTTTACTCAAGGTTACAGGCACTCTCTGCAACTTTTGATACTTGCTGCAGTGTATAGAGAGCTCTGATATGCAGGTATTCTGAATCATCCATATTGTCTGGTGTATCGTATATACTGTATGTTGTATCACTGTCACTGTATCAGCCAGAGAATTCCATGCAGGGGATTTTTGGGCACAGGGAGCGTTTAACTCGTACTCAGTCACTCGTCCTGTCTTTTGTGTAGAGCTGTTGGGGGGTGGAGATGCTCTTCCTTGAGCCGACATACCACTATAATGTAATCAATATTGCTCACATCTGTCAAGCAGACTAAGGGGCTGCAGTCAGCACAAATCAATATTTGTTGATTGTTGTAATCAGTAGACCTGCTGTCAACATATTTTCCATTTGTTCAATCTGCTGATCAATTTCCAATTTACAAACCCACCCATCACGTCTTTAATCTTTTGCCTCTCTCTCATTTTTGGAGAGATGAGCCAAAATAAAACCTATAGTTTTGAATGACAGATAAACTAGAAATATAAGTCCTCACACTCTCCATTAAATACATTATGCCCTTAGTGTGCCATTTTTAGTCAGAAATCGTTGCTGGCCAAACTTTTGTTGTTACAAAAAGTGGATTAATGGGAAATGGATAGCCCTACTAAAAACATGTTGCCTGAACTACAAGTCATCATACTTCAAAACCAATTGTATACTGGTTCTGTATAGCTCTTAACTCTAGAATTATTGACGGGTGGTAGTGATGGGTGAAGTTAACCTTTAACTGTATTTATTCTCAGAAAATAGAACCATTATTTGTTGTTATCTGTAGTTAGAAGTAACTAATTACAAGATATAGCCACTATGGTAAATTAGATAGCCTACTAGTTGTTTGCTGTGGTAGAACCCTTTACTGATGAGATAGAAGGCTAATCATGCATCTGTGGGTTTTTAGGTGGCCATCAAATCCATTCGTAAGGAGAAGATCAAGGATGAGCAGGACATGGTCCACATACGTAGGGAGATCGAGATTATGTCTTCCTTACGCCATCCACATATTATCTCAATATATGAAGGTAAGTGGGTGTGTACTTTTGTGTGAGTGCATTGCCATGTCATGTGTGTGCCATGTCATTGTCGTGTGTGTGTGTGTGTATGTATTTATTCATTCCAATACTTGTGAGCTTTAATGCCTCTTCGCCTTTTCACCCCGTTACCCTTCTGAAAAAGTGGTGTCTTGGCTGCGACCCTTACAAAAAGTCCATTCCTGATCAAGCTTCTTTGGACTCTGGAAGGGTCAACTTGGCATCCCGATGAGGTTGCCAGATGCTGCTATACATGCCACTGTAACCTATAGAAGCTGTTTTTTCAGTTTTTTTTTTTTTTTCATTTGTATTCTAATAGAGACTGAATAATAATTATATCTTCTCTAATAGTGGCTTAACACTTTTGCACAGTACTTTGTGTACACTGGTCAACAGTTCTACCGTTCACTAGTCAAGCTCTGCTGGCGGTGGTTTTCCAAGGGTGGGATTACAAATCACCCTACAAACAATTCATTTGTTACTAAATTCAGGCTCAATAGATGTACTTAATTAATCAACCAGTGTGTTGTTGCGTAGTATGTCTGGAGTTGCGTAGTATGGCTACACACACTTTCTCACATGCTGTGGTTTTATGCTGTTTGTTGTGAAATGTTGCACTTGGATTGAATTGTTGCACTGCGGCTCGAATTTCATGGGTGAAGTCTTGAAATAAGCAAATTGATGTTGTTAACCGCCTCCATTTGTCAAACCAGGCAGATGGAAAACAGACACTCATTAAAGCCATGTAGTTGTCAGCATGTTTAAAATGGCATGAAAGTGAATTGTAGATCAGATTGAACCGTATCCGGACTTGAAAACAAAACTTGAAGGTCTTCGTCTATTTATCCTGGTCAGAGTTGTGTTGGGGCTGGATCCTTTCCTGGAAACAATGGACAATGGCCAGCCCATGACAACCTCATACCTTAATAACACAGAGGCAATTTAGCTTAACCAGCTTTCAGATCAGCCAAACTGTAACCAGAGGCACGGACCGACCCTCTGTGCCTGAACCTTCTGTGACCAGGTTCCTTAAGCTTGTTTTGAAATGGCTGATGTGGAATATAATGATTCCACTTCTTGAGTATTGGACAAAACCATCCAGAAGCTTGCCTAAGGCCAGTAAGGGACAGTCAAGAGTCATTATACAAAACCAGAACCAGTCTGAGACAGTGGCAATAAAGAACATGTCCAGTACCAGTATCTAATATGGAACAACTCAAGTCAGGTAATATTCATGCATTGAAGAGAGTTGTTCTGTGATTTATAACAAACATTCAGCAAAGATTGGGCAGGAATCACTATATAGACAGAAGTTTGTGGACACCCCTTCAAATTATTGAAAATAAAATAGCTTGGTTCTTTCAGCAATTCTAACTTGTAACACATTCATAATATAAAGTTGTAATTTCTGGATTCTCCAGTGGCAGTAGAACGGTTTAGACCGATACCCCAGTGATTCTCCTTAGGACACATTTCTAGGTTTATGTTTCCAAAAAGTCAGTTCATCAACTTTCTGTCCTGCCGTCCTTAAAGTCAACAGCGAATTGGTTTGCCAACTTTGATTGAGAACTTGGCTGGCTTGTACAGAACCTTGACCATGACTCCATCAGGCATCTTGAAAATGCACGGGAATGCCAAAAGTGAGCCAGGGCTTATTGCTGAACATCAGAAGCCAACCTCATGGTCATGTTCCAAAATCTAATGGAAAGCCCTCTTAGAAAAACAAAGGCTGTTGTAGCAGCAAACTCCATATATACTTGTTTTGAATGTAATTTTTTTATGCTGTCCACAAACTTTTGTCTATATAGTGTATTTGTTTTGAGAACAGGATTTCTGAAAATGTCACAGATCAGCAGTGAAGGTTGTATGTGAGAAAATTTGAGCTAATCTAACGAAAGCTTGATCACTTTGTTGGTTATCGGTTCAGAATAGCAGTACAGAATATATGATCGGCTAATTTGTTATATACAAAGATGTTCACTGTCAATTATATGGGACCTTGTTTACACATGGTCATTTCATGCATCTTGTATCTAGACCTGTAATGAAATGCATCTATCTTGGGATTTATTATTATGGGACGTTTAAGGTACTGGACTATGGACCAGAAAGTCAAGTGTTCAAGCTGCCACCGTTGGGCTTGGATAGTAGATTGAATAAGTTGTAAGTCGCTCTGGGTATGGGCGTCTGCTCAATAATGTAAATCTTGGCCTAGTAAAATCTACTGCAGTGTCAATTACTGTATATGTGAATCAGCATATAAAGTCCAGCACTTAGTTTTCAGTCTCATTTCTTCTTTAACAAGTAGTTGTTTGCAGAGAAAATGCTGTATAAATTTGAATGGTGGTAAATGAACAAATTCATACAAGGTTCATGTTCCATATTGGTCCAAGTTGGTTTATGCTGGTTAGTCCCTGCAGTTGAACTCAGCATATCAGTGTCCATCACATAACAAATGCTGGCCTTAGCTAAATTTTCCAGCAGGGTAGACATTCATGCTTAGATATGTTATCATGGACGATAACTAGCAGCTAACTACGCTTGCTTGTTGAGGTAGAAAACTATTCAAATCTTCAGCTACATATTTACCCGTAGCTAATCCTGTCTTAAGAATTGTGACTTAAATATAAGTTTCACTTCTATTGCTAATGGTCCAGTGCTTTTTGTAACTACTAGTAAGTGTCAAGGCTTAGAAGCTAATCATCAGTCTCAATCACTGTGGAAAAAACTTGTCTGAATTTCAAGCATCATTTGTTTACATTTGTTCAGTGGTCACTATCTACTGTTCCACAATAATATAAAGTACTGTGGGTATATATAGCTAACTGTTACATTATGGCTAACAAGCAGGCTAGACAGCATGTCAGCTTCTGTAACTAACAAGCTCTGAGGATTCAATAGAACTGCACACAGGAGCTAGGGAGCAACGTGTTGAGCTAATTGCTAATATGATCTCATGACACATGTAGAAACCAGCGGGAATTGAGTGTCAGGGTCATTGTTTTTTTTAGTATTATTATTAATAGCCAAACATACAAAAACATTCCTTAATTATGATCAGATGACCTTAATACACAGCTAACAGGCTTGCTAATTGGCATAGCTTGCTTTACTCGGGCACTTCCAGGAATGTCATACTGTAGTAATGGTTTGAATATTAGATGTATGCTATATACATGACCACTTGAATAATTGGATAACTGCAGAAATCCGATCAATTTCGGATTATTAAGTGTGTGTGTGTGTGTGTGTGTGTGTGTGTGTGTGTGTGTGTGTGTGTGTGTGTGTGTGTGTGGGTAGGTGGGTGTTTGTGTGTGGGTTCATGCAAGCGGTGTGGTATGAGCGTACGTGACAGATGTGGTGTTGCTGTATTTGACTGTGTGCACAATAACACAGTCCTAGGACAAGAGTTCAACACTCCACAGACACTTTCACTAGTCACTCACTCACTTGGGTGCATACACACACACACACACACACACACACTACAGCTCATACCTGTTAGCTGTGCCAGCTTATAATTATAGTGCTCATGACTGAACCCAGAGCAGCTGGATCTCAGCCATCCTGCTGCCCAGGACATCAGCAGCATGGCACCAAGCCACAGCAGAACCTATTAAAAATATTGGGACTAGGACACAGTTATAGATAATAATTTAGTTGGCATGTCTGGTATTCAGCTCAGCTTCATAAAATCTGACCCGTTAATCAACTGTGAAGCATGTAAGCCACATAATCTCGGTCTGTACTTTTTTTTTTTCCACTCTGTCTCTGTCTGCAGTGTTCGAGAATAAGGACAAGATTGTGATCGTGATGGAGTATGCCAGCAAGGGCGAGCTGTACGACTACATCAGCGAGCGGCGCAAGCTCAGCGAGAGAGAAACGAGGCACTTCTTCAGGCAGATCGTCTCAGCCGTGCATCACTGTCACAAGGTGAGAAACCAGACCTGATCTGGACTGTACTCCCATCACTCCACGTCACATCGATATCGATTAGTAGGAACGTTGCTGTCCTGCACAGCAGCACAGTTTCAGGAAACCAGGTTTGAGCTTCACCTGCTGTATGTGTGGTGTTTGGCATCTCATCTGTGTCCACATGGGTTTCCAATAACTACTTTGTTTTCCACACATCTTCTAAAAACATGCCAGCAGGTGGACAGGCTACTTGAATTGCCCCTGGGTGTAAGTGAGTGTTATTAAGTGATGCCCTTCAGTCCTAGGAGCGCCTGCTGGGAACTGTACCTTGGGTGCCCTTGTTTATTTGCGGATCCTTGGTCTCTTCTGCAACAGACCCACGATCTATTAGGTGCTGGCCCATTTCGGCCATTCGTGGCCCTTTTTGGCCCCTATCCTACACCAAACCCTTCATGGTCTCTCAGCCCAAACCTTGAAATGTTCTGGCAAGGGATCTTGCCATTTCTTGGATCTGGTATGGGTGTGAGGGTCTGGCACCTAAAAATCACTCATGCACACAATGACACTGGGACACTTTAGAGATGCCCAACTTTAGTGTTGACCTAATGTAGGAGTACCCAGTGTAAACTGTGGTGGCCTAGCAGTTAAGGTACTGGACTATGGACCAAAAGGTCCAGGGTTCAAAACCCACCTATGCCAGGCTGCCAATATTGGGTCCTTGAGCAAGGCCCTTAAGCCACAACTGCTTGGATTGTAAGATCATATCAGTTGTTAGTCGCTCTGGATAAGGGCATCTGCTAAATGATTTAAATGTAAGTGTAAACCCCAACAGACATGAGGAGAACATGCATAACAGTGCTAACCCCTGTGCCATAGTGCCGACCCTCTTCTGTACAGTACTGGGTCACATGGCACACATGGACCAGAGAGACCATGTTTCTTTAGGGCCTGACAGTGGCAGCTTGGCAGAGTTGGGATTTGAACCCTCACCCTTTTGATCCGTAGCTCTGATCCTTAACCAGTAAACCACCACTGCCCACTAAAAGGGGACATGCACAGAATTTGTGGTCGGAGGTCTTTTCAGTAGCTACTCCTCTTTAGAGTGCTTCTGTGCCTCTTAACTTTTAAGCATTGCCAGCAGCTCCTTCATTAAAATAACATGAGTAGCCTCGCCTCTGTGAAACGGTTCAGCGAACTCATTGACTCGCTGTGGTGGGTGTTTTTCCTGTGTTTCTCAGGGAAGAAAAAAAAAAAACCTCCTCTGCAACTAACCATATTCTTTTTATGTGGCTGGTCGTCATGTGTTTTGTGGAGCTGCGACCATATTGTCCAGATTTCTTTGCACATCACGCGTCTGACTTCATTGTTTAGCTAAGCGAAGCACGAATTCGGCTTCCTTTCATATGTAAGTAAATATCGGATACGTTAAAACTAGTACTTCTCATGGGATGTAAACAACAGAGGCCAGATTGTACTGGGAGTGGTGCCCACTGGAAAGCTGCTGGTGGAAGCAGGTTATGGGTGGACTAACACAGCTGTGGTAATGACGCCATCGTCTCATCTGCTGGGGGATTCCAGCCACTGCGTTGCTGAGCACAGCAGTACATGAGAGCAGACCTTCGCCACAGGCACAGGTCAGCACATTGAAGTCCTTCTACAGGATACAGAGGAGTACATGACAGAAAATGCATCCTCTAATCAAGTGTGTATGTGTGGGGGTTTGGGGGGGTAGACTGTCGTTCCGGGAACTCTGGTGGGCTGAATGAAAACCACGAAATCATGCTTTCTAAACATGGTGTGACATACTGCATCAGGCCAGAACATGTTTCAAACATGTTCATTTTGAAAGATGTCATGTTTAATGGCGGCATGCGTTTTGTAACTGTCAATGTCAGAAATGTGCCGTGAGGAAGATCTCCAGATATGAGACGTGGCGAATGTCATGTTACACCTGATTATCTGTCAGGACTGCATGTGAAAACAGCAGGGCTTATGATTTGGCTTCTGTCTTCCAGAAAGGCGTGGTGCACAGAGATCTAAAACTGGAAAACGTCCTGCTAGACGACAATTACAATATAAAGGTAAGACTGATACAATATCCTCGATATAAACACCTCAGACTGTCCATATAAGGGTGCAGAAATGTTTCCGTGAATATTGACAGCCCTTGAATGAAGTACAATGCTTTTTCCAGATAGCAGATTTTGGCTTGTCTAACCTTTACCACAAAGACAAGCTTCTGCAGACGTTTTGTGGCAGTCCTCTGTACGCTTCGCCTGAGATTGTGAACGGAAGGCCATATCGAGGTCCAGAGGTGAGCCATAATACAGTACAGCAATGCATTACTTAGGGTGTTGTCACATATAGATAGTTTTAAATGAATCGAACTCAGTTCTTTTAAAGTGAACCTGAAAGCAAACCCAACTGCAACTGAGAACCTAAGAAAATTGAATCGTGAGCAGTGTGTGTTGGTAATAACCCCTAATCATCTAGGCTACCCAAGGATGTTGGATCTCTTTTTGAGTCTTGATCCTCCCAAGGTTTCTTCTTTGCATTTTTATGTGACTTAGAGTAGTACTTGAAAGTTTGTGAACCATTTAGAATGTTCTATATTTCTGTATAAACATCATCAGATTTTCACACAAGTCCTAAAAGTAGATAAAGAGAACCCAGTTAAACAAATGAGACAAAAATATTATACTTGGTCAATTATTTATTGAGGAAAATGATCCAA